>JAWPHD010000879.1:0-383770 GCA_037043455.1 Cyrtodaria siliqua | reverse complement strand
TCTTTTCATCGGTCCATCCCCCAGTTTGTCGTCCGTACTTGTGCCCCTACTTCTTAAAACATCCCTCTTTATATACATATAATATATATGTATTATAATACATATAATATATATGTATTTATAGGTATATAGTTGTAGGGGTATATGATACCAAACCCTGTGAGTGCAAACATGTGTATCATAACATATTTAAGGAGCAGTGCTAACTAAGCTGATGAACACATTACAGTATATGCTATTTAGAGCTGCCCCAGAGAGAGAGAGAGAGAGAGAGAGAGAGAGAGAGAGAGAGAGAGAGAGAGAAAAATGATAAATAGGAATCTTGGAACCTGTCCTACTCTTACTAAGGCCGAAAATAAAAATAGATGTGTTTTCCTATTGCATGCTCTAAAAAATAGGGTAGGTCGATAGGCATATTTATTGCTTTTTTAGCAAGATATTGTGAGGTTCTATTTATCACAAAAAATACATACAAGTTGACGAGACAACGTGAAAGTTTCTCTGTGATGTTGTCAGTTAACCTCGATATAAGACTGCCACAGTTAAAATTATGCATTACTGCTATAAATTATAGAACACTTTAAACCAGAAGACCATTGTTTAACATGCATTTTACTAATTAGTTTAATAGTTTATTAGCATTGTATTGTTCACTCAAATAAAAATGTTTGACTCTGAATGTATCGTATGACATTCCAGGCAAATCATATGACAAACCTAAAGATATTACACTTTTGCCGTGTAAGTCGGTAATAATTTGCATAGTTATACCACCAGTGCCCAGTGGAATACAGAAAATATAGAGTGGTGTTATGTTTCACTTCCAGGAATTGAATTGAACTGATGTTGTTTAACGGCTCATCAGCACAGTACAGGTTATTTAGAGCCGCCCCAGAGAGAGGGAAGGATACATAGGAATCCGGGAACCGTGCCCTACTCTTATTATCAAATAGATTTCTATGGTTCTTTAACGTGCTCGGAGGATAGACCGATACACGGGACCGCCCGGTTTACGTCCCCATCTGACGGACGAGGCTAAGGGAAAGTGTCTTGCCCAAGAACACACCGACGAAACTCAGTGGCATCACGGAGGATTGAACCCGGGGCCTACAGTTACAAATACGCCGCGCTACAAACTACGACACTCCAGCCCTCTAGTGATGTAAGCTATGTGATAAATCCTCGTTCAGAACAAATTGGGGGAAAAAATGATTTTTTGCATAAAACGTTTTAGGGTAGGTAGGGCCACCGAAAACACATCTATTTTTATTTTTGGCCTAATGATTATATTTCTGTGTTGGTTTAACTTGCAGCTGCTCTAGGATGGATGATCGGAGAATAGAGTTGATACACAAGACCGCCCTGTTTACATCCCTTTCAGACAGACGTGCTAAGGGAACGTTTCTTACCCAAGAACCGATGAAACTTAGTGGCGCCCCTCCGGTTTCAAGTCCACTGCGCTATCCACTGAGCCACGCCAGCCCAACTAGCTGTGAGATATGTATATTCCCATGAAAAGAGGTGCACAAATAATAATCTGCAGTCGGCAAGGTACATTATAACATAACATAATATAAACAAATTTCATAAACTTTTTAGCTTTTGAACCAATCACAAAGGCTGGACCACTCGGGTGGCCTGTGATGGTCTTCCTGCTGGAGGAAAATGGTGGAGCTGGAGACGAGCATGTTGTCCGACTTGGTGACCAACTCATAATTCATTTTATGCCTATTCAATCACAGGTTTTGTAGGACCTGTGAATAAACCTATACTTTTAAATGGCATATATACATTATTATATGCCCTGAACACCTGGATAGAGTTTTGGTAAACGGCTTTGTAGTGTAATTTTACTGTTATTTGGCGGGTTATATTAGTTTATTCAAGTAACTTGTAATTTTGACCAGTTTTTGTACACTCAGTTGTGTTGTTGGGATGCATCTCTGTAGGGTAAGGAAGCATGCTTTTCTTTAAAGAAGAGAGATCCAGGTTCGATTCCTTGCAGAGACGTGGCGCATTTACTGAGCTGTACATACAAAACTGTACATACAAACATTTGCTAAAACTATTCACATACTTATAGTGTTACTCATTTTATATTATTATACATGTGTTCATTGCAATTATGAATGAATGAAATGAAGATTTAAGTGCCGTTGATACATCTTATTAGGTTATATTTGGACAGCAACCTCAGATGAAATGAGTAAATATTTTTTTATATTAAACATGTTGCATATTGTGATGAAATAGGAGAATCTAAACCCACGTGGAAGGAGATGTCCAGGAATCGGTCGACATACATCGGTCACTATAGACTGCAGTTTCAAGTATTCAAAGGATGAACATATCGTGTGTCATGGTTTTCAAGAGGTTTACACATTCATATACTCTTCCAGCTACATTTTTCATATTTTCTTTCACAACAGTTATACTATTTAATACTTCTTATCTTAAGTCTTTAACTGAAATTATAAGAATTACCTACAGGTTTTGATGGGCGCATTGAGTCAATGATTTTAGAGCTGAGATCCACGCCAAGAATAGAAGTTTATTATGATTATGTAAATATTTGAAATAAAATATGTTTACCGGTAATCTCAATTATATAAATAATTTTGACAAGTTTTTGTACATTTGTTTGCGTTATTGGGACACATCTCTGTTGTGTAAGGAAGCTTGCTTTTCTTTGAAGTAAAAAAAGTGATCCAGGTTTGGGAACCTGGCACTCTTACTTTAATAGCTGTACATACAAACACTTATGACAAAATTATTCATCACATAATTATAGTTACTGTAAATAGAAAATATACTCATTTCATATTATTAAACATGTTCATTGTGATGCAGAAAGAAAGAAACAAAGAAAGAATGAACGAATCAATGAATGAATGAATGAATCAATCAATCAATAAATGAATTAATGTATGAATTAATGTATGAATGAATGAAATACAGTTTTACCGTTAACGTATCATACAAATTATTAGATTATATTGGGACAGCAACCTCATAGGGATCGAGATGAGAGTTCTCATCAGACATGAGGTCTGTAGCTCGTATCATTTAGAGCTACAGAACTCATGTCTGATGAGAAATCTCATCCCTAAAGCATAGGCCTTATCCAGCCCCGTGTGGTTCTGGGGGCCCCTTTTGGTTACGGCTCAAAGAATAAGGTCACTGCAGGTCCCTTTGGAGGGGAAGGCAGAGGGGTAGAAACCCGCCCCGACCCCCCCCTCCCCCCACCAAAATTCATGTTCATTTTAACATTGTTTGTCCATGCTCATTAAAGGTCTTCATCATGACCCCTGCATTGTTTCTGGTGCCATCTCGCTCATATCACTTGAGCAGTGGCAGAAAAACTATAACGTGGCTCCAGCGTAAATGGAGTGTATACAATAGAATTTGCAGCAACTCTGCAGTTCAGGGTGAGAAGGTTCTAGGCCCGTACTCCATATTGTATTTTGACGTACATGGAGGATGAGCCTGGCATGTTCATTCCTGTTTGGCGCCACATAACTTTTTATGTGTTGGTGCGCCTTAAAACCACAGTTCCATTCCAAATACCTTATCCACTGAGCTACCGACGCCACTGATGATTTGTTTGTATGGTGTTTTACGTCATTTTCAATACATGTAAGGTTATATTTGACGGTCGATTTTAAGTGGTGGAGGGAAAAGTAGAACCAGTACTGTACACCCCGCGCCATCCGTAAGAATCGACACTTCCTCACTTACAAGTTGAGCTCCCAGTGAGATTGGAACACGCAGCGGTGAGAGGCGAAGGTTAACAACACAACGTCCTTAACCATTATTGCGTTTGAAGCATACCAGGATGAAATCTAACATGTGATGCCGACCAATTTTCAAGACGTTTACGCATCCATCAACTCTTCTAACTACATTCTTTTCTTTCGCGACTGTTATTATATTTATTATAATTTAAACTGGGGTTCTCTTTAATTGAAATGTTGAAAAATAATCGCTAGGTTTCACTGGGCACTTTGGAGAGCTGAGATCAATGCCAAGAATGGAAGGTTATAACAATTATGTAAATCCAAATTTTTAGACAGCTTTTTTCATGTTTAATCTTCATTATTGTGATGTTTATTTTTTCATATTGACTGCTGTTCACATTATGGCAAAATACCAAAAAATGTTAAAAAATTAAAAGAAAAAAAGAGACAAGAAATGTGAAATATACAAAATATCAAGAAGGATAAAAATATCGGACAGGGAAAGCAGCATTCAAGGACGACAGTCAACCACAAAACATAAAAACAAACACGCAAACAGACAAACGAAAAGGCAAAAGTAATAAAAAATGCAAACGACATCACAAACACAAAAGGGTTGACAATAGGGCTACCGCCTTGGAACGGTCAGTGGCAAAGTAGGCCACTGGGGTTTAAACCGGTTCTAGGGTGCACCAAACTTCACACTTACCCTACTGTCATCCCATTAAAACAGGACAGTGTAAATAAAGAAATCCCCGCCATGATCTAATCTCTAACCAACAAGGCAATATCAATAGGCAATATAAGTAAAACACAAATATGCTCGTGTAAATATAATACAAAAAAAAACAATAGCCTAGAAAGCCACTATGAAGGTACTCAATAACTTGGCAGAAGCCAGAGCAGTAAGAGAATACACCATTAAGGGCACGACAAGAAAGATCTTGGACAAACATCAAACGCCACGGTCCCAATGGACTTTAGGTAAGCGTCATCATAGGGTCCACAGCCTGTCCGGTCATTGTACAATTAAAGAGGAAAGCATAGTGGCGAACTGTAAAAGGGTCCACCACCAAGCATGCAGTACGTTGCAAAATGATAGGGTCATAACCTCTTTTGATAATAAGTTTTTAACAAGTTTAACAAAGATAGTATGAAAGTGACCATGACCAAGAATCTTACGAAGTTTATAAATCACATCACCATAGAAGTCAGGTTGTTATAGTCCTTGTCAAGTCTTATTTCATTGCTCACAAAGTGTACGCAAAGAGTCGAAATTTCGAAAATGTTCATCAATGATCCAGTAAAATCTATTAATACGCTTCTTATACATACCATCACAAAATCGAACAGAAATGGGCAGTTCTCCCCTACTTATAATGCCCATTTCCATCAAGAAAGAAGAGATTGCTTTTTATTATAGGAACTACATTCGACTACACCTCGGAGGTTTACATTTAATTAGTGGTGGTAAACCTTATATAAACTCAGATTTTCAAGTGTCATGTTTGCGTCTTGCAGACAACATTTGCCTAGTATTTACAAATGTGGTTGTAAACTATTGCATCATTACCTGAAGTACTCTTTGGCGTCCATTGTCCTTTGGCCGTTAAAGCAGCCGGTGCTGCTTTAGCTGTTGGAAGTTCTGGTACTGCAACAGCGGTCATCGGAGCAGGCGTAAATGCGTGTCATGTCAGAAGCCAAAAATGTAAGCGAAGTGCAGGTACAAAATATCCGCTATTAGTGAATAGGAAAACAGTTATTTCTTAACATGACATTAGACATCTGTTTTAGTGTATAGGAAAGCATTTATTTCTTAATTAACATTATATTGGACATTTGTAAATAATACATTGTAGGAACTAAGTAATTCCTCAATGTTTAGTACATTCTAACGTTGTGTTGGTACGTTAGTCTTCAACAAATATGTGCATGTATCTTCTTTAGCCATCATTTGGAGCGCTGTGGAGCGCTGTGGTCTAGTGGTAGAGCGTTGGACCCATGATCCAAAAGTCGTGGGTTCGATCCCCGCCATAACCATATGTGATGTGTCCCAGAGTCAGACACTTTATCTACATTGCTTAGTACTGGTTCTACCTAGGAAGACAATCAAGAAGTACATTAGAAGCGAATCGCTTACGACGGTATCGAAAACAGTAAGACATTTAAAAAATAAATATTGAACCGTTCGACCTGAGATTGAAATAATATTGTGAAAAAGAGAACTGCGTAAATATTTCCAAAATGCCTGTTTACAGGTAGTTATTGAGTAATACTATATAGGCAGTTTGCAAGCAACATTAACATCTCTAAGTGTTGAGCATCATAGTATTCTCAAAGTTAAATACTAAAAGTAATAAACAATTGTTGGATCAGGTCAAGGCAACGGATATCTGAGGTGGCGCCATGTTGATGTAGTTGTCCATTTTTAAAACTTGTAACAATACCATATATATAATTTAAACATTTCCGGTCGATGCCATGGAAATAGTGCTGCCATTTTCTGACGAGTTTATGTACTACGACCGTAACAAAGATAAATACATCACATATGAAGAGTTTGTGTTCGCGGTAATGACGTCTGTAGAACTCGCTGATCAAGAGGAACTGATGGAGCCATTTATATTTGCTGGAGCTGATAGTGAGTGAATAGTTCTATTTCATAGTAAAGCTAATATATAACATAGCTATACCGGCTTTTAACAAAAGCAGATACAGGAGTTGTATTTGATATGTAGCATTCAAGGACCACAGTCAACAAAAGAAACACGCATCAAAAGAAACAACAATTACATGGACAATTACATGGATGATTAAGAGGCACTTCATGCGACATCACACACATAAAAGTGTTGACAATAGGGCTACCGCCTTTCAACTGCAAGTGGCAAAATGGTCGCTAGGGGTTTAACCTTCAACAGACGTGTATACTTAACAAAATGCCCAATTACTCACTTTTGTTTTGTATCTTAACTTAATGTTCCTATTTTGAATATGTTTAGAACAGTTTTGACCCATAGTTTGTAAAATATTTATTTTTTTGATTAAAGTGTTACATCTTTTGAGAGTTACCCTCCCTTTATATGAAAACATGACATGTACTGATGAAACGCATAACATTAATCGAAGTCCGTTTAAAGATATGAACTTTTTAAAATTGGTATGAAATAATAGTTATATGAAAACACATACAAATTGACCTATTGACCCATTTATTGCAGATTTTCCGTCTATAAGGATACGAAACATGGATAATCCTAAATTACCTTCCTTTTAATTGAATATAGTTTAAAATTAAAGTAACTGTAATCAAGCGTTAACATTAAATATTTTGAAAATTTCTTTTGCAAACGCATTTGTAATGGTAATGCTATTTAAACATGATGTCAAAATATTTTTATCTGGCATATTTTAGAAGTAGGAACATCGAAAGCGGCAATAATTCGAAGTACTTAACAGCATCCTGTATACCCAATTGTATAAGAGTTACACGTGTTATCATATTTTTATAAGAATACATATCGACTTGAAAGCTTTAAAATATGTTCTCGCAATCAGAGCAGACGACTGACACTTGGTATTTTGCAGTGTAACCGTATCTCTAATCTAGCGCGAAATACACAAAACAATGAGAGTATGGTTGACATATTCTTCGGTGGGACTTTTGACTAGTACACATTAATAACGTATTGTCTACGGACCGCTCCAACTTCAAGTCGGTAACAATGTCCTCACACTTTTCTAGTAACGGAAAATCAGTAATGGATGTAGATACATGAACGAGACGTAATAGTTGGCTATTACATAAGTAGCTCCTTTAACGTCTGTATATTTTTGGTAAATATGAATTGACTGTTGAGTTCCGGTTTAGTTGCGCGCGCAGCAGGCTATGTATTACGCTTTAATAACGAACGCCATTTTGCGACGGATCCTGGTGTACAGTAGGTCGACGTTATACTTTACATTGGACATTTCAAGCCATTGTAATCATTGCAAAATCGTGGGCGAGAATATTTTTGGGCGAAAGGTAAGTACCGTAGATAAGTTTTGGTAGGTAATATGGCATATTATTGTTGTGGTGGAGAAGTAGGTCATGCTTCACGGGGCTGTCCACACGTTCATGAATGTGTGGCAATGGCTGTGGGCAGTGTTGAGAACTTGTCACACACCATTACGGGGCTTATTTGAAAGGGATGTTGTGGAGTGTCTATATGGATTTATAAGATTATGTTGAGTGAGAAAAAGTTGGCCTATGTCGGGCAAGAGTTTGTTATTGTTTTTATGGTTGTTATTGTTTGCGCATGCGCATAAGCACTCTGTCGCTCACTTTGTCACAGCCGTCTTGAAATTTTGTTTGTTTTTGGATGTTAGTTTTAGTTCAAGCAGGAAGTGTTTGTGAAGAGTTCATTTGAAAGGACAGGTGGGTAGATGCAACATTCATTTAGTGTGCAGGTGACGTAACTATGATTCGTTAACTGAATAGCTGTCGTTTTGTTTTTTCGAGGAAGACTTTTGGGTTTTCTTGTTCATTCGTTTGCTCGCATAGATGGTTCGAAATACCTTTCAAGAGCATTACTATGTCTTGCACAATAAGTGAAGAAATTATGTTTTTGTGAAAGCTGAAGTTAAACAGATTTCCGCACGCGACAGACCTAGATGGGTGGTTTTCCTCGTGAGAGACTGCTGTCAATCTCTTCCCAGCCATGTCGAAATTGATTGTTTGTTTTGGTATGGTAGTTTGCGTCATTGTCAACACATGTAAGATTATATCTGACGGTCGATTTATTTTTTGGTGGAGACGGACCACCGGTTTTCCCGGGTAGAACCAGTTCTGTACACCTCCCGATGCTTATGGATGAAAAGGCTAAGTAAATGGTTGCTGCGCATTT
The DNA here is from genome assembly GCA_037043455.1 of Cyrtodaria siliqua. Classification (NCBI taxonomy): domain Eukaryota; kingdom Metazoa; phylum Mollusca; class Bivalvia; order Adapedonta; family Hiatellidae; genus Cyrtodaria; species Cyrtodaria siliqua. Next base: position 375,144 of record JAWPHD010000879.1, on the reverse strand, counting down.
TGGAAAGTCAACCTGGTAACGTTGAAATGTCATTGACCAAAAGTGACACAGAGACAGATCACAGAGCAAACACATCGAAGCATTGAACGGTAGTTGCTCATAACTGCGATAATGTTGTCTCCGCGATAGTATAGAATGATAGAGAGAGAAAGAGATCGTCTTAAAGGGTTTGCGGTCTGAAATACCACTTGAGCTGTAAAATCAGGTTCTTCGTGCGCTTTAAAATGTGAGCATGGCCATGTAAACGCTTGTTCGCAACAGCGTGAGAAAGGTCTCGAAAAGCCATGGATTGACGTGTATGATACTGGAAATATTGTCTGATCTCGTGTATGCTTATCACTGGAAATATTGTCTGATCTCGTGTATGTTTATCTTCTTTGCGTTTGTGGAGAAAGCCTGTATTATACGATACTGTGTTTCCTTGTCTTTGCAGTGATCTGCTTCAGCTGGCAGGTGCTAGGCGATTGTGGATTTTGCAGCCTGTTTGCATTTTGGCGCCCTTTGCTTTCTATTAAGGTATGTCCTGATGGTAGTCGCTGTGTACCTGATATGTTATTATTAGTGCATTGCATGTGTGATAGTGTCTTGGGTAAACCGGCATGACCGAGATGGCATATTGAACGTCTTACAGCTGCGTTGTTGAAGTGGCATGACCTAGATGGCATATTGAACGGTTTGCAGCTTTGTTGGTTGAACTGGTATGACCCAGTTGGGAAAGGCACAGGATGTCTAATGTTAAAACTGTACACAGATGGTTCGAAACTGCTTTCAAGAGCATTACCGATGTTGCTTGTTGTCATGGACAAATCAGGGGTAATTCCATTGCACGTCCTGCCATAAAGGTTGACTGATTTGTGTGATACAGGACATTTTATGTCGTGTATGTGTCTTTTCTTTGTGTATGTGGAGAAATCATTTTTTATAACATATCGTGTTTCCTTGTCTTTGCAGAGTTTAACATCTGTTGCCAGGCTGATAGAAAATTGGGGATATTGCACGCTGTCTGCGTTCTGGCGTCCTTGGCTTCGTAGTCAGGTATGTGCTGAAGGTCTTAGTTATATATCGTATATGTGGACGTGCATTGCATGTGTGATATTTATGTTTGTAAACTGGCATGACCCAGATTGGAAAGGGGCATCAGTTGAAGACATGTTGCCTCATGCATATCACTAGGTAGGTATACACTATAGGATCTACCGAAGAACAAGTGGCTGGTCTGTGTTATGCCAAAAAAAACAATACCTGTGTTTCCGGTGGCCCGACCGACCCTATTTTTAAGGGGCCAACCCTAAAACTTTCAATGATTTTTTTTTTTTTCTGAACAATGATTTATTGCAATATATCGAGGTAAACTTACATTACAGAGGAACTTTCAGTTGTATCATCAACTTGTATGGGGTTTATGAGATAAATACATGTAGCATCTCAAAATATCTTGCTCGAAAAACAAACTTATATAAATTTCCTACCTACTGACCCTAATTTTTTAAAGCATGCAATAGGAAACACACCTATTTTTTTCCCCTTAACAGCCTACATGGTGGTGGAACATGTTCTTACAAGCTTAAATGAACAAAAGACCATATGTATGGACAAAGGTTAGCTGGTTTTTTTTTAAATGATCACCATGACGTGATGTTGAGCCATGTCAAAAACTAATTTGATTCCACATCAAACATGCCCGCCAGACATGGAGTGATATAATAAGGACTTGTATAAAAATGTGTTGCGCCTAATCTGAAACTACTTGGTGGACCTTCATGACACTGCAGAGGGATGTTGCTCTTCCAGCCCAGTTGAACCTGGCAAATCTTCAGGCTGGGCAAAAAATGCAAGACGGCCGGCACTGTTAAAAGTAAGTTTAAAACAAAACAAATTTGTAGCGACAACTTCCTAAAAAGTATAACTGATATTGATATGGGACTTTCTGTAACATGATGTACATCACATGATGTTGGTCATTGTCAGAAATCATTTTGGTGAAACATGACTGGGAGCAGCCTTGTCTGTTTACACAGTTAACTATTTAAAAATTGTAACGACCACTCCTGTGAAAGAACTTGACAGATTGTCATGAAGCTTCACAGAAATGTTGCTGATGATGTGTAGTTGTTTCTAGCAAAATTTCAGGTCTGACTGAAAATAAAAACGGCGGCCACGGTTAGAAATGGATTTTTAGATGAAACTTGCTGACAAAATAATTAGCCGTCAATAAAACTCACAGAAGTTCGCAGTTTTGCTTATTGCCGACGACTCAGATTTCGCCCAACATGGATAAAAAACGAAGTCGGTCAAATTAGAGCGAGGTTTAAAGCGACTTCGCCTAATTGCGAGATCTCTGATGTAGTCGGTGACATGAGTATTGATTGTAAACACTTTCTCTATAAGTTACCTATTATTCATGTCTGACACAAACATATCGAAACTGCATGGGTTCAGAAATTCAATTCACGCTAAAATCAATTGGAGTGTGATGCAATATATCGCTAACCAGTCAGGCTGTGTTTTTTTTATATCGACACCGTAAATGGCGGGTGAACGAACATACATGAGGTCGCTGTTCGGAAAGTCTGCGTCCGCGACCCTGCAAGCGGTGTCGGCGAATCTGAAAGGGTATGGCTGAACAACAAGCGTAGTTACCAACCGCTAATAATTAGTTATGGCGTCTATTATTGGTCCAATGGAGACAAAATACTGAAGAGATCAGCAGAGCTTATGCCTTGGTGCTGCGTCCGTCTGTTTGTCCGTAAACCTTTTTTGTAGCGACTACTTCTCTGAAACTACTGAATGGATTTTTATGAAACTTTACAGAAATATTGCCCATGAAGTCTAGGTGATCCTAGCAAAAATTCATGTTGATGTGAAATCCAAGATGGCCACCAAATATAAAAATAGGTTTTTAAAAAACAAGTTTGTAGCGACTACTTCTTGAAAACTATAAGTGATATTGATATGGGACTTTTTCTAAAATGATCAGCGGCCGTCTTTGTTTACATAGAGTTATATTGTAAAAACTTGTAGCGACTACTGCTCTGAAACTACTTGTCGGATTTTCATGAAATTTATCAGAAATGTTGCTCTTAATGTCTAATCGATCCTAGCAACATTTCAGATCAGCCAGAAATTCAAGATGGCCGCCACAGCTTAAAATATATTTTTAAAAAATAAGTTTGTAGCGACTACTTCTTGAAAACTAAAAGTGATATTGATATGGGACTTTTTCTAAAATGATCAGCATGACATGATGGTTATCCGAGTCGAACATTATTTTGATTCGACGTTAAACATGGCTGCCAGTGGCCATCTTTGTTTACATAGAGTTATATAATGAAAACTTGTAGCGACTACTGCTCTGAAACTACTTGTCGGACTTTCATGAAATTTATCAGGAAGGTTGCTCTTGATGTCTTATTGATCCTAGCAAAATTTCAGGTCGGCCGAAAATTCAAGATGGCCGCCATGGCTAAAAATAGATTTTCAAAATACAAGTTTGTAGCGACTTCTTCTTGAAAACTATAAGTGATATTGATATGGGACTTTTTCGAAAATGATCAGCATGACATGATGTTGGTCCTTGTCAAAAATCGTTTTGATTCGATGTTAAACAGCGGCCATGGCTAAAAATAATTTTCAAAAAACGAGTTTGTACCGACTACTTCCTGAAATCAAAATCAATCAGTAGAGCTTCAAGGTCATTGACCTCTTGTTTGTTGTTGTTGTAGAAGTTAATTTTCCGCGCTTATTTCTTTTGCCCACTCCCTGACGAATGTCTGCGTCGAAGGGAATAAATCTTAATGACAGGGTACGAGTACAGGTTGCAGACCATAATATTAAATGTGTTGTTGGATAATATGGCACTTTCTTTATATGAATAACAATAAAATATCCACATACTGCCTGTCAGCTACTACAGTGTCTGTGAGTACACAAATGTACTTACTGTAGCTTACTATAGTGGTGAAAATAATGTTCAGGTTCTATGCTGCAGGGCGAGTGGTAAATTGGTAAGGGCGAGTAGCTATTTGGTTCCACTAGTCCTGCAGCGCGAGTTGATTTTTCCAAATTTTTACACCCCTGCTTCGGTTAGAATGTAATTTGTCGATAAGGCAAACACGCATTGTTACGAAACCCAGATTATGAACAACTCAGTAAAATATGTATATTGTAATACTCCCCGATGCACCGTATCTTGAGATATCTCAATATATGTCTAATTTATCTTGATACTCCATGTTGAGATATCACATTTTATCTTGAGAAATCTCAATTTACATTGATATATTTGTATTGAGATATCTCAATTAATCCCCATAAATCTCAATTTATATCTCAATTTATCTTGAGATAACTGTCTTGAGACATCTTAAGTTGTTTTGAGATAATTATCTTCAGATATCTCAATGAGTCTTGAGTCATTGATATCTCCAAATAAATTGAGATATATTTTAAAAATTCTCAAGATGTATCGCAACTTATCGTGAGATATCTCACTTGTAATATCTCAAGATCCCATGTGTCTTGCGGTCGATATACGCAATTTTAGTAGGATTTTCTAAGTTTGAGTTGGGCTTTATGCCATTTAAAAACTAACCATTGATGTAATTCTTGGGTTTGCCTTAGCACTGTTTCATTATATTCAATTTGACAGTATGCTATCGCTAATGTCCCGTTTAAGTACTGGTTGCTATGGTATTTCGATGTCATAGTAAGATGACGTTAAATATAGAATAGCATGTGGCGTGACGTCTTGTCAATGAGGTCATTATGTCTCGTCGCGTTAAAAAAAAAAATTCACATAATACAGCGGCTTTATATAAATTGAGTTAAAGGAGGCAACCTTTTAGAGTGGAAATGACTTCTGATCGCAAATTTCGGACCTTTTTCATGCTATGGAAAAAAAACAGACCGAAAGAAAAAATATGCAAAAAAACTGTTAAACGGGCTACTTCAGGGTTATCTTAAAAAGGTGCTGTCAGGCATGGATGACATTTATAATAATTATGAAGCACATGTTTGATGTTTATACGTTTGAGTAGTTCTAAGTTTATTTTGGTGTATTGGATTATGCATTCTTTGGGTTTTTTGGAGCCCGCAGTTAGTAAAAATCATGTCGGGCATGTAAATATTACAAGCGGGCATGTTAAAAACAAGACGAAAATGCCAACATAAATCGGAATGAAATCAGACACAAAAATTAACGACAGCTTGTATACTAAATTAAAAGTCGGTTTTTATTAGCTCGACTGATCAGAGATCAGCAGAGCTTATGCCGTGGTGCGGTGTCCGTCGTCCGTCTGTCCTAAATTTTATTTGTAGCGACTACTCCTCTGAAACTACGGAATGAATTTTCATGAAACTTAACAGAAATGTTGCCCATGAAGTCTAGTTGATTCTAGCAAAAATTCATGTTGATGTGAAATCCAAGATGGCCACCAAAGCTAAAAATAGATTTTTAAAATACGAGTTTGTAGCGACCTCTTCTTGAAAACTATAAGTGATATTGAAATGGGACTTTTTCTAAAATGATCAGCATGTCATGATGTTGGTCCTTGTCAAAGTCAAAAAATATTTTTGATTCGACGTTAAACATGGCTGCCTGTGGCCATTTGTTTACATACAGTTATATTGTAAAAACTTGTAGTGACTACTCCTCTGAAACTACTAGGCGGATTTTCATGAAACTTCACAGGAATGTTGCTCTTGATGTCTTATTGATCCTAGCAAAATGTCAGGTCGGCCTGAAATTCAAGATGGCCGCCACAGCTAAAAATAGATTTTTAAAAGATAAGTTTGTAGTATATTTATGTGGCACTTTTTCTAAAATGATCAACATGACATGATGTTGATCCTTGTCGAAAATTATTTTGATTCGACGTTAAACATGGCTGCCAGTGGCCATTTTTGTTTACATAGAGTTTGTATAGTAAAAGTTTGTAGCGACTACTCCTCTGAAACTACTTGGCGGATTTTCAAGAATCTTCACAGGAATGTTGTTCTTGATGTCTAGTTGATCCTAGCAAAATTTCAGGTCGACCGGAAATTCAAGATGGTTGCCACGGCTAAATTTTTTTTTCAAGAAACAAGTTTGTAGCGCCTACTTCTTGAAAACTATAAGTGATATTGATCAGCGTCTTTTCCTAAAATGATCAGTATGACATGATGTTGATCCTTGTCGAAAATTATTTTGATTCGACGTTAAACATGGATGCCAGCGATAGAGTTATATAATGAAAACTGTAGCGACTTCTCCTCTAAAACTACTTGATGGAGTTTCATGAAACTTCACACGAATGTTGCTCTTGATGTCTAATTGATCCTAACAAAACTTCAGGTCCGCTGTAAATTCAAGATGGCCGCCACGGCTAAAAGTAGATTTTCAAAAAACCAGTTTGTAGCGACTACTTCTTGAAAACTATAAGTGATATTGATATGGGACTTTTTCTAAAATGATCAGTATGACATGGCGTTGATCCTTGTCAAATTTTTTTTTGATTTGACATTAAACATGGCCGCCAGCGGCCATCTTTGTTTACATAGAATGAAAACTTGTAGCGACTACTCCTATGAAACTACTTGATGGATTTTCATGAAACTTCACAGGAATGTTGACCTAGCTATCAAAAATCTATCAGTAGAGCTTCAAGGTCATTGACCTCTTGTTTTGTTTATACATGTGCATCGCCGGAAACAACTCTCGGTTTCAGAACAGACTGGTTTTTATTTGCTATTTACGAACGACGTTGGGGACGAATGAGCAATAATTAGTATGAATCAATACCGCAATGTAAACCCGACTGATAATGAACTAAAGATCATTGACTTTTTGTATAATATGTTACCGTCACTTTTGCATTAAACTAATTTAAAATGTATGCTCTTTTAAAAAGGTATACAAGCGTGCTAACTCTTGCGTTTACATGTTCTAGTAAATTGTGAAACAGATCCGTATTTGATTTTAAAACGTTAAATGCTCGTTAAATCACAAGTTTTTGTTTGTTTTTAGCTCTACTGATCAAAGATTAGCGGAGTCTTACTGTGGTGCGGTGTCCGCCTTTAACTGTTTTGTAGCGACTACTCCTCTGAAACTACTGGATGGATTTTCATGAAACTTTACAGGAATATAGCCCATGATGACTAGTTCATCCTAGCAAAAATTCACATTGATGTAACATCCAAGATGGCCACCAAAACTAAAAATAGATTTAAAAAAAAAAAGATTGTAGCGACTACTTCTTGAAAACCATAAGTGATATTGATATAGGCCTTTTTCTAAAATAATCAACATATGACATGTTTTTGGTCCTTGTCGATATGGCACCCAGCGTCCACCTTTGTTTACATAGTCATATAGTAAAAACCTGTAGCGACTACTCCTCTGAAACTACTGGACGGATTTTCATGAACCTTCACAGGAATGTTGCTCTTGAATGTCTAGTTGATCCTAGCAACATTTTAGGTCGGCTGTAAGTTTAAGATGGCCACCACGAATAAAAATAAATTTAAAAAAAACATTTGGAGCGACTACTTTTTGAAAACTAAAACTGATATTGATATGGCACTTTTTCTAAAATGAACATCATGACATGATGTTGATCCTTATCGAAAATTATTTTGATTCGACATCAAACATGGCCGCCAACAGCCATCTTTGTTTACATAGAGTAACATAATAAAAACTTGTAGCGACTACTCTGAAACGACTTGACGGATTCTCATGAAACTTCACAGGAATGTTGCACTTGATGTCTAGTTGATCCTAGCATAATTTCAGGTCGGACGCTAATTCAAGATGGTCGCCCTGGCTAAAAATGTTATTTTGATGTCTAGTCGATCCTACCAAAATTTCAGGTTAGCCGTAATTTCAAGATGGTCGCCATGGCTAAAAATAATTTAAAACATAAATAAATCTGTAACGACTACTTCTTAAAAACTATAACTGATATTTAATCAGATATGGAACTTTTTCTAAAATGACCAGCATGACATGATGTTGGTCCTTGTTGAAAATTATTTTGATTCGATTTTAAACATGGCAGCCAGCGACCATCTTTGTTTACGTAGAGTTATATAGTAAACATTTGTAGCGACTACTCCTCTGAAACTACTTGACAGATTTTCATAAAAATTCACATGAATGCTAATCTATCAACTCCTAATAATAGAGCTTCAGGATCATTGACCTCTTGTTGTTGTCCGTTTTCAGAGATATAAACAATAATCCAAGCCTTCCTTCTCTTTGCCAGATGCATTTCACAAGGTGGCACTCACAACAGCCTAAATGGAGTTCATCAAAACTTCATCAAAATGTGAAACTCATTGAAAGGAAGCACTGCATTTTTATTCAGGTCAGTTGGTCAAAGTTCTAGGATGCTGTTAATTTAAATAAAAAAATGATGTCTTATGAAATTTGGCAGGATTGAGGAGTATCCATTATTTTACGATGTGTGATTTCACATATAGTGGACTTGGTACTTCGCTGAATTTGCTTGTTTTCACTGGGTTTCTTTTTAATGAAGTGTTGGAATTAATTTATAAGCATAACCTGCAGCTTCATCTGGCACATACAAAGGACATACTGTTAGAGTTAAGATCAGTGACTAGAATGGATTATGTAAATATACGTAATTTGAAGTAAAATATGTTTAATCTAAATTTAAGTTGGCTGATTAATTTTATGTACGCTCTGTGCTGTTGGGAACATCTCTGTAGTGTAAGGAAGCATGCTTTTCTTTCGAGAAGAGAGATCCAGGTTCAAGTCCTGGTAGGGAACCTGGCACACTTACTGAGCTGTACAAACTTAGTTCTGGGATAATCACAACATTAGAATAAATACATATAACATTGTTCATTACACAATTATACTAGTGTTAAAAAATCATTCCATAATATTAATTTGCGCTTCTATGAAAGTGAAGCGGCTATACGTAGTGTTACCTTTATCGTGAAAGATGGAAATGTTTGTTACTGTATGTAATACAATGTTTGTTACTGTATATAATACATTCATCCGAACTGGCATTTTGAAATCAGACAAAATCAAAAGACAAAAGACAATGTAACTATAAGGCTTTGAATACACTTATTATATAACTTCATTGTTTTATTTATAAAGTACTGAAGTCGGCAAACACAGATTGTGTCCCCTCCCCAATTTTGGACATGTCTCACTTGACTGATCATCGATCGGTCAAATTCTTGCTAATATGTCATGCTAATCATATCATCCTTTCACTGCCTTTCAAATATGTCCGTATTCCCCATGCTATAATACATGTATTATAGCTTTTCTTGTTATGTTGCGTATGGTACTGTTCATTGACTATTTGAATTGCTCATTTGATATCGTTTGTGGTACAGGGCGGAGCTAGTGGTACAGGGAGGAGCTAGTGGTACAGGGCGGAGCTAGTGGTACGAGGAGGAGCTAGTGGTACAGGGCGGAGCAAGTGGTACATTGCGGAGCTAGTGGTACAGAGCGGAACTAGTGGTACAGTTCCGAGCTAGTTGTACTGGGCTGAGCCAGTGGTACATGGTGGAGCTAGTGGTACAGAGCGGAGCAAGTGGTACATTGCGGAGCTAGTGGTACAGGGCGGAGATAGTGGTACATTGCGGAGCTAGTGGTACAGGGCGGAGCTAGTGGTACAGAGCGGAGCTAGTGGTACAGGACGGAGCTAGTGGTATATTGCGGAGCTACTGTGCCATTGCGTTTGGATGCTGTGATTCCTACAGAACATTTTTCTTCATTTGTGGTGTGCGCGTTTACGTCCGGAAGTATAATACACTGCTTGTAAACGCATCTTCTCCTTTACCAAAGTGGTCACGTCATTTGCACTTTTCTGCCCAATAAAGGAATGACATAATAAATTTTGCTTTATTAGGCACTAACCACTAAAGCAAATCAATGCGGAATCCCTCGGCGTTTATTGTACGTAAACGTTATCTGACGTCATGTTTACGTAAAGTTATCTGACGTCATAAAACAAACAAAAAAAACATGGCGGTTTCCTCGATAAGCGTAACATTATGCGAAATAGATAATAATAGTAATCGGCAGAGCCTCGCCATTCTTCGTTTTTTAAGCCTCACCTAATACACTTGACAGTAAAAAGCACTGACATAAAATTCTCTGTTTATGAGCAACCAACTATTTTTTCTTTTTTTCATTCTAGATGACGACAGATTTAGCATTGATGATTTCCAAGGAGCACCTTTTCTATTCGCTCGTAAGTATTTAAGAAGAGGTATCTAAAATGATATTGAAAGTCACGATATTTCAAGTTAAAGAGGTTGTAAAAGATGAAGTACGATAACATGTCAGGTTTAAATGAATGTAACTACTGTTTTCGGTATGGTTGTCTACTCATGTATATTTGCGTCTTTTAGCGTAACGTTTTTTTAAATTGAACGCGTGGCTATCACTGCAAACACTTCTTATTTAAACAATATTTTATTCAAGTACTGAATGGGATTGGACAACAGGCAATGCCTATGTAATACCTCTCCCGTATCAAGGTACATATAAACAATACATTCATATCAAACATAACATAAAATGTGGAATTGTATATAGTACAGTTTGCATATATTGGTTTGACAATTAACTTAGAATATTTGAAACATGTGTACCGTGATTGTTTAGTATTAACACTTTGTACTGTCAGAAAGAATTTAAGTGAGAAAAAAAAAAAGAATAAACAGAAAGAAAATCATACTGGAAACCAATACGAAATATATATAAAAGTGTACCGATTATTACAAAATATAATGGTTTTAGTATGAGTTTCTGTAACCAATAGTTAATTTTGGAATTTAAGATAACAGAGAACAAAACAGACAAAAAAATAAAAATTACAATAAAAAGGAAGAAAGATGACAAAATATAAAAAAATTGTAGCATTGTGACAAAACATATCTGAAAATACAATGGTATATACATACATGTACACATTCAAGCACATACCTATATACACATACATAATTATACATACGTACATGTACATACATCTATATTTTACGAAAATCTCCTGGTACACTTGATGTATTTGTGGACGATAAGTACAATTTCTGAGTTCGTAGTATCGTCTAGATTGGAACTGCCATTCAGTATCAAGTCAATGTTGATATGCGTGACATCAACAAGATTGGCTAGGGTATCAAGTAAGTCATTTCTGAAATGGTTATACAGTGGACAGTTGAAAAAGAAATGAGTATTGTCCTCACATGGATTGCCACATTTCGGACATACTGCTGAATCTGTCAAGAAGTGGTCAAATAAATGCTTATTTAGATTACTTGAGTTATTTCTTAATTGACAATGGATGATGTTATTATTCCTATTTCCTATATTATAGTTATATGGACTGTTAGTCCTATGTTCAATAGCCTTAACTTTATGCTTAAATTGTTCAACAGATGGTGCATTTTTAGCGTCTAAAGGTAAAGCATGCCACAATTTAATTGTACTCGGTAGAAAGCTGTTATAATATGATGTTGTACGACAAAGAGGGAGACGTAAGTTTAATCCTGAAGTTCGAAGGTTATAATTATTGTTTACAGGTAAGTATGGCTGGATTAAGTTATACATGTAATCTGGACTTATGCCATACATTATTTTGTAAATAGTTACAAGTTTATGATCTTTTCTTTTTTTTGTTAATGTTTCTAATTTCTATTCATTATATAAGTATGATCTAGAGGAATTGCACCTGAGGCCTGTTATTATTCGTGCTGCTTCAACGTGGACGCTCTCTTATAGATCAGATTCTCCCTGTGTACATTTATCCCATACTGAATCGCCATATTCAAGTATAGGTCTTATAAAGGCGATATATATTTTCAATAGAGAATGTCTGTCAAGTTTGTACTTAAGCATTCTTAGAATGTTTAATCGTGCACATGCTTTTTCGTATATATTTTCTATATGATGCGACCAAGTTGCATTGGAATGAATTGTTAATCCAAGGTGGCAATGTGGCGCCACGTCTTGTATTTTATCATTATCAAAGTAGACTGGTGGGTGGTTATAGTTTCTTCTAGTGCAGACAAGGCTTTTGGTTTTTTGAGGATTAAATGTAGAAGCCCATTTTTTTGACCATTCAGATATTTTGCAAAGATCATTTGTAAGAGAGTTGGCACATTCTACTGAGTTTTTATCAACGACAACAAAAAGAGAAGTGTCATCAGCAAATAACCGTACATCATTCAATAAGTCATCTGTGATGTCATTTATATAAAGCAAAAATAGAAACGGACCTAAAACAGAGCCTATCAGAGAGATAGCTACGTATCCAGTTACATAATGAATCATTGATACCGTATTTAGCTAATTTAAAAAGCAACCCAGCATGCCATACTTTGTCAAATGCTTTAGCAATAGTAAAATATAAACCGTACATCTTTCCCAGCGTCGAGGTTGCTTATTATGTTATTATATATTTCTATGAGCTGATTTACTGTAGAGTCTCTAGGTTGAAAGCCTGTCTGGTATTTGCACAGAAGGTTATTCGTTTTGATATAGTTGAACAAGTGTTTAAATACGATTTTTTCCATCAATTTGCAAATAACACTGGTAATGGATATGGACCTATAATTGCCCGGCATATCAGGTTCTCCATTGCCCTTAAAAATAGGAATTACATTCGCCTGTTTCCATTGGTATGGTACTTTTCTAGTGGACAATGACAGATTAAAAAGTCGCGGCAATGGAGCAGCGATGCTATTTATAACTAATTTTAACACCTTTGGGCTAATCATATCTGGGCCTGGAGGTTTCGATAATTTCAAGATTTTCAATTGATGAATTACTTCCGTTTCATTTATAATAAAGTCATTCATTTTATTGTCAGTGCGATTATGAAAAGTAGGTAATTCCGGTTCATGTTCTATATGAGATGCTGCGAAAAGAAAGAATTCAATGCGTTTGCTTTGTCTACTGGATGTATTAAAATACGACCGTTATTTTTTATTGGAAAGTTTGGTTGAGTTACTTTGTTCAATTTAGAGATCGATTTTGCTATACGCCACCATTTACCCGGGGGTATTGATTTATCAGTTAACTGGGATGTAAGTTTAGTCTTGTATGATTCCTTAGATTCGCGGATTAAAGCAATTACCTCATTTCTAAGTTGCCTAAACATTGACCAATGTAATGGATTGTTTGAAGACTTAGCTTTCTTGTGCATTCTGTTTCGCTGTCGCATTTTAAAGCGTATATCATTGTTCATAAACGGTTTATCATTGGGACATATAACAACAATCTTTGTAGGTACATGACGTGTTACACAATCATTAAAAGTAATGCAAAAATTAGAGTATACTGCGTTTATATCATCACAGTTAAACACGTCATCTTCCCAGTTAGTATTCTGTATATCCGTATTAAGACCATTTATGTCAGTGGCATCATAATTTCTAATAACCCGTTTATAGGCTAGTCTTTTAAATGTCTGAAAGCTAATTTCAACAGACACAGGAGAGTGTGTGCTGCATATTGGTGAATGTACATTCACGTGTTTAGTTAGCGATGTTTTATTCGTAATAAATAGATCAATGCACGTTCCCGGCGACACAGTAAAGTTAGTTTCCTCGTTAATAATATTTGTCATATTTAATCTTTGTAACAATAGTTTAAATCTGTTAGACGAATTTGATAAGACGTCGATATTAAAATCCCCTGTCACAAAGACTGGGATATTATTATTCAATGATTGGGATATACTGTGATATAACAAATCCAATAGGTGTACCTGAGAGTTTGGCGGTCGATAGAACGCTCCAACTAAAAATTTACTGTTATCGTTACACATTACTTCCAGCCATAATAGTTCAAGATTATCATTCATAAGATCCCTCATAACGGAACAGTGAAGGTTATCTTGAGCATAAATTAGTACACCACCGCCGTGCCTATTACGATCTTTACGAAATGGGTTTTGAAATCCGGTTAATTGTAATTGGTTATCCGCTATCGAGGCGTCGAGGTGGGACTCGGTTATACAAATAATATCATGAGATGCTAATTCATTTTCGACAATATCTAATTTTGGAAGTAGACTGCGGACATTATTGTGAACAATTGAAATATTTGACTTAATAATACCGTTACTCGCTCCAGGGCCAGGATTAGACTCAATACCTGCTAAGATAAGACGTGTCACCTTAACAATTAGTTTAAATACGTCATTGCCGTTTTATAGCAGTGAAATGTTTGTATAATCCGTTTAGTAATTGGTTTTAGACAGTTCCATATTCCCTCCATACAGTTTTTATATTCTAAGTTAGTCTTAGTCGTATGTATCAAATGTAAAAGTAGAATTAAAAAAGTATGAAGGGTTTCTGAAGGCATAGTGAGAACACATACATACCAGGATATGTTCAAGAATTAGTAAACAATTGCACAATGCTAGATGGGAAAGACAAAAATACATGTACATACAAAAAGCGCAACCATTTAACTGTATTTAGATTATGTAACTCTGTGATAATATTTTGTAAGCATATATAGAGGCTTAGGCGAACAGAGTGAGAATTTACAGTTGCCCTGAGGATCGGCCGAATGAAACTAAAATAAAAAATAGTAGTCCACTACTACACTGTCAATTGTATTCGGGAAAGAAACGTTTTTAAATTAACCAGCACTAAACAAATAGTACGAACAGCTTTGTATCAATACACAAACTGAAAATGAAATACGTAATAAAGTTTCCATTAGGAATAACTGACTAGTGGTTTAATTTCATCTCAGAGACAACACTATTCATGGTAGATCGTGGACGTAACTGTTCATTTTAATCATCGTGCGCAATCAATTGTCTATTGACCCTGCTCGCTCATGTCACGGGTGATTTCGGTGTACTGGTCGACGACGAGCTCATTAGTACCTCTGCGAATGAAGCCTTGCTGGGACTAGTAGTGCTAGTAGATAGCACGCTGGTAAATGGTACTGACGAAAGCTGGGACATATGCGTGCATATGTTTACATTGTCATTGTTCATCTTCACAAATATCTTACCATCAAATGTCCATGTGTCTTTGATTTAACCGGTACGTTTTAATTTGCGGGCCTCATATGCTAATTGGGCACGGTTTCTGGTGAGATCTTCACTCATGAAGTGGGCTGTCCTGTTCGATTTGTTATATTCGTGTGCCGATTTCCTGGCCTTCAGCATTTTGCTTCGTGACTTGTAACTCACAAAGCGAACTATTATGTCACGCTTTGTTTTACCAGGGATGTGTCGACCAACCCAATGAGATCTGTCAATCTCATTTGGGTGTAAATCAATGTTTAGAACATCCATTGCAAATGAGCATACAAGAGTATATGTGCTCTCGTCTTTGACTTCTTTAATGCCTGAAATTCGAATGTTTTGTCGGCGGATGTATTGCTCTAAGTCGTCATGCTTTTGCTCTAACTCCATGCACTTAGATTCAGAGGATCTGAGTTTGTTTTCAAGCTCTAAAACCGAGTCATTAAGTGGTTTAAGTATACACGCAACTTGTTTCTCTAGTGTGGGTAATAGGTCATCTATTAGCTTGTTCTTGATAGAAGGGAGAGTACACAGAGAAGACACGAAACGGTCCATTGTTTCTGAATCGGCTAATGTACCTAACAGACTGTCTATTAACATTTCGGAGTCCTCTTCCGGCCCATCACTGCCGGCTCTTCGGCGCTTATTAGAGTGAGACCTACCGCGAGGGGTAACTGGTGTACTCGGGGTACTCGGGTTGCTCGGAGTACTCGGGTTGCTTGCTTTAGTGTGCTTTTTTCCTGCCATTACTGGTTGGTATGTGGTATGTTGACAGTACTAATCAAATTGACGATAATACAGCGTTTACCTGGTGAGCGACGTTCATTGTCCGATCTTGGCGGTAAAACATAAATCCAATCAAAATATCCATTTATAATCACAAATATCACATTTCACTTAGATTTCACAACATCATAGCATTTATATCCATATGTCCATATAACTATCACAATATCAGCACCATACTGTTTATTATCCTCGAAATAATAGGATTTGTTTGCGGAGCTAACAAAACCACATTTTACCTGGCCATTGTTGACCTTGACCTGCAAACACTTCTTATGAATAACATGGAGTTTGCGAGGATGAAGCTTCTTTAAATAACGCCACGCTGGTACCATTAATTTAAAATATGTTTTTGACTATGTTTTGGGGGTCAATGAATCTACGCCAGTCCTCGCTTTACTTATACGATAAATACAAATATCAACTAAGGCTGTCGTGGCATTGACGTGACAATATATTGATTTCATCATTCAGTTTGGCTAGTACAATAATGTTGGTGTCTATGACTAGAGTAGTGGGATCAAGGTATTCATTTTCTACTTGACTTGTAAGGTAAATGCAAATCTCACAGATGGATGACTTGACATTAACATGACATTACCTTGACTTCTATATGAGCTAGAACAATTATTTTGATATCCATGACTAGGGTTTTGAGAACTAAGCAAAGCATTTCTACCTCCCTTTACTTATAAGTCAAATACAAACATTCAAGCTGGTCGCCAAGATGGCCACGGATGCATTAAAATGACCATTCGCAAAAATCCTGTACACTGCTTCGCAGCAGTACTCGAATGCATATGGAAGGTTTCCACATTGTCATCGCGCCTTAGATTTCCGCCAAAACAAATTTGCATTCAAAATCAGTTATCATATAAATTGTGCAATATCATTCAGCCGATTGCTCCTTCAATAGTTTATTTACATGAAAGCAGTAATAAAACCTTCATCTGCATTGTAAACAACAACAACATTCAACGCAAATTATACGCCACTATGCTTTCCTCTTTAATTGTACGATGACCGGACAGGCTGTGGACCCTGTGATGACGCCTACCTAAAGCCCATTGGGACGGTGGCTTTTGATGTTTGTCCATGATCTTTCTTGTCGTGCCCTTAATGGTTTATTCTCTTACTGCTCTGGCTTCTGCAAAGTCATTGAGTACCTTCATATAGGCCAACATAGTAAAAGTGTACTGTGTTGTGAGACCTTAAGGTAACAGTGTGGACTACATTTTGTTTGCGTATGAACTTTTCTTTGAGGGAACCCCGAAACATACTAATGAAAATTTCTTTATTATATAGTATTGTGATAGATATTGTGTATTAATACTGAAAACCAAATTACTTGTAATGGATATATATCTAATATGTGTTACAACCGTCTCGTTGTACATGTTTGTATTGCCTTAAGGTACTGTTGTTAAAATATTACATGTCCAGTAGAGAATAAGAAGAATACGAAATATATACCTCAAAGCTGATGTATATTGTGACGTATATTGTGACGTATGATTGCATCAT
Source organism: Cyrtodaria siliqua (assembly GCA_037043455.1). Taxonomy (NCBI): domain Eukaryota; kingdom Metazoa; phylum Mollusca; class Bivalvia; order Adapedonta; family Hiatellidae; genus Cyrtodaria; species Cyrtodaria siliqua. The sequence goes on along the minus strand of JAWPHD010000879.1, from coordinate 357,811 downwards.
CGGTGTTCACGTGACTAGTCACACATACTATATCTGATACTATATATATATATGATTTATAGGATAACAACGTCATTGACTACTTGGTTTTAGCTTTACTGGCCAGGTCAGTAGGTGGCCAGGCCAGTAAGGCTTATGCAACGGTATCTCGTCCGTCCGTCGTCCGTAAACTTGCTGATGTCAACACTCAAGCACCTTCATTTTGCATCCGATCTTTATCAAACTTGGCTGCACTCTTGATATCTATCAAAGCTCGGACGGGTTCAGAACCCATCAATATATGTCAATATAAAACTTCAGAGTTTTGGCCTTTGGTTTAATGAAAAATGCTATAGTTTGCATTGTCAACACTCTAGCACCTTCATTTTCTATCCGATCTTTACCAAACTTGACCAGCGTATATGATATAATTTTAAACCTAAGCAAATTCCATAACCAGCTAGATTGGACTATTAACACCAAAGTTATGGCCCATTGACTAAGGTAAGTATGTCATATTTTGCCTTGTTTCGCCTGACATTTACCTTTATCTTGACCGGATTGTTAATTGTAATGAAAGTTTTCTTTAAATTCAAATTCAGACTGGAAACAGCAGAGTTATAGCCCTTGATTTATTGAAAATATTATATTTTGCTTTGAAATCTCTAGTTACTTTATTTTCCATTGGGTCTTACTAACCTTGTTTAGAATGCTTATATCAGTAAAGCCTCGGACAAGTTTGTTAAACAGGAGATTAGATCATGGCGGCTATTTCTTTATTTACACTGTCCTGTTTTAATGGGATTACAGTAGGGTAAGTGTGAGGTGTGGTGCACCCTAGAACCGGTATAACCCCCCAGTGGCCTACTTTGCCACTGACCGTTCTAAGGCGGTAGCCTTATTTTCAACCCTTCTGTGTTTGTGATGTCGTTTGTATTTATTATTACTTTTGCCTTCTTGTTTGTCTGTTTGCGTGTTTGTTTCTGTGTTTTGTTGGTGACTGTCCTCCTTGAATGCTACTTTTCCTGTCCGATCTTTTTATATTTCTTTCGTACAAGTTTAATAAAGATCGCGGGAAAGTGATCAGGACCACGAAAAGCTCTACCAAAAATGCTTTAAAATAATTATATCTCGACTGATTTTCAAAGCTATGGTATTTTGATTGACCACTACAAATTTCAATTCTTTAATATGATATATATGTGAGTTTTTTCAAAATTGTTCATGTAAATGATGAAAACATTTTGGCTGAAGCATATGAACCAAACAATAATTAGTTATACACGTTATACACGTTATACACGTTATTAATCAATAACATTATTCTCATCCACAATATGTTTGTTTGTTTGTTTGTTTGTTTGTTTGTATGGTGTTTTACGTCATTTTCAACACATGTAAGGTTATCTATGACAGTCGAATTTTTTTTGTGGTGGAGGCAGACCAACCACTTTTCCTGGGTAGAACTAGTACTGTACACCTCCAACCATCCGTAAGAATCGACACTTCCTCACTTACAAGTCGAGCTCTCAGTGGGATTTGAACCCGCAGCGGTGAGAGGCGAAGGTTTACAACGCAACGTCGTTAACCGTTTGGTCACGGAGACGTCAAGAATATGTAAACATCTCAATGAATTCATTTACGAGTACGTTCAAATATGGAATGGTTCGATATCTCGAAAACTGTACCGAATACCCGGACTTGAAAGATATGGACATGCACATTCTGTCAAAGACGTAATTATAAACTTTGCATCATTGGCATTAACTATCGAGCCCCGCAGGAGCCATGCATAACAAATAATTAAAAACATGTTCACGCTCTAGTCTAGCGCTCCTTACCTGTAACAAATAGTTCCCATGCTCTTGTAGAGATTCCTTCAATATAGAAAAGCGTCCCAAAGGTCTAGTAAAGAGTGCCCACGCTGTAAGCATATGTTCTCTAACTTAAGTAGATATCTGTGGCTTTATTAAAGCGTTTCCGCGCTCAAATAAAGCGTGTCCGTGCTCTATCGAAGCTTTTCCACGCTATTTCAAAGCGATCACACGCTGCAATATTGCTATTCTTGATCATAGAGACCTCTCGCAAGACTTCTTTCAAAACAAATGCTATCTTTTGATATTGTCCAGAGCAGAGTCTTGACGATAGCTGCTAATATTGACTCTGAGGACAATACTGACGCTAGTTGTATATATTGTCCTGGTGGAGAATATTGATGTTAACTGTTCATATTGTTCCTGAGGACAATACTTACACAAGCTGTTTATATTGCCTTGTGGAGATTACTGACGCCACACGTAGATATTTCCCTGAGGACAACACTTAGATCAGCGTTTGAAATTGTTACTGAGGACAGAGATAACTCTATATGTTGATTGTGTCTCTGAGGAAAGAAATAATGTTAGCTGTTTATATTCACTCTAAGGAGAGTCCTGGCGGTAGCTTTTGATATTGTCCCTGAGAACAGTGCTGACTCTTACTGCTGAAATTGGCTCTGAGGAATACTGACGGTACATGTAGTTGTATATATTGTCAAAACTGTCTATATGGACACTATCGACAGCTAGAGTCAGTATTGTCTAACGGAACACTATCAATACCTAAGGTCAGTGTTGTTTACATAGACACTATCACGGCTTACGTTAGTACTGTCCACAGGGACATTAGCAACACCTAATGTCAGTGCTGTTTATAGAGACACTATCAAAGGCTTACGTTAGTACTGCCCACAGTGACACTATCACCAACTAGCACCAATGTGGTTTATAGGGATACTATCAATAGCTGTCTATTGGGACACGATCAACAGTTAACATCAGTACTGTCCACATTGACACTATCAAGAGCTTATACCAGTGATGTATCGACAGCTAACGTCAGAGCTCTCTAAAGACACAATATCAGCACAAACAACAGTACTGTCCTCAGGAACCCCACTAACAGCTACCGTCAGAATAGTCGGTAGAACTCTATCAGCAGCTATCCGGGACACTAACAAAAACTAACGTCAGTGTTGTCTATAGGGACACTATCAACACCTAGCGTGAGTGCTTTCTATAGGAACACTAGTAACGGCAATCGTCAGTGCTGCCTTAAAAGACACTATCAACAGCTAACAAAACATATATGGTAATTCAGAACGTTATATTTCTCAAAATGGCGACTCCCATACCAGTTTTAGAACAACCTTCAAATGGTCATATCTTCTTTGTTTATTATTTGATTCTGATTATTTTCCCACCTTTTTCCAAGTTTTGTCAAAACTTTCAATAATAATAATGTTTGGCTGTGTCACTACATTCCCTTTAAGGTCAACACAAAGTGTATGTGATGTTGAATCGTTCACTGTTTTTCCAACATTTTCGAAAAGTGGTGTAATAAAACAGTTTTCGAAATTGCCTTAATTCGTTTGTTTCATCAGAATTGTTTTTCTACAAGGAACTGCACAGTTTATTTTCGATAGGATGAGACTGTAGAGTCCTCGAATTATGATTCCAGAAAAAGTATGTCCTTTATTTTTCAAACCTGACCTAAACCGAAAAAGTTTACTTTTAAAAAACCTTATCCCGGTCCTCCAAAATCGCTTCACAGTGTCATCATACCTCAATTCACAAGAAAACCACGTAACTACGTCATAAACAATCTGAAGTCAATTCGTTTTCCTGAAATAAGGCAATGCCATAAAAATAAAATATAAAGCAACATCTTCTATTCTGACAAACAAAAAAAGAAGCTTTCATCGTTTCCGTTGCAGACGAAACATATCAGCCAAACCCTGAATAATAACATTTGCAACATCATGTGTTTTGTCAGTAATGTAAACTGTGCAATAAATATACCATCATTTGTTTGAATACTTGAATCTTGGGTTTCTTTTGTGTTGAAGACTATGTTTTTCTTTGTTGTATTATCCGGGTCAATGTCATCTTTTACATGTGCTTCTTGTGCGTGTTGGTGGCTGACTGTGGTCATTGAATGCTACATTAAATTTTTTCCTACTTTTATATCTACTTATATTGGACACCTAGCTGTTACAGCACATCTAGTTTAACCATTTCCGTCGGAGGAACACTATTCTTCGAATGGGTAAACTAATTTTAATTTTCCTGTGTAATTTTAAATAAAACAAGCCAAATTCAGCAAATTATGAAAATTTAATTCAGTGTATTCAAATTTAATTTGTAAAGCGCGAATATGGATTTAGAAGTCTAAAGGAACAGAACATTTATTTTATTTCAACAAATTGTATAACAAATATATAATCAGTTTAAAATTGTTGAATTTCTATAAAATATAATTTTACTGTATACAATTACCATTATAGTATTGAAAAATGCGTATATGCTAATTAAATTTGCTCTTAAAAAAACATTGCTATTTCCATGAATAACCATGTGCTCTGAAATGTATCACTTTTCACATTCATACTTTGGAAAACAAACAGTATTTTAAACAATTAATATAGAGGTGACCGTCAATTGATTTAGTTTATATATGTCCATGAAATATGAATCATGTAGGGCAAATGGCTAAACAAAACAAAAATAATTTAAACACCGGACAGAACATTGACGAAGGAATGAACAAACGGTCGAGCGATACATTATATCCCATGAACACTTTCGTCAAGATGTTAGAAAACAAGTAAAACATTTTATTTTTACCGAACGGACCGTGAAAATAAGGAACATGTGAGCTAATGCGCTTGACTTCAACACACATTCGCTCTGATAAATGTTAACATCTACAAATCAAACCAGTCAAAATATATAGTTTGGCTATACAATTTAGTTTTGAAGTCAAAACAGATACTAAACATATTAAATTACAATTGAACTGATCCAACTAATGTCTTTTGATGCGATATAAGTATACAGTAAAGTAGATATATAGAACTTCTTACCATATAAACAGCCTGATAATATCAAATACAGATATCCACGTCGTAAACTCGATGTGGGCAATTGAAAGTCTCGTTCATTGTGTAAATGGAAAACACAGACAGGTAGTGTACAGTGTTATAATGGCGAATCAGTTTGTAAAATCACGAGTATTTGCCAAATATGGGTTTCCATATCTACAAACGATCATATGTCTGTCTACAAACTAGTGTGTTGATATCTACAAACTCAAACTCGATCCGCAATTTACCTAAAATGGTATTAATAACAAGAATAGTTTTGTAAACATAAAGTTCCTGGGTAAAAATTTACTCCAGGGTTTCAATGCTTGTTTATAAAGATTTATCACATAACTTACGGTGTGTACTATTCGTTCTGAGTACTCATGTAAGATCCTCTATATATAGGGAAAAAAAGAAAGATAATGTCCTACAAAAATGACTGGGGCAGTGAAATTTCTATTTTGCATGACTCATTCAAATTTCAAGGAAACTATGATTTAGTTTTCGTTATACAGTAAAATGAGTAAAAAATGGCAACATTCTAGAAGTGAAATAGTTTAAGAGATACTTAATACTTAAAAAAACAGTATATGAAATGTCGTGGGTCCAATACATCTTGGAATTATGTTTACTCGGGTAAACCATTTAGGCGTATCTGGGTCTCTTGTTTAAATTAGTACCGTTGCGTGAAATAACTGTTGGCATGTGTCAAAAATATGGAGAAAACACTCTAGTTTCATGACTTTATTCAAATACTAGACTGCTCCACAGCCAACAATTAAAATTGACGACTGTCGTGAACTGCCATTTTGATAACCCTATGTTGTGGAAAAAAATGTACCGATTAGTCGTTTACGGCTGCCGATGTGACGTCACGCCATTACTCGTCTGTTCCCTTAAACCTTGCAACGTCTCTTAATAGACTCAAGAAACAACAAACACGGTGCTAACTTCCGAATTTCAAATTGTAATTTGGCATAGAGCACTTGGGTGACCAACTGAACTATCAAAGAACGGGCATAAATAACCCACTTTAGCACTTATAACGTTTCAAAATTGACCTTTTATGATATAAAGGTACCTACATCGGTTTTTGTTGTATACAACTCAATTCACATGTTTCAGCTGTTCACATTGAGAAAACAAATATCGTCTGAAAACGTAATTTAGAGACCTCGTATCAATCACAATCCCAATGAAAGAGACTGATAACCTTTCCATAAGGTTATCCTTAATGTATCCGTCCTTAGCACTTCCACTAATCCATCGTCCGTGTCTCTTAAACATTTTGTCTTTAACTCCGTTATTTGCCGTGGCTGAGGCACCCCCAGCTCTAAGCGAATGCAAACAAAACTTAGACATGTCATTTACATGTGGCGAAATTGTTCAAGTAGGTTTGAATATGACATCACTTTATTCGTTTTTCTAACTATATATCCCTTTCCCGTTTAACTTAAATTACAGAATAGAAAGTCATCATTCACTAACCCAGTCTTATTATATTCATAACGGGACAAAGACCCGTCCCAGTTTTCGCTATCATTATCCATGAACCGTCTCTATATTTATCCGTTTTACTGCTTTCTATTAAAACTGATATGAAAGACTGGTCAAATTTAATGACAGAAATCCAAATATTCAATAACTCAGAACTACGCATAAACCTAGAAAAAGCCAATAAACTAGCACATATAATTCTTTGAATTTTGAGATTCCTGTCCTCATAAAGCCGTTTATACATTGCTAAAAGTAAATCAACAGTCATGGGTTCTTTTTCAATTGTAAGTTTAAGCCAGAATTCTCTTGGCCGATTCAATGACATTTGACACAATTTTGGAATCGGTAGGGGAATTTAAACCATAAATATCATGAAACCATTTAATTCCATATAAAGCAGCAATAACAGCACTAGGAGAAACTGCGGTCTGAATTAACGACGAAAGATATATCGCAAACGTGAAACCTTTGCAGGCAAAATGTCTCTACTCCCCAGGCCATTATGTAATGCCCATTTTTTCCATCTTAAAATGAATACTCATATTTACGGCTGGTATTTTCCGCTCTCGATTTCTGTAAAACGTCCGGGAGTAGATCCACTTTACCCGCCAAAACTTCCGGCAATTCGTCTATTTCGTCTTTGTGACTCTAGAAAAAAAGATGTGTACACAAAATCTTGTATTAGTATACTTCATAAACATAATATACTTATACATTGTTATAAATTATATTGGCTTGTGCATGCCTAAATATTGCGTAGTAAACTGTCAAAATGACAACGCACAATGCTGTTATCGATTCATATCCAAAGAATACTTCTTGCATTATTTTAAATGCCCTTCTGCATAATCATGGCGATGCTGCCTTATGCATTATCCAAAACAATCTTTCCAACTAAGCTGCCTCTGGCTATGTAGCCTTTCATGACAATGCTGTCCCTAAAATATATTAATAATCTGTCGCAACCAGCCACTGCTGTCAATTCAATCCCACTTATGGGAAGGGGAGCAACTCGTACAACCATACCTATAATATTTACCTCAGTTATATCCCCTATCTAAAATTCAATTTATTTGCAATCATCCTAAACTGAAGATCTATATTTCTAAAGATACCTTTCCCATTTTTGCACCTTGTATAATACCGTTTGTTAGTTGGTAAATCGAATCAATCAACTACATTAGGGATAAAATTCCCATTTGGACAAATGATTGGGCAATATGTTGCAGACTTCCAATATGGAATCACCAAAACTCCCACAGATTTATCGACCCTCAATTTACCGAGAACTCTATTTACTACAGTAATGGGTGGTACAAATAATCCATATTCTGTCCCACAAATGACAGTAAATGCATCAACGCCTAAAGAAGACGGGTTCCAGAATCTAGATAAAATCTGGATAACTTAGCATTATCTTCTGACGCAAACCAGTCAACTTCTAAATAACCAAATCTGCTCTGTATTAACTGCAGTATATAACAGGATATCCCCCAATCATCTTGGTCTATAATTCTGGATGTATAATCAGCCCTATCATTTTCAGATCTTGGTATCCATTCCATTTCAAGGTAAATAGATTCTGACATACATAGTCTGAATATATTTACAGCTATATCCTGTAACTCTTTGTTCATAGAGTCTTTGTTACCCGTTGATTATCTGAGAACCACTTGACTCTATTGTGAGTCAATATATAAAACTCTGAAAACGGCCATTAATTCCCTCCAAGTTGAGGACTTACAGCTTTCGTCCATAGACCACATGCCGTGAGATAGGCCGTTAATGGATTTTTTTTTCGCATAACCAGTAGAACTAGCATCAGAATACACAATCCTTGAACACTTATGCGACTGAAATATGTCTTTAACATTCATAAGCTTTAAATTATGTTTCCAAAATTCAATTTGGCTAATGCTCTCACTTGAAAGCGTTATGAATGAACCCCAGTTGTATGCGAACTCAGCTAACGCGTTAACTTTGAAAAAATATAGCAAGCGCTAGATAACCGAAAGGGGAGTACCAACAATTTACAATAGATCCTATTTCCGTCCTTATCAATCCATGAAAACCCGAAAAATTCTGTATGTGGCCTGAAAATTACAATAAAATGATATGCTCTGGTAAGGTCAAACTTTATCATAAAGTAACCTTTCTGCAAAAATGATAGAACAACCCTAAAGTCTTCATATTTGACAGACTGTTTCCAAAGATGCTGATTCACAGCCCTCAGATCAAGTATGAGTCTTTTCTTACTATTACTTTGCTCTGACACAGACAAAGGGTTTACAACAAAATGTGGCTTAAAACATTGTTCAATAAAAGCTCGGTCAAACAAATCCTGAATGGCTGTAGTGACAAAATCATATTCTTTGATAGCAGAACGATTATTAGGATTAAAACTAAATTTTGGTATAGTGAAAAATGGAACTGTGTAACCCGAATCAATTACATCTAAAATGAAATCATTCGGCCCTATACGGCGCCAATACTCAATATGCTGCTTCAATCTACCTCTGACAATTAGTTGCTTTTGACCCTGCTCGTACTCGTAAAAAATGTGAGTAAATCTGTCATAGTTAATACAATACTCATCTTTTAAACTATCTCTCTCTGTCAACTCATTTGCTTGTCGATGACTGGTTCCTGGTTGTAGTATCTTGGACGGATGGACAGTCTCTTCGGTAGTGATCAAACCCGCCACAGGCGAACCATGGCCCTGATCCGATCCCACTGTATGTGTGACTTTGGGTGCCTGGCGATCCATAGGAGCCTCGAAATGGACGTGGCCTGTAATATGACTGCTGATGTAGGTGGTATTGCAGGTGAGCCCCATGGCTTAGAAGGTAGTTAATAAGAAGCAGACACACCTGGACGAACTGCTGTGGCTGTAGCAGTCTTACCCCCTAGAGCTGGAACGTTTACGTTTAAGCGCCCGGGTTTCCGCCTAGTAAATCTTCGATTCATCCTTGCTATCGCTGGCTATTGGATTAGCTTCGTATAGCTTTACAGTGTCCCAGACCTCAGCAGACGAGTCAGCGATTCGTATAAGCTTGTTACGTTTTCTCAACTTCTCCAATAGATCTTTTAATACTTCTTGACAGTAACGTGTCTTTCCGTGCTCAGTTGACCAGGCCACCTGCTTTGCCGACTCTTCAATATCGTTGTTAAAGTCAAACTGAATTTTATTACCTTGGTACTTCCATACAAGGTCCTTGTCGGATTTCAACTTGTTCACTTCTGCGGCGACGTTAAAAGTACTGCCCTGTAACAACTCGTCCTTTAAAGCTTTGACCTCCTCACTTGGCTTTTCAGTTCCGCCAGCACTTCATATAACTGGTTTTGAACCTCTGTGTCGTTGTTCCCCACCACATGTACGTTCTCATCCATGACAAAATATCGTCGTGAAAACTAAACGTGTTAGCCGGTCGTTGTCCCAAAGCTAAATGAATTGCCGCTCATGTATGACATGAGAAAACTCATGCAAATCTCATCGCTACACCTAGCGGAGACAACACGATTCAAGGGAAATTAATTTACTTCTAATTCATTCTTCAAACGAAGAATATTATATTTGCATATAATATCTATAAATTTATATTTGTGAAGTTCAAAGGACGGTCTATAAGCAGACGATATTCGTAAGTAGTTAGAAGTATCACGTGATCATATGTATCACGTGGTAGCTAATTATACAAGAGTTAAGTTGAGGATTATTTGGCGGTAAATGACCACGCAGTGAAGTGTCATTTGAGATTTGGTTTACAAGCAAGACACATCGCTATACAATAACACCGAATTGGAAAAGTACAACGATGCACGTTATAGTTTGTGTACGAGCGGTGTGATGCGAGACGTGGCGAAATAAAATATAAGTTTTGTTATTTACCTGCTTTTATACGAGCTGTATATAGTTCAGTTGTTAGAAAGTGTAACAATTAGTGTATTTATTCGTGCTTTCGAGATAAATTCGCAGCAGTATTTTACGCATTAAAATAAAGCGGAGATTAATATGTGTGCTATGAATTATTTTAAAAGAGTGAACACCTCTCGTCTTAGTCTGCACGTGGTTGGCAGGTATACAACGTTTGCAAATGTTATAATAGTATACAAGCAAACTTTTACGCAAGCGTAAAATAGCTGCCGAGAGAAAATAGCATATATCTGGGTAGGGACTGGAAACGAAGTTTAACATAATAACATATCAAGTCACGGGTGTTAAAACAATATTGAAAACAAATAATGTTGACGTAAACACGCCACGACCGTTTTTTTTTCTTACCAGACACATTCTTCCCGAGTTTTACCATCAGTTGTTCCTACCAAACATTTTGAATCAAGGTCAGCACAGAAATACAGGTGTTCACATGTTACGAATGCGTGTGCGTTAGCGTGTGCATTACAACTGAGATAAACGTCTCACTGCTACCATGTGTAATTATAAGATTGCGTTATAAAAGTGAAAAACTCCATGACACTGTACCTTACCATTACATGTGCAATTATGAAAACCTTATAGGCAACGTATAAACCCATCGACTAGTGTATAACACGGCGGTATTTAAGAGAATATCGCATTATAAATGGGTATTATTCCATAAAAAGGTATTACTCCATTAAAATACAGATTTGCACTTATTCCATTCCAGTACTTGCGGTTTCATTCAGTTTCACTTACGGTTTCATTATGCTCCGTAAAAAATCCCGGACGTGAAGATCCCGGAAATATTGCCGCATTTTACACTTTAGTAGACTGCTCTACGAAAACGTCATTTGAGGCAATAAAACGGCAAGCTTTGAACATTGAAAAATATGTCTTTATACCATTCAAGTTTTTTAGGCGGGTTCCCTAGGAATTGAAGTTGTAAAGCATGCTTATTGTCGGCTACATGATTCACAGTCTGTTAACCATAGACATTCGGCAGCTGAATAAGGAAAGTGTGGGCGTTGTCTTGCAACGCTTGTGCACAGTTTTGTCTTTATTTTGATGATGTGTTGGAGAAATCCTGTTAGAATAGTGTTATTAACGAAACATGTATGGATGTCCACCATTAAATGTGTTAGGTGGTTGTATAATTTTGAAGAAGTCACACTTTCCGTAAATATTTCAAAACGCCATCCGACAGAAAATAATTATAGTTTTGAATATATGCTTTGTGGGTGATTGATTGTCCGATATCAATGACGCTTCGGGGTCTGTTTAGAACCGTCTATTCGTGTAGAGAGCTAGCCATATTATATTGAAGAGTACTGGTGATCTCTCTTTTTATATAAGTTTATATTTGCGGAAACACGTTTGAAGTAATCTAAAAGGCAAGTTTGCATACATTTAGTTTTGATCATTTTCAGAAATCTGTGCTAAGATGATGTGATCTGTGTTATGTAGAAGTTCCCTGAAAAGTACAGTATGTGGAAAAGAGTCACAGATTGAAAGATCCAACATTACTAAATGATGAGTATTGTTTTTATTTATAAAACCTTGTATGAATCTAGCCTGTTGGGCATATATTCGAAGATATTGGGCACGTTCGAATATGTTAGACATACACTAGAGCCTTTTTGGGCATACTATTCAAAGCTGCTGAGCACATTCATACGTTAGACACATACTAGAGTCTGTTTGTCAGAATAATGTGACGTTGACAAAACGTTTGTTTAACTTTCGCAGTATGTACTGCATGTGTATATATAGAATAACATTTATAAACTTCCCAGTGCACCGGGAATATATTTTGTATAGTTAACAAGGTGGAATAATTCGGATATTGAAATGAAGCATGCTCGAATTAATATTTATGAAGAACCTGTTCTTGTATTTTGGCAAATTTAAGAGACAGTTTGTAAGTTATTAACATTGTGATTTTAGATAGACTAAGGTAAATTCATTGCAAGTTGTTGTGGTCAGAACGTCTCCACGTCACTTTAAATCGCCTTGCGCGAGAAACTCTTTTTTTTTTTAATAGAATCGCAATAAGATATCGTTGATATTTTCGGAACCCCAAGGAGCTTAATTATGTCGGTCGGAAGGCAATTTGTCCAGTTGGATTCTGTCGGCATATAGGTTTCTTTTGATCTTCACAGCAGGTTTAATATACCAGAGAGTTCACATAGTAGTATTATTTGCTCGAAGAAGGTTGTGCGGTAGTTTGTGAGTATAGATGAACGTACTGCAGTTCGACAGACGAGCTGTGGAAATGTACCTGCAAACTACTGATTGACCAAAGTGACAGGTCAGAACATGTACAGCTCAAAGTTTGATGCTGATAGTTGAACCATTTAATAGTTCGAAACGGTTGAACGTACGTTCGGACTGATAGTTATCTAAAGTGATAGTTCGGGCTAGTGTCCAGCCCAACATGTGATGCTGAGACATCAATATTAAACTAGATTAAAGCTAGACTGTATAATCAGCACAAGACACTGTCACCTTATGAAAGGTCCCGTTTTAAAATACAGGAAAGTTTATATGAATTAATGAGTACGTTCCTTTTGTACATTTAGTACAAAAGTTTAATTTAGAACCACAACTCGTGACACTGTGGGGGCATATTCGAATACTTTAGACAAATACTTGAGCCTGTTGGGGCATACATTCGAAGCTGTCGGGCATAATCGAATACATTAGGCATATACTAGAGCCTTTTGGGGCATATTTCGAAGCTGTTGGGCATATTCTAATACGTTAGGTATATACTAGAGCATGTTGGGGCGTATATTCGAAGTTGTCGGACGTGTTTCTCTAAATGTAGGAATTTGATTGGTACATACTGTGCAATTTCTTTATTTCAAAATCGAAAATGTCCAGCTGCAAACGCAAATCACACACATATTGTCTTGTTTAGTTTATATTAAATACTGTTAATATTGAAATAATAAGATGCAGGAGTTGAGTCCGTCGAATAGTCTAAAATATAAATATTTTATAATTGTTTGAGTTTACTAATTAAATAGAACACACAGTGCAGGTCGATTTGTATACCAAGAAACGATTGTCAACACAATTTTATACGGATTCAGAGTTTTCATTATAAACTAAACTTGCATTATTTTCAATTAATAAAAGAAGAGATAGATCTAGATATACCCAATTTAACACGATTAAGCCAAAGCAAAACATTCTCTTTCTAATGACACGTTAATTAATTTACCAAGAGGCACAGACCTAATAATGTCTGTGCAACAGGGCATTACTATTAATATCCATTTTTGGTAATTATCTTTTGTTGTTTTTATACCAAATTACAGCACTCTCAGGGATTAGATCTAATCAGACTTAGCTTTCCGAGTGTAATGTGCACACAGATATACTGTATTATATTTATATACTGTATTATATACTCGGTAAAAAAAGTTTTGGACCAGGGTATATAAAGTCATATAAAAATAAAACTAGTGGACAGAATGTAAGTATCTTTTTTTAGTAACCTAGATCTACCCTACCCGGTTAATTTGGTACCAGAAACATTAAATTCCAAACAAGATATGATTTTAAAAAAATATCGCGAACACACAAAGGGTCTGTAAAAAATGTTGCAAAGTCCATTAAAAGTAACAGTTACGGACATATTTGAGTAACCAATAAAAAGATTATTATTTTTTCGCATACTTTCATTGTAAACGATAATTATTGTTGATTGTTGATCTATTGTGAATTATCAAATGAGATAATAAGGGTTATGGTCGAATGTCAAGGTTCAGCGATCATTGTACGGGTTCGAACACTGCCATGGTCCAGAGTATATGTATATACTATCGATTCAGACGCATGATTCAGATTACAGGGACATATCCCTACGTGTGAAAATTGGTTTACTACAGTAACTGTCCTTGTTCTGTTTAAAACACGGACATGCGCAGTAAAACAGTCTATTCAAATATTTGCCACAAATTGCAACCAGGACATAAAAGAGGAAGTCCAAAAACCTTCCGTAACGAAATTATGATTGATGATTTGTATTTTAATTGTAATCGGATATCCGTTATATATCTAAATAAACGTAATTACGTTTGTGCAAACTGTAAATGCTATTGCAGAGAGAGTTTGTAGGCTTCCTCGCATTTGATACCTCTCCGTGTCTAACCGACATTTGTGTTTATATGATATCCCGTAAGTAAGACGGCAAATAAAGTGTATCAGTAATAATAACATATTTGTGTAAGTTATCAAGTATTTAAGTAAATAAAGTGAAATTGTTAAAGAAATATAAAAAGATCGGACGGAAAGTAGCATTCAAGGAGGACAGTCAACCACAAAACACAGAAACAAACACGCAAACAGACAAACAAGAAAGCAAAAGTAATAATAAATGCAAACGACATCACAAACACAAAAGGGTTGAAAATGGGCCAAAATATCGATGAGCACAAAACCTTCAACGCGGTATATGAACTTCTATATGTGATACGGCTAAATATTTCTCAGTGTTTTAGTTTCTGATACTACTTTTAATAGAGCTCAACTACTTGGAAATACTGCTTCTTTTTAAACTGTTTTATTCCGAATTCATATATAAAATACTGTTCCAGTTGCAAATGTATTAGTCGATATTAAGTTGGCGTAATATCCTCCCTTGTTTCCTCATACCGTGCGGTTAATCAAAATAGACACGTAATTAATGAGGATTTACTTTTGCAGTTTATCAGACCGTTATGGCAAATCCGTATTTGTTTTAATAACGTAAGGTCAAATGTATCTTCTGTATGGCGTCTTTCACACGTTAATACAGAATTTATGTAACACCATGCGTCGCAATATATGTCATATTTAGACAATTTACAAACAAACGATAGACGTTTTTCTTGACATAACTTAATAGTATAGTACCGAGTGAATTAATTGTAAAGATAGATCGTACATTTAAATGTCACTTTAAACATGATATGTTAATATTATCATTTGTTTCTATAGAGACTCGTTTTATGCAAAACAAAAACAATGCAATATTTCGTACTTGCCAATTACGTGACATGTAAACGACAGGAGATAGATGTAACTGAGATGTGAGAATGAAAATGTTCAGAAAGTACGCTCTTTATGCAATCCGTCCTTTTTCAGGTACGCGACCTGACCTACATCAAGCACGCCCGATATGGAATCCGTCCTTTGTCAGTTATCCGACCTTACGTACATAAAGCATGCTCCATCTGGTGTCCATCCTTTGTCAGGTACGCGACCGTACGTACATAAAGCTCGCTCGATATGGTGTCCGTCTTTTGTCAGTAACGCGACCTTACATACATAAAGCACGCTCGATATGGCGTCCATCCTATATCAGGTAAGCATATATCACGCTACATATGGTGTCCATCCTTTGTCAGGTACGCGACCTTACGTACATAACGCACGCTCCATATGGTGTCCGTCCTTTGTCAGGTACGCGACCTTACATACATAAAGCACGCTCCATATGGTGTCCGTCCTTTGGCAGGTACGCGGCCTTACGTACATAAAGCACTCTCCATATTGCGTACATCTTTTTTCAAGTACGCGACCTTACGTTCATAAAGCACCCTCGATGTGATGTCCGTCATATGTCAGGTACGCGACCTTACGTCCGTCAAGCATGCTCAATGTGGTGTCCGGCGTTTGTTTGATAGCGGCCTGACCGTCATGAAGCATGCTCGGTGTGATGCTTGCAATTGTACACGACCTTACGTCCATCAATCACGCTCGATGTGGTGTCCGTCATATGTCAGGTACACGACCTTACGTCCATCAATCACGCTCGATGTGGTGTCCGTCATATGTCAGGTACACGACCTTACGACCTTACGTCCATCAATCACGCTCGATGTGGTGTCCGTCATATGTCAGGTACACGACTTTACGTCCATCAAGCACGCTCGTTGTGGTGTCCGGCCTCTCTATTATAGCGACCTTACGTTCATAAAATCACGCTCGTTATGGTGTCCGTCTTATGTAAGAGAGCGACCTTACGTCCATCAAGCATCTGTCCTTTGTCAGGTACATGACCGTACGTCCATCAAGCATGCTCGATGTGGTGTCAGGCCTTTGTCAGATAGCGACCTTACGTTCATAAAGCACGCTCGATATGGTGTCCGTCCTATGTCAGAGAGCGACCTTACGTCCATCAAGCATCTGTCCTTTGTCATGTACGAGAATAAACTCCATCAAAAACGAGCATGCTAACCATTGTGTCTGTCATTAGCTTTTACAAGTCAAATTTAATGACAACTTCCTTGAACATGTTGGATTATCAGCATGTTCGTCTGTGTGTATGCTATGAACGTTCTCTATGAAGAATCTCTACTATCAATTTAAAAAGCGGAAGTTGGTTTTATATTTTCACTTTCAAATGATTATAAGCATCTTAAAACGACGACGCGTTTTCTAAATGAGCCTAAGTAAATGAGTGATTGTTTACATACTGATAAGGAAATCAGTGTTTACATACTGATAAGGAAATCATTGTTTACATACTGATAAGGAAATCAGTGTTTACACACATTCGGTAAGACGATTCGTATTAAAAATAAGAATACTTATTTCAAAAGCTGTACGGAAATACCTTGTTGAGTACAAATCAACACTTATTTTCCCTACTTAATATAAATCGATATTACGATTGTTAAGAATAAATCAACACTTGTTTCCTTACTTAGTACGAATCACTGTTAGGATTGTTGAGAATAAATCAACACTCGGCTTCCGTAGTATAATTCAATAATGGAATTGTTGAAAATAAATCAACACTCGGCTTCCGTAGTATAATTTGATAATGGAATTGTTGAAAATAAATCAACACTCGGCTTCCGTAGTATAATTCGATAATGGAATTGTTGAAAATAAATCAGGACTCGGCTTCCGTAGTATAATTCGATAATGGAATTGTTGAGAATAAATCAGCACTTGTTTTCCTTAGCATGAATCGATATTGGGATTGTTGGGAATAAATTAAAACTGAGTGTGTTGAGTATACATCAGGTATTATGAATATTTCAATACTGTTATTCATTGCAAATAATTTTGATCTGCAATATGTAAACTATAATAGATAAAAAGCAGTATTTTCTAACACGTTATACCACGGTTGCTAACACTAACGTCTAGCATTTGTATGGATTAAAAAAGTTCAAGTGACAACATAAGTTTGGATAGATGTTTTAATGAGAGAATACACCTTTTATATTAAGCTTTACATAC
Organism: Cyrtodaria siliqua; assembly: GCA_037043455.1. Taxonomy (NCBI): domain Eukaryota; kingdom Metazoa; phylum Mollusca; class Bivalvia; order Adapedonta; family Hiatellidae; genus Cyrtodaria; species Cyrtodaria siliqua. Next base: position 340,268 of record JAWPHD010000879.1, on the reverse strand, counting down.
ATACAAACATCTGCAATATGAGTTTAACTGGCAGTGATTTTAGTCACACAAAATTAAATGGTAACCGAATCTTAACCCCTGTTCCCAACTCCTTCCTCACATCTCGCTCTCACTGTGCCTGTTTCTCTCTTTCTCAATCAGTAAACAAATACAATTTATTTAATTCTTCACTAGCTGTCATTGTTGCATGTGTCAACTATTTGCGGCATATTTAACATAGAATAATTACCTTGGTTACATATTTAATGCAAATAACTCAGGTTTACTAAAACTAATATTCAGTATTGGGATTGTTAGGTTCACTTTGACAACTCTATCATAAAACTAATATTATGTTTTGAGTTATTAGCTTCACTTAGACAACTCTATCTATCATAAAACTAATAGTCAGTATTGGATTATGAACTTCACTTAGACAACTCTATCTATCATAAAACTAATATTCGTTAATGGGTTATTAGCTTCACATAGACAACTCTATCTATCATATATATATTTATAAATAAAATAACATAATATAACCTCTGAGACGGAAATCAGTATCTTGTGTTAGTTTGCCATCCTATAGACTAAGAATAATCATGCGCCATAAGTTGTACGTATCTTTTTACAAGTAAATGTCACTTCATTTAGGTGGCCCATCTCCTCCATGTGACCCACTCCTCTAGGCGGCAGGACTGATTATACCGGTAACATTGTCATTGTCGACACCGGATGTCTCGTTAGCATTTAGTAAATCGCCATTTAGTAAATCGCTCAATTCGCTCAATTCTCTATCATCGACCAATTCGTAGGAATCAAGTTCTTTATCTGGCATGTCTGCAATTACAATATATGAAAATAAGGATCATTTGTCTTCTTTTTTTTTCTTTTTTTTTTTTAAATTAAAAAACGTAAATGTAACCTATTTGATATTGTAAACTGTTACAAGAGTTTGTTTGCGCAACATTCTACTACAAAAGTGACATATACTGTTGTTTTGCTGGATTTGACGATATATATGTGTGACAGTGCTATGCACAATTGCAGGGGCTCGAATCGAGGACCTTCGGACTACTGTTTCGATGCTCTACCGGTTGAGCTAGTTTTGTTTCTTAACCCAGTAAATGTCTTAAAATGTGTTTTCGATACACTGGAAAAAGACGTAAAGAACTTTACATTGTAGAACAAATCGGGTCTATAACAGAGCTAACCGACCGGACTATCTATGAACTGTGACATACTCCACCTACGAGAGAGACAGTGAATCGTGAGGCATGGAACAGGACTCAGAGTTTATCTCGGTACGGTCCGGTCGGGATCGCCAACTACCATAGAGCTAGACTGGACAGGGGCTCGAAACATACAATACTCTACCGAATGAGGTAACCGACCAGACAATTCTACATAAATCTGCCAGTTAGTATATGTATCTCTCATGCAGGAGGTATAATAGCAGCTCATTTTAGGCGATCTGCCTTATTTATCAACCTTCTGCAGCTATTCACAGATCACGCGAGAGATATGCAACCGGGGAGAAATAATTATTTTATTTTCAGGAATAGAATAGAATATGTTATTGTAATATTCTTAACAATGTGAACATGACGATGGGCTATTCCAGATTACATCCGTAACCCCCACCAAAGGAAGCCCGAAATTCCGCCCTGGATTTTTTCTCTTCAAAAAACACCCCCAGGAAAAATGCAGAGTGCAGCTATTCTCTGATGGGTATAACAATGACGTTGCAGAAAATCACATGTTTGTGTGTATGGTGTGTAAATATCATTCTCTACCATTTTTACGTCATATTCAACGGTTATATATGACGGTCGATTATTTTTGTGGAAACAGACCACCCACTTTTCCTGGGAAGAACCAGTACTGTACACCTCCCGCCATCAGTAAGAATTGAAACTTCCTCACAAGTGAAGGTAAAAGGCACGTTTTGTGATAAATCTAGTATATTTATATATGTTTTAAATCTCATGTTCTTATACATAAGATAAAGACCATGTACTCATATAGGTGATAAAAATAATGTACTTACGTATGGGATTAATCTAATGTACTTATATGTGTGATAAATATAATATACTTATATATATGTGATAAATTTAAGGTACTTATATATGTGGTAAATATAATGTTTTTATGCATGTAGTAAATATATTGTACTTATATATGTGGTAAATATAATGTACTTATATATGCGGTAAATATAATGTACATGTGGTGTATATAATGTACTTATACATGTGATAAATATACTGTACTTATATATGTGGTAAATATAATGTACTTATATATGGGATTAATCTAATGTACTTATATATGTGATAAATATAATGTACTTATATATGTGGTAAATATAATGTACTTATATATGTGTCATAGATATAATGTACTTATATATGTGGTAAATATAATGTACTTATATATGTTATAAATATACTATACCTATATATGTGGTAAATTTATTGTACTTATATGTGATAAATCTATGTGATCAATCTAATGTGTTTATATATCAATGAATACATGAATGGTGCTTTACATCACGTCGAAACACAAAAATTGCATAGGATTAAAGTCTACACAACCTAGTAATACTTTTATATGTGATCATTCTAATGTACTTATATATGTGATACATTAATGTATTTATATATGTGATCAATCTAATACATTTATGTATATGTGACTTACACGCATCAGCCTATATGATAATCTAGATCATCTGCGACGCTTGCTTTTTTTAAGACAAACACCTAGAAGCTTTCTTCTTATTTTATATTTTGTTTACCGAAATACTGGTATCGTTTCTGATTGGCTGAAACAGACACACCGGAAAAGCGATAGAAAAACAATGCATTATTTCTTGAATTAATAAAAAATCAAAGAGTAAAGCTGCATTATTATATCGACGAACTACATGTGGTTTAATTTAAACACATACGCACGCACGCACACAAACAAAACCGGACAAGTGATTCCGGTTGCAATATTCTTTTGCAAAGATCAAGACGTTTGTATTTAAAATCAGGTGTCGAAGATGACCAAGACTACCTATGTGAACACCACTTACGGGCAAACAAGAACGGTGCTCCCTGGAACTCATCAGTTGTAAGCTGCTGATCACCTGGAATAAAATGCTTGAGTTAGTGTACAGGTTTACAGCAAATGTCACGTTATCCCAATATATTAATTATATCGTTCAACCTGGAACTATGTGAAGCTAGAACATAGAAATAGAAGAAGAACACATTTACTGATGCAGGCATCACACTTGCTGGAAATATTTGCAAAAACGACATCGTAAAAGAAAGTAACCCGCCAAATAACGACAACATGACATTAGAAAATACTCGATCCAGGTGTTTACGTCATATATTAATGTATATCTGCCGATTAAAAGTTTAAGGTTTATTCACGGGTTCCTAAAATACCCGTGACTGAATACGCGTAAGCTGAATTATGATGTGGTAACTCTTAATTCGACGCTCCAGTTTGGGTTTGGCCTAGCATGGCTAGTTAAATAGAGAATATTTTGTCAGTGCCTTTTACTATCAAGTTTATTAGGCGAGGCTTAGAAAACGAAGAATGGCGAGGCTCTCTGCCGAGCGGTTCTTTGTTTTCGTGCCGAGCCTAATAAACTTGATAGTAAAAGGCACTGAAATAATATTCTATTTATCTTGGAGATTATCCATTATCCATTTCTGTATAAATTACTATTATTACCTATTTTTCATAATGGTACGCTTATCAAGGACGTCGCCATGTTGTTTTTTTGTTGTTTTATGACGTCATGCAAAGTTACGTGCATAACGTCAGATAACGTTACGTACAGTAAACGCCGAGGGATTCCGCATTGATTTGCTCTAATTAAAGCAAAATTTAATAGATCACCCCTTTATTAGGCAGAAAAGTTCATATCTGCATGACTATCCAGCTGGCTTGCGGAACGTCGGTGGTTCTACCCAGGTGCCCGCCCGTGCACGAAAATAGCCCGGAGGGGCACCTGCGGTCTTCCTTCCCCAGTGAAAGCTGGAAAGTCGCTATATGACCTTAGCTGTTGGTGCGACTATAAAATCCAATTCAATCAATCAATCAATCATATCTGCATGATAAAGCCGTTTATATTGCGTCTACCGCGTTTGGATCTCAAAATATGTAAGTTATATAATATATATATACCTCGTCGTCAGTAAGTTTAGAAACCTTGTTAATCGTTTTAATCTGTTGTAAAATTGCCTGTTTATGGAGGGATAGGGACTTTTAATTAATAACGACTGATTGAGCAAATTAAAGGGGCATACTCTTGTAGTATTTGCCAGGCGTGAAATTAGCACATCAATATATTCATATCACTTTTAATTTAAAAACTGCTAACTTATAATAAATTATCGCAGTTACACAATTTGGAGATTTCACTTTTTTTTATTAGTTATTTTATTAGTAACAGTTTAACATATGTGCTTGGCTCAATATAAATCATAATTAGTTATATGCAACACAATTTGATTTCCGCTATTCAAAACAATATTAATAACGTAAAAATGCAGCTTATTTAGAAAAAATAACATGACGCCGGAAAGAATTATGAAATATGATTTATAATTTCTTCAATTTATGCCGATGTGGAAGAAGCATACAGAACGAGATATTTCTTCTTTATCCATATCTTTTTACATGTGGTACTTTTCCAAGTTAAAAAAAAAATATTCGTGTAAATATCATTCTCTACCATTTGTATGGCAATTTTTAAATTTACTGAAAATATCATATCATAGACACATCCCACTTACCATCTACGTCGGCAAACAAGAACGCATCATGGAGTTCATTTGGGTCATTGAATTTGAAATGTTTTATTAGAGTCAATTGAAACTCCTCGTAAGTTATGACTTTGTCGTTGCTTGTATCATATTCGGTGAAATTTCCTGGGAAAGGCAGGATAGTGAACTGCGAATCAACCTGCAAAAGACAATCGTACATAATCTCCCAATCCCGTCATTGCGCGTATGAATTTCGACGGACTACTATTTTTAAAATATTGATTTTTAATTTGTTAGCCAGAAATCAACGCGACTTGTTGCATATTTCTATATAAACAATATGGATGTTAGACACGTGTGTTTATGTTTGATTTGCATTGCATGTTTGTTATTTCGCTACCGCTCATGAACGTCTCAATCAAACCAAAGCTGCAATAGTTCGTATGTGTCGTGCTCGGCCGTTTCCAAAGGTCCATTATCATACTCTTTTTTTTAAAACAGATATGCAGATAAAGTCAGTGCTTTCATGTAAATAAACTATAGATAGAACAAGCGGCTAAATGGCATTGAACTTCTGTGAGCTGGGTTGCCGGCATGATATGATGACGTAATCAATATGGATTCCTTCTAGGTACATTCGAGATATGATTCTGTGAAGTTATCGAGATGTGTTAGTAGAGTAAAGGTAGCGATAATTGGTTAGTAAGGTTATTCATAAAAACATAGCTGGGGCCACTTACGCTAAGACATGTTCCACTTTACTAACTGCAGAGTTGAACATCTCTCTTTTGGGTAGGGTGGGTATATCTAGGGACAGGGCATTCCTTAGAACTATTGTTCTGGGGAAGTATGTCTATTTTTAGTATCGTATACCGTACCTAGTACTCGAAACTGAAGTTGGTCCGTGTCAAGAAGTCTTTAAGTGGGATAGCTACAAGACGTTAGTGATATTGTAGCAAATGGAGAGCCTACTATATATACGTCGATGGTCAAATTTTCTCCAGTTCAGGGAGTGCAGCATCTCTATGACGCATGAAGTCTGTCCGTAGTCATGCTTTATCCAGAGAGCTGCCCTGTGTTGGACAGCTTCAATAAAGTTAATGTAGCATTTATAGTGGGGAGACCAGACAGTGGAGCAGTACACGAGATGCGGTCGGACTAACGTTACTAGGTCATAGACTTATGTGGTTCTGAGAGTACTTTGATGTTTCTGCAGAGGAATCCTAATGTTTGATTTCTTGTTTGGTGATTCTGTCTATGTGCGCTTTACATGTTAGATCTTCTGAAATGTCAACATGAGTGTATTTTGCGGATGTTGTTGCCATACGTTTTGTAGTATGCAGGTAGTAGGGAGGTGTTTATAGGTGTTTTAGCTTTTGTGATTTGAATGACTTGCTATTTTGAGGGATTGCATTCCATATCCCATTTTGTTTCCACTTTTCCAAGTATGGATAGGTCACTTTTGTAGTGTTTCTGATTGTTTTTCTGATGTGATTGCAATTTAAATGACATTGTCATCTCCATGCAATAACCTGACCCGGATATTGACATATTCTTAATATGAAAGTATACAATTACTTATCGTGAAACTTCATTTTCAATCATCACACAGACATATATAGATACTTACACTTCGTTTTCGATTGACTCTGACCCATTTCTTGCAAACGGCTTTCATCGCCTTGTGTAAATGACATGCGGCGCGTCTTAAAGCCGTCGATTTGTCACCTCGTGATACGGCTTTTAGTACACTTCCCTTCCATGTACACTTGATAGCGTACATCCACTGCAGTAGTAAAACAGAATTATTTATTTGCTACACCGTATCTACATAAATATGTTTTAAAACTCCTCATTTAGTTTTCTAATCAATTAATTTCCTTTCAAAGCAACTGCTAAAGAAACCCCAATCATAACTATCCCGCTAATTTCCGTTTTCAATTGTTAATATATCAAGAAGCCCATGTCTCTCGAATCTCTCCACTGTAAACGTGTGACTTTAGTAACTCAAGTGTTATATACATTTAAACAACAACATGTTGATGATCAACTTGATGTCATGTTGTTGTTTTCGCAAAATGGAATTGGGGTTTACGTCCCGTTGACGCATCTTACAAAGTTATGCTGGGACAGCAACCTCAGTGGGAGATGAGAAGAGGGATGAAGTTTCCCATAACCTGTAGAGTTAAAGACCTGTAGAGGTTGCCCATCACACTGCCTCCGACAGGAAGTGAACCCACACGACTCAGAAGCAGGTAGGTCGAAAACTCACTCAAGGCCTAAGCTTACGAGGCCGCTAAAGACATGTAGAGCTGCCCATTACACAGCCTCCGACAGGAAGCGAACTCACACGACTCAGAAGCAGGTAGGTCTAAAACTTACTTTAGGCCTAAGCTAACGAGGCCGCTTAAGACATGTAGAGGTTGCCCATCACACTGCCTCCGACAGTGAGCGAACCTACACGAATCAGAGGTATTTAGGTCTAAAACTCAAGGCCATATCCACTAAGCTAGAGTCCTGTAGAAGTTGCCCATCACACTGCCTCCGACAGGAAGCGAACCAACACGACTCAGAAGCAGGTAGGTCTAAAACTCACTCAAGGCCTAAGCTAACGAGGCCGCTAAAGACATGTAGAGCTGCCCATTACACTGCCTCCGACAGGAAGCGAACTCACACGACTCAGAAGCAGGTAGGTCTAAAACTCACTCAAGGCCTAAGCTAACGAGGCCGCTTAAGACCTGTAGAGGTTGCCCATCACACTGCCTCCGACAGGGAGCGAACCTACACGAATCAGAGGTATTTAGGTCTAAAACTCAAGGCCATATCCACTAAGCTAGAGTCCTGTAGAAGTTGCCCATCACACTGCCTCCGACAGGAAGCGAACCAACACGACTCAGAAGCAGGTAAGTCTAAAACTCACTCAAGGCCTAAGCTAACGAGGCCGCTAAATACCTGTAGAGGTTGCCCATCACACTGCCTCCGACAGGAAGCGAACCAACACGACTCAGAAGCAGGTAGGTCTAAAACTCACTCAAGGCCTAAGCTAACGAGGCCGCTAAAGACCTGTAGAGTTTGCCAATCACACTGCCTCCGACAGTGAGCGAACCCACACGAATCAGAAGTATTTATGTCTAAAACTCAAGGTCATATCCACTAATCTACCGAGGCCGATATAGTGTTAGCGAAGGACCTGTAGAAATAAACTCTTTGGTACTAGAAAAATAATCAAACAGTTTTCTTTTATCTTATTGAGGACCATCTAGCCATCACGTGAAATGTTCATGTGAGCGAAGATGACCACTGATGGCTAGTTTGGAATAAGCTAAAATAAACTAGATTTCGAAAAGTCAGCAGTCATGCCCATTAATTTGATGTTGTGGTCTAGAATCGAAACAACTTACGGCTCAAATGGTGTTGATATCACACTACTTGACATAGACTCACCGCTAGAATGAGTGAGATGAGTCATCATATTTGTTTGCGGAGCATGTTTCAGCCAAACTTTTTTTTAATTTACAAGAATAATTTTGACAATTATTACAAATATTATATATCATGGGCATTACGTATTTTAGTGGTAAACAAAAACACCTTCGTTGCGAAAATGTGTTGAGAAATAGATTTTACAGTCAAAATACTATTTTGATTCGGCTATTCTTGTTGCTTGGACAGCATAGAATTAAAAAATGTCAAATAATTTCAGCTAGATTTAATTTTTGAGATAAAACTTTAAGGTGTCTTAATAGCACATTGTACCGGTACTTTGGAATATCCGTACAATGTTCGAAAGTTTAGTCACATGGCACAATGTCACATGACTTCAAGAACTAATCAGATGCTGGTAGTCACAGAAGTATTAACCAGTTTCAATGTTATGTTTTTCTTCAGTACCAAACACATTAATGACATATATCTGCCATGCGTTCAAATTATAGTCTGACATTGGGCACCGCTACAGTGAATGCGTAATGTGCTGATTGGTCGGCATATTTGGCTACTCGGGAATAGCTCGATATCCGCACATTACGTGGTCCGAGTATTAACTTTCATACCCCATCCAACCCCTTTTCCAAGAAGCGAAAACGGGATTGGATGGGGTATGAAATGAAAATTTGGATAATTTTAAGCAGGTTATAGCATTTTTTTCAGTGAAAAATGTTTTAAACGTGTTTCATTGTCGAAATATCCGTTATAAAATACTCCTAATTTAAGCTTAACGCGGGACCACGTAATGTAAAATAAGAAAATTAGTTAATTTTGTTTAGTTGAAATGTCGGTAGGAAATGGGTTTTTTAGAATTGTTCAACGTATTAAAAACATTTTAGTAAGAAGTAGTTCTGTAAATACTGTTTTTCTAAATGTTGATGGAGCAGAAGTTTGAAAATGTCAAAAACAACAATCGCATTTGATATATTGTTATTTTTTCAACCGATTTGGAAAAGTAAGATTTGCTTATGTATCACTAAACATGTCTATTTCACTGATATAAACTCGTTTATTTAGTACTTAAACAAGCTTTTATCGCCCCAAACTATAGGTCAAATCTGAGTTAAATCCCTCTTTGCAAAGTAAAAATGTATTTGCTTTACCTACCTTACATAGCGTTTTCGAAACTTTCGGGAAGACTTTCTGTATTGCATTCTTAACCTTTCTGGCAACCCCCTTAACTTTTCTCCAAGCCCTCTGGATTCTTCTCCTCACCCTTCTCCACCATCCACATTCTGTGGGTACAATCAGTTCCAAAAGGAGCAGGGTGACAAGGGCAAACTTGACGAAATGCATTGTTCTGTAACAAACAGGCATTATTAAATAGATTAACACAGCCCGTAAATTGCAAACCTAAAATACATACGTATAAAGGCCAATTCAAGAGAAAAATACATGAATTACATGAAGCACAGCCGTGGTAGAAATAACTGTACATGGAACGGGATAGAACGGACAGTACATGGTAGAACGGACTGTACATTGTAGAACGGACAGTACATGGTAGAACGGACAGTACATGGTAGAACGGACTGTACATGGTAGAACGGACTGTACACGGGAGAACGGAATGCACATGGTAGAACGGATTTTACACGATAGAATGAACTCTACATGGTAGAACGGACAGTACATGGTAGAACGGACTGTACATGGTAGAACGGACTGTACGCGGTAGAAAGGAAAATGCATGGTATAACTAACCGTGCATGATAAAACGGACTGTACATAGTAGCATGAACTGTACATGGTAGACTGATCTGTACTTGGTAGAATGGACTGTACATTGTAAAATGGACTCTACATGGTAGAACGGACAGTACATGGTAGAACGGACTGTACATAATAGTACGGACTGTACACGGTATAATGGAAAATGCATGGTATAACTAACCGTGCATGGTAAAACGGAATGTACATGACGGAATCATGAACTGTACATGGTAGACTGATCTGTACTTGGTATAGCATGGACTGTACATTGTAGAACGAACAGTGCATGGCAGAACGGACAGTACATTGTAGAACAGACAGTACATGGTAGGACGGACTGTACACGGTAGAACGGAAAATGCATGGTATAACTAACTGCACATGGTAAAAAGGACTGTACATAGTAGAACAGACTGTACATGGTAGAGCGGACTGTACATAGTAGAAGGGAAAACGCATGCATGGTATAACTAACTGTACAATGTAAAACGGACTGTACATGTTAGCATGGACTTTATTTGGTAGACTGATCTGCACATGATAGCATGGACTGTAGGTGGTAGAACGTTCAATGAAGTGTATGTTTTACAATGTGTAGCCCGTTCTACAACGCACAGTTGGCTAATATGAAATAAATGAAATAAATGCATAGAAAAAAAATAATTCACTGATATTCGTTTTGATTCATTACACATTGTATAATGTTTACATTTGTGACATAGCAAATTTGAGATCGCTCACATGCCGTTACGTACGAACCAATCAGATTATTTCCGCAGTAGTTTCTTGAAATGTTTTTGAAATATTTTAAAAGAATGTGGTTTTAAAAAGTGTTGCCTTATATGGCCTTCAGGTCAGCAGACAAATAGTAGGCGACGTCCTAACCAACTGTACCATATTCGTATTATTAAACTGAAGATAACAATTGCTACGAAATGCAATCTGATTGGTAAAATGCGTACAATTCTGCATGTGAGTATTTTGGCCATTCTAATATTGAGATGAACCTTGCATTATGTATACAGTATGCTCATTTATATGATGGTAACACACTTTCTCTTAACCTATTTCGTCGGATGTGGACTTAAGCCGGGTGGGCGGTCCCGTTTAAAAAGCATACGAATATATTCGTCAGTATGAGTAGAGAAGGTTCCATGTTTCTATGCACCCTTTGCCTCTCTCTAGGACGGCTCTAAACGACATAGAATATGTTGATGAGCCATTAAACAACATTCAATTCTCAGTAATATGGCAAAACAAAAACTAATATTTAAAAGCTGAAAATATGTTCAATATAACAGACACGTGTTAATTTTGTTTTTATTGATAACAGAAAACGTTATTCAATAATATTCCACTCTTTTACTTAAATTTTCGGCCCACGGTTTTTATCAAATATTATATATATATATGTTCTTGATAAACGTCGTGGTGACGAAAATGTGAATGCAATTTTGGAACTTTATACCGTTGTGTATGAACACTCTCATCTTAGAGAATTTTGAGGAAAGAAAAAATGTATGATAGTGAATGTTATTTGGCTTCACATTTTCGCCGTTCTGAAACACGTTTGAAAAAATGTTACTAATGTGCGTGTTCCTTATCATAGCCGAATTATATGTATATATTGAGAGGTATTTAAAATCACACTTACTAATAAGAAGAAATGAAAAACAACAACAACAACAACAACAACAAAGCAATAAACACCACAATATTTGATATACCAGTAAAGATTTAAAAGGACACACGGCAATATTGATTCTTAAAAATCTTGCAGTTGTCACTTGTTTTCTACTAAAAATGAATATATGCAAATCAAACTTAGTAAATTCCTTACAAGCTGAAAACAACGTGTTTAGCATATTTCTAAAATCTGAGTATTATGTATGAATTATACGCAATAAAACATAATATGGTTAATACAACGAACAAAACATGTAAAATTTAATTTTCCGATATGAACAATGATGAAACTACATTCAAACTACTTTAAAGTATAACTGACAATGAAGAAAGACATTAAGGAAGTACTAGTAATGCCCGAGTCTGGCGCTGTAGTGTAGTGATTAACATTACGCTCTGTGATTCAAGATCGCAAAATCGATCCAAAGCCGGAACGAATTCGGATTAATTTTCGAAACATATTTTCTGAATAACGCGTTTTGAACCAACAACCAGATGCACCATAAACCACGCACACACCGTAATCCGGAATCTACTAACTTTTGCGGTACTATCATTACGTGGTCCCAGTATTAACTTTCATACCCCATCCAACTCCTTCTCAAAGAAGGGAAATCGAGGTTGACTGGGGTATGAAATGAAACCCTAATTTCGGCTTAAAAAGTTCGCGTATTGTAAAATTAAAACATTTAATGGGTAATTTTAAACAGATTATCGCATTTTTCCAGTAACACATGTTTTAAACGTGTTTTATTGCCGAAATATCCGTTATAAAATCCTGTTAATATTAGCTTTCCCATCGCCTAATGGAATTAAGGCGGGACCACGTAATGTACAACCAGATGCACCATAAACCACGCACACACCGTAATCCGGAATTTACTGACTTGTGGCGGTACTATACAACTTCGGGACAAACACACACACACAAATACGTACACACGCAAGCCAGCACGCACGCACACACGCATGCACGCACGCATGCAAGCTGCATTGTCCTTTATACACTGCGTGTGTCTCTTCAAAAAAGTTTTTTTTTAAAGTTTCAGTAAAAACATAAAACACGGTTATTATTCAGTGGTTTATCTAAAATATTGTGTTTTAATTTTTATATTATATACTAGAGGTTTTTAAAAACGTCTCATTGAAAATATCAAAGATTATACCGTAGTTTAATATATTTTATTACATAACTGTCATAAATTTACATTGAACTATGAATGACGTAATTTTAGTATCACACAAAAAAAGTTATATCGTCACTAGATATAACTTTGCCGGAACTACTTTCTTTACATATTTGTTTAAAAACACACTGGTTTAAAGTTAAAATATTTTTTAATTTCTTCTTTTATGTAAAGTTATGTAATAAACAGTATAATTAACAGCATAAATTTGATACTGAATTAATGTCACTCGAGAAAAAAAGTGGTAATTTGGTGAAAAAACTCGAACTTCGTACTCGTTTTTTTTAACCAAATTACCACTTTTTTCCCTCGTGACATAAATTCTGTAACAAATTTATGCTGTTAATTATTATTCTCTATATTTCAAAATCAGTTGTGAGTATTAATCATTTTATTTTCACTTCATCAAATAAAAATATATTTTCAAATATTCACAACTGATTATCGGAAAAAAATTATTCACGGGCTGTCGTAAATATTAGCTTAAAAGTTAAATGTACGAATTATTAAACATATATACATGAGTCGTTTTTTAAAAGTCTTCAAGTTTATAAATGCGTAATTAAATATTGCTTCTATAGAATTAAGCAAAATTTCTCACCTGAATCCAGCGTGATGTTGTCGTCCACTCGCTAGGTCGATCGACACCAAAACGACAGGCCCTCATTTGATACTCCTACTTTTAAGGTTTATATAACCTTAACCTTTACTGTGCTGATGGATTTGCCGAGGCTGTACACTGTTAACGTAAATTATACAAAACAACACACAAATGTATATACAGGCCCGTAGCTACGATGAGGCACACGGGGCAGCTGCCTAGCCTCTGTAAAATTCAAGGAAGATAAGATATCCTGAAGCAGGCATTGAAAGCAATTTCAATTAAAATCATGCAGTGCTTAAAACTGAAAATTATCTGCCAAAAATGCACTAAATCCCAGAAATTTACATACATACGTACGGCATGCCCCAAGACCACTTAGGGTCTTTAAAAGCTGGTTACGGGCCTAATATAGGAACCAGGCTTTGAATTCACGAACCATTCTTAAGGATATTCTAAGATTTAATTCTAAGATTTAAGCCTAAGTATGCACATTTCAATCACAGATATTCTATAAGTTTAAAATATAAACGTTCATAATAAGCTGTTATGTATAAACATGATGCATACTGCATATGAGTGTTTATCTTTGAAGGTCATGGGAATATGTGTGAAGGTAATTTGAATACTTTAGTTCTATTTATTATTATTTTGAAGAAGGGTTGGTGACCTCCGTGTGCCGAAGTCTATTCTTAAAGCACGATACGAACCATATGAATACATTCTTTAGTAAGAGTAGGGCAGGTTCACGAAATCATATTTATCCAAATTCTAGTCCTAACGCATAAACGTGCAAGAATACATAGAACGTGATTTTTATTATTATGCATTATACGCATGTACATCAATAATTTTATCAGGCAAATGTGATAATTATATACGCGAACGAGCTTTTAAAATGAAAACAATGTGTACGTGAGGCAGAAATCAATTATTATTATTATTTATTTTTTTAAATTTTGCGCGTGGGATTGCCATGCAGCATGAGAAAACAAGTGTTACAACTGTCGCTATTTTTTTTTGATTAATCATAACTGGTACTAACAGTACGAAAAACATTGATTAGTTACGATGTCAGTATATACTACGTTCGCTAAATTCGTGTTTACAATAAGAGATTCAAAGGATTATTTACGCTCTTATCATGCAATGTTTTGGCCAATGGCCAACTGCGTGTTTACAATAAGAGATCCAATGGATTATTTACGATCTCATTATTTAATGCTTTGGCCAACTGCGTGTTTACAATAAGAGATTCAATGGATTGTTTACCCTAAAATTATTTACTGCTTTGGCCAACTGCGTGTTAACAATAAGAGATTCAATGGATTGTTTAAGCCCTCATCATTCAATGCTTTGGCCAAATGCGGGCTTACAATAAGAGATTCAATGGATTCTTTACGCTCTCATCATGTAATGTTTTGGCCAATGGCCAACAACGTGTTTACAATAAGAGATCCAATGGATTCCGTACGCACTTATCATGTAATGCTTTGTCCAACTGCGTGTTTTCAATAAGAGATTCAATGGATTGTTTACGCCCTCATCATGTAATGCTTTGGCCAACTGCCTGTTAACAATAAGATATTCAATGGATTGTTTACGCCCTCATCATTTAATGCTTTGGCCAACTGCGTGTTTACAATAAGAGATTCGATAGATTATTTACGCTCTCATCTTGTAATGTTTCGGCCAATGGCCAACTGCGTGTTTACAATAAGAGATCCAATGGATTATTTATGATCTCATTATTTAATGCTTTGGCCAACTGCATTTTTACAATAAGAGATTCAATGGATTGTTTACGTTAAAATCATTAAATGCTTTGGCCAACTGCGTGTTAACAATAAGAGATTCAATGGATTGTTTACGCCCTCATCATTTAATGCTTTGGCCAACTGCGGGTTTACAATAATAGATTCAATGGATTATTTACGCTTTCATCATGTAATGTTTTGGCCAATGGCCAACAGCGTGTTTACAATAAGAGATCCAATGGATTATTTACGATCTCATTATTTAATGCTTTGGACCAACTGCGTGTTCACAATAAGAGATTCAATGGATACTTTACGCTCTGTACATTTAATGTTTTGGCCAACTGCGTGTTTACAATAAGAGATACAATGGATTCTTTACGCTCTAACCATTTAATATGTTGGCCCACTGCGAGTTTACAATAAGAGATCCAATGGATACTTTACGCTCTCATCATGTAATGTTTTGGCCAAATGCATGTTTATAAATGGATTCGATGGATTGTTTACGCCCTAATCATTGAATGCTTTTTCCAACTGCGTGTTTACAATAAGAGATCCAATGGATTCTTTACGCTCTCATCATTTAATGCTTTGGCTATCTGCTCTCTCATCATTTAATGTTTTTTCCAATTGAGTGTTTACAATAGGTGATCCAATGGATTCTTTACGCTCTCATCATGTAAGGTTTTGGCCATTGCGTGTTTACAATAACAGTTTCAATGGATTTTTTACGATATCATCATTTAACGCTTTGGCCAGCTGCGTGTTTACAATAAGAGATTCAACTGATTCTTTACGGTCTCATCATTTAATGTTTTTGAAAACTGCGTGAATACAATAAGTGTTCAAATGGATTCTTTTCGCTCTCATCATACCATGTTTTGGCTAACTGCGCTCTCATAATTTAATGTTTTGGCCTACTGCGTGTTTACAATAAGAGATCCAATGGATTCTTTACGCTATCATCATTTAACGCTTTGGCCAACTGCGTATTTCCAATAAGAACTTCAATGGATTGTTTACGCTCTCACTGTTTAATGCATTTTGCTATAAGAGCTCTCATCACTTAATGCTTTGGCCAACTGCGTGTTTACAATGATTGATTCAATGAATTCTATACGATCTCATCATTTAATGCTTTGGCCAACTGCGGGCTTACAATAAGAGATTCAATGGATTCTTTACGCTCTCATCATGTAAAGTTTTGGCCAATGGCCAACAGCGTGTTTACAATAAGAGATCCAATGGATTCTGTACGCACTTATCATGTAATGCTTTGTCCAACTGCGTGTTTACAATAAGAGATTCAATGGATTTTTTAATATTTTGGCCTACTGCGTGTTCAAAATAAGAGATCCAATGGATTCTATACGCTCTCATCCTTTAATGCTTTGGCCAACTGCGTGTTCACAATAAGAGATCCAATGGATTCTATACGCTCTCATCATTTAATGCTTTGGCTAATTGCTTGTTTACAATAACAGCTCCAATGGATTCTTTACGCTCTCTTCATTTAATGTTTTTGCCAAACTGCGTGTTTACAATAAGAGATCCAATGGATTATTTACGTCTTCATCATTTAATGCTTTCGCCAACTGCTCTCACATCATTTACTGTTTCGGCCAACTGCGTGTTTACAATAAGAGATTCAACTGATTCTTTACGCTCTGATCATTTAATGCTTTGGCTAACGGCGCTGTCATCATTTAATATTTTAGCCAACTGCGTGTTTATAGTAAGAGATCCAATGGATTCTATACGCTCTCATCATTTAATTCTTTGGCTAGCTGCGTGTTTACAATAAGAGATTCAGTGGATTGTTTACGCTTCACCATTTAATAACTGCTTGTTTACAATAACATCTCCAATGGATTCTTTAAGCTCTCATCATTTAATGTTTTGCTAACTGCGCTCACATCATTTAATGTTTTTGCCAATAATTTTGCCAGTTTTGGTTGTTTACAATAAGAGATCCAATGGATTCTTTACGCTTTCATCAGCTATTGCCTTGGCCAGCTGCGTGTTTACAATAAGAGATCCAAAGGATTCTTTACTCCCTCATTAATTAATGTTTTGGCTAAATGCGTGTTTACAATAAGAGAATTAATTGATTTTTTACACTCTCATCATTTAATGCTTTGGCTAACTGCGCTCTCGTCATTTAATGTTTTGGCAAACTATGTGTTTACAATAAGAGATCAAATGTATTCTTTACGCTTCACCATTTAATGCTTTGACTAACTGCTTGTTTACAATAACAGCTCCGATGGATTCTTTACGCTCTCATCAATTAATGTTTTGCTAACTGCGGTCACATCATTTAATGTTTTTGCCAATAATTTTGCCAATTTTGATTGTTTACAATAAGAGATCCAATGGATTCTTTACGCTTTCATCATTTAATGCTTTCGCTAACTGCATTCTAATCATTTTATGTTTTGGCCAACTGCATGTTTACAATAAGATATTCAATGAATTATTTACGCTCTCATCATGTAATGCTTTTGCTAACTGCGCTCTGATCATTTAATGTTTTTGCCAACTGCGTGTTTACAATAATAGCTCCAATGGATTCTTTACGATTTCATCATTTAATACTTTCGCTAACTGCTCTCTCATCATTTAATGTTTTGGCCAACAGCGTGTTCACAAAAAGATTTTCAATGGATTCTTTACGTTATCTTCATTTAATGATTAGGCCAACTGCGTGTTTACAATAAGAGATCCTATGGGTGCTTTACGCTCTCTTCATTTAATGCTTTGCTAACTGCGCTCTCGTCATTTAATGTTTTGACCAACTGCGTGTTTACAATATGAGATCCAATGTATTATTTACGCTCTCGTCATTTGATTCTTTGGCTAACTGCGCTCTCATCATTTAATGTTTTGTGATTGTGCTTATATAAAATCGATTCAAGCTAACCAGTAGGCCTTATTGCCTACTGACCGTTTAAGTCGGTAACCTTGTCTTCACCATCCTTTCTGTTGTTTTTTGTCTCTTTCATTGTATTATTAAGTCCTTGTTTGCAGTACAGTGCCGACCTACGATGCCATTGAGTTCGGAGGTTGCGGTTTCTATAGGACTCTATATCTCATTTTGGCCAACTGCGTGTTTACAATAATAGATCCAAATGATTCTTTACGCTCTCACCATTGAATGCTTTGGCTATCTGCGCTCTCATCATTTAATGTTTTGGCAAACTGCGTATTCACAATACGAGATTCAATAGATTCATTACTCTCTCAGCATTTAATGGTTTTGCCAAATGCGTGTTTACAATATTAGTTTCAATGGATTCTTTATGCACTCGTCATTTAGTGCTTTGGCTAACTGCGCACTCATCATTTTATGTTTTGGCCAACAGCGTAGAGATCTAATTGATTATTTACGCTCTCATCATTTAATGTTTTTTCCAACTGCGTGTTTACAGTAAGAGATTTAATTGATTCGTTGAGCACTCATCATTTAATGTTTTGGCCAACTGCGTGTTCACAATAAGAGTTTCAATGGATTCTTTACGCTCTCATCATTTAAAGCTTTGGCTAACTGCGCTCTCGTCATTTAATGTTTTGTCCTACTCCGTGTTTATAATAATTGATCCAAAGTATTCTTTACGCTCTCATCATTTAATGTGTTGGCCAACTGCATGTTTCCAATAAGAGATTCAATGGATTCTTTACGCTCTTATCATTTAATGCTTTGGCCAACTGCGTGTTAATAATGCGAGATTAAATGGATTCTTTACCCTCTCATTATTTAATGCTGTGGTCAGCTGCCTGTTTACAATAAGAGATCCAATGGAATCTTTACGCTCTCATCATTTAAAGCTTTGGCCAGTTTCGTGTTTACAATAAGAAATTCAATGGATTCTTAACGCTATCGTCATTTAATGCTTTGGCCTACTGCGTGATTACAATAATAGATTCAATGGATTCTTTATGCTCTCATCATGTAATGCTTTGGCCAACAGCGTGTGTACAATAACAGATGCTATGGATTCTTAAAGCTCTCATTATTTAATGCTTTGGACATCTGCGTGATTATAACAAGAAGTCCAATGGATTCGTTATGCTCTCGTTATTTAATGCTTTGGCCATCTGCCTGTTTACAATAAGAGATCCAATGGATTCCTTACGCTATCACAATTTAATGCTTTGGCTAACTGCGCTGTCATCATTTGATGTTTTCTCAAACTGCGTGTTATGCTCCCTAAAACCGGTTTAAACCCCCAGTGGCCTACTTGCCACTGACCTTTCTAAGGCTATAGCCCTATTGTCAACCCTTTTGTATTTGTGATGTCGTTTGCATTTATTATTACGTTTGCCTTCTTGTTAATCTGTCTGCGTGTTTGTTTCTGTGTTTTGTGGTTGACTGCCTCCTTGAATGCTAATTTGCCTGTCCGATCTTTATAAATTTCTTTACAATAAGAGATTCGATGGATTCTTTACGCTGTCGTCATTTAATGCTTTGTCCAACTGCGTGTAATGCACCCTAGAAACGGTTTAACCCTTAGAGGCCTACTTTACCACTGACCGTTCTAAGGCGGTAGCCTTAATGTCAACCATTTTGTGTTGTGATGTCGTTTGCATTTATTATTACTTTTGCCTTCTTGTTAATCTTTTTGCGTGTTTGTTTCTGTGTTTTGTGGTTGACTGTTCTCCTTGAATGCTACTTTCCCAGTCCGATCTTTTTATATTTCTTTACAATAAGAGATTCAAACGATTGTTTACGCTCTCATCATTCAATATTTTGGCCAACTGCGTGTTTATAATAAGATATTCAATGGATTTTTACCCTCTCATCATTTAATACTTCGGCTAACTGCGCTCTCATCATTTAATGCTTTGGTTAACTGCGTGTTTAAAATAAAAGAACCAATGGATTTTTTACCCTCTCATCTTTTAATACTTTGGCTAACTGTGCTCTCATCATTGATGGTTTTGGTTAACAGCGTGTTTACAATAAGAGATTCAATGGATTGTTTACGCTCTCATCATTTAATGCTTTGGCTAACTGCGTATTTTACAATAAGAGATTCAATGTATTCTTAACGCTCTCACATAATGTAATGCTTTGACTAACTGCGCGCTCATTACTTAATGCTTTGGCTAACTGCGTATTTACAATATGAGAACAAATGGATTCTTTACGGTCTCATATTTAATGCTTTGGACAACTGCCTGTTTACAATAAGAGATACAATGAATTCTTTAGACTCTCACCATTTTATGCTTGGCCAACTGCGTGTTTACAATAAGAGATTCGATGAATTATAGACGCTGCTGTCTTTTACTGCTTTGGCCAACTGCGGGTTTACAATTCGCGATTCAATGGACTTTGTACACTCTCATCATTCAATCCTTTGCTAACTGCGCTCTCGTCATTTAATGTTTTGGTTAACTGCGTGTTTACAATAAAAGATCCAATGGATTTTTTACCCTCTCATCATTTAATATTTTGGCTAACTATGCTTTAATCATTGATGGTTTTTGTGAATTGCGTATTTACAATACGAGATTCAATTGATTGTTTACATTCTCATCATTTAACGCTTTGGCTAACTGTGGTCTCATCATTTCATGCTTTGGTAAACTGCTGGTTAACAATAAGAGATTCAATGGATTTTTTACCCTCTCATCATTTAATGCTTTGGCTGACTGTGCTCTCATCATTTAATGCTTTGGCTAACAGCGTGTTTACAAGAACAGATTCAATGGATTGTTTACGATCTCATCATTAAATATTTTGAGATCCAATGGTTTATTTACGCTTTCATCATTTAATGCTTTGGCCAACTGCGTGTTCAAAATAAGAGATTCAATGTATTCTTTACGCTCTAACCATTTAATGCTTTGGCCATCTGCATGTTTACAATAATAGATGCAATGGATTCTTTACTCTCTCACCAATTAATGCTTTGGCCAATGCGGGTTAACAATAAGAGATCGTATGAATTATTCAGGCTTTCGTCATTTAATGCTTTGGCCAACTGCGTGTTTAAAATCACAGAGTCAATGGATTATTTGCGCTCTCACCATTTAATGCTTTGACCAACTGCGTGTTTACAATAAGAGATTCAATGGATTCTTAACGCTCTCGTTATTTAATGCTTTGGCCGACTGCGTGTTTATAACAAGAAGTCCAATGGATTTTGTATGCTCTCATCCCTTAATGCTTTGGCAATCTGCGTGTTTACAATAAGAGATTCAATGGATTCTTTACGATCTTATTATTTAATACTTTAACAAAGTTCGTGTTTACAATACGAGATTCTATGGATTGTTTTCACTCTCATCATTAAATGCTTTGACCATATGCTTGTTTACAATAAGAGATCCAATGGATTATTTACGCTCTCGACATGTAATGCTTTAACCCACTGCATGTTTACAATAAGAGATTCAATGTATTGTATTCGTTCTCATCATTAATTGCTTTGACAACTGCGTGTTTACAATAAGAGATCTAGTGGATTCTTTACGCTGTCGTCATTTAATGCTTTTGCCAAATGCGTGTTAACAATAAGAGATTCAATGGATTCTTTACGCTCTCACCATTTAATGCTTTGGCCAACTGCGAGTATACAACAAAAAATCCATTGGATTATTTTCGCTATCATCATTTAATGTCTGGCCAACTGCGTGGTTACAATAAGATATTCAATGGATTCCTAACTCTCTCATCCTTTAAAGCTTTGTCTAACTGCGTGTTTACAATAAGGGATCCATTGGATTCTTTTCGCTCTCATCATTTAATGTTTGACCAACTGCGTGTTTACAATAAGAGATCCAGTGGATTCGTTACGTTCTTACCATTTAATGCTTTGGCCAACTGCATGTTTATAACAAGACGTCCAATGGATTATTTTCGCTATGATCATTTATGCTTTGGCCAACTGCGTGTTTACAATATAATGTGTTGTTTACACTCCCACCATTTAATGATATGGCCAACTGAGTGTTTACAATAAGAGATTAAATGAATTAGTTACGCTCCCATTGTGTAATGATTTCGCTGACAGTTTGTTTACAATAAGAAATCCAATGAATTATTTATGCTCTCATCGTTTAATGCATTCGCTAACTGCGTGTTTACAATAAGAGATCCTATTAACTATTTACGTTACTATCGTTTAATGCGTTCGCTAACTGCATGTTTACAATAAGAGACACTATGAATTATTTATACTCCCATCGTTTAATGCATTCGCTAACTGCGTGTTTACATAAAGAGATCCAATGAATTACTTATACTCCCATCGTTTAACGGGTTCGCTAACTGCGTGTTTACAATAAGAAATCATATGAATTATTTATACCCCCATCGTTTAATGCATTCGCTAACTGCGTGTTTACAATAAGAGATCCTATGAACTATTTACGCTCCTATCGTTTAATGCGTTCGCTAACTGCGTGTTTACAATAAGAGATCCTATGAATTATTTATACTCCCATCGTTTAATGCATTCGCTAACTGCGTGTTTACAATAAGAGACCCTATGAATTATTTATACTCCCATCGTTTAATGCATTCGCTAACTGCGTGTTTACAATAAGAGACCCTATGAATTATTTATACCCCCATCGTTTAATGCATTCGCTAACTGCGTGTTTACAATAAGAGATCCTATGAACTATTTACGCTCCTATCGTTTAATGCGTTCGCTAACTGCGTGTTTACAATAAGAGATCCTATGAATTATTTATACTCCCATCGTTTAATGCATTCGCTAACTGCGTGTTTACAATAAGAGATCCAATGAATTATTTATACTCCCATCGTTTAACGGGTTCGCTAACTGCGTGTTTACAGTACGAAATCATATGAATTATTTATACTCCCATCGTTTAATGCATTCGCTAATTGCGTGTTTACAATAAGAGATCCTATGAACTATTTACGCTCCCATCGTTTAATGCGTTCGCTAACTGCGTGTTTACAATAAGAGATCCTATGAACCATTTACGCTCCCATCGTTTAATGCGTTCGCTAACTGCGTGTTTACAATAAGAGATCCTATGAATTATTTATACTCCCATCGTTTAATGCATTCGCTAACTGCGTGTTTACAATAAGAGATCCTATGAATTATTTATACTCCCATCGTTTAATGCATTCGCTAACTGCGTGTTTACAATAAGAGACCCTATGAATTATTTATACTCCCATCGTTTAATGCATTCGCTAACTGCGTGTTTACAATAAGAGATCCAATGAATTTTTTATACCCCCATCGTTTAAGGAGTTCGCTAACTACGTGTTTACAATAAGAAATCATATGAATTATTTATACTCCAATCGTTTAATGCATTCGCTAACTGCGTGTTTACAATACAAGATCCTATGAACTATTTACGCTCCCATCGTTTAATGCGTTCGCTAACTGCGTGTTTACAATAAGAGATCCTATCAATTATTTATGCTGTCATCGTTTAATGCATTCGCTAACTGCGTGTTTACAATAAGAGATCCTATATACTATTTACGCTCCCATCGTTTAATGCGTTCGCTACCTGCGTGTTTACAATAAGAGATGCTATGAATTATTTATACTCCCATCGTTTAATGCGTGCACTAACTGCATGGTTACATAAGAAATCCAACGAATTATTTACCGTCCCATCGCTTAATGCGTTCGCTAACTGCGTGTTTATAATAAGAGATCCAATGAATTATTTACGCCCCCATCGTGTAATGCGTTCACTGACGTCTTTTTTACACTTTAAAGATCCAATGAACTATTTACGCTGCGTGCGCAAACTGCATGTTTACAATTAGCGATCGAATGAATTATTTACGCTCCCATCGTTTAATGCGTTCGCTAACTGTTTGTATACAATAAGAGATCTAATGAATTATTTACGATCCCATCATGTAACGCGTTCTCTAACGTCTTGTTTACAATAAGAGATCCAATGAATTATTTACGCTCCCATCGTTTAATGCATTCGCTTACTGCGTGTTTACAATAAGAGATCCTATGAATTATTTATACTCCCATCGTTTAATGCATTCGCTAACTGCGTGTTTACAATAAGAGATACTATGAATTATTTATAATCTCATCGTTTAATGCATTCGCTAACTGCGTGTTTACAATAAGAGACCCTATGAATTATTTATACTCCCATCGTTTATTGCATTCGCTAACTGCGTGTTTACAATAAGAGATCCAATGAATTTTTTATACTCCCATCGTTTAAGGGGTTCGCTAACTACGTGTTTACAATAAGAAATCATATGAATTATTTATACTCCAATCGTTTAATGCATTCGCTAACTGCGTGTTTACAATAAGAGATCATATGAACTATTTACGCTCCCATCGTTTAATGCGTTTGCTAACTTCGTGTTTACAATAAGAGATCCAATGAATTATTTACGCTCCCATCGTTTAATGCGTGCACTTACTGCATGGTTACATAAGAAATCCAACGAATTATTTACCGTCCCATCGCTTAATGCGTTCGCTAACTGCGTGTTTACAATAAGAGATCCAATGAATAATTTACGCCCCAATCTTGTAATGCGTTCACTGACGTCTTTTTTACACTTTAAAGATCCAATGAACTATTTACGCTGCGTGCGCAAACTGCATGTTTACAATAAGCGATCGAATGAATTATTTACGCTCCCATCGTTTAATGCGTTCGCTAACTGTTTATTTACAATAAGAGATCCAATGAATTATTTACGCTCCCATCGTGTAATGCATTCACTAACGTCTTGTTTACAATAAAACATCCAATGAATTATTTACGCTACCATCGTTTAATGCGTGCGCTAACTGTGTGTTTACAGTTAGAGATCCAATGACTTATTTACACTCCCATCATTAAATGCCTGCGCTAACAGCGTCTTTACAGTTAGAGATCCAATAAATTATTTACGCTCCCATCGTTTAATGCATTCGCTAACTGCGTGTTTACATTTAGAGATCCAATGAATTATTTACGCTCCCATCGTTTAATGACTGCGCTAACAGAGTGTTTACAATTAGAGATCCAATGAATTATTTACGCTCCCATCGTTTAATGGCTGCGCTAACAGCATGTTTACAATTAGAGATCCAATGAATTATTTACGCTCTTACGCTCCCATCGTTAAATGCGTACGCTAACTGCGTGTTGACGATTAGAGATCCAATGAATCATTTACGCTCTTACGTTCCCATCGTTTAATGCGTACGCTAACTGCGAGTTTACAATAAGAGATCCAATGAATTTTTACGCTCCCATCGTTTAATGCGTGCGCTAACAGCGTGTTTACAATAAGCGATCAAATGAATTATTTACGCTCCCATCGTTTAATGCGTGCGCTAACTGCATGTTTACAATAAGTGATCCGATGAATTATTTACGCTCCCATCGTTTAATGCGTTCGCTAACTGCGTGTTAACATTAAGAGGTCCAATGAATCATTTACACTCCCATCGTTTAATGCGTTCGCTAACTGCATGTTTACAGTTAGATGTCCAATGAATTATTTACACTCCCATCGTTTAATGCGTACGCTAACAGCGTGTTAACAATTATTGATCTTATGAATTATTTACACTCCCATCGTTTAATGCGTTCGCTAACTGCATGTTTACAATAACCGATCCAATAAATTACTTACGCTCCCATCGTTTAATGCGTTCGCTAACTGCATGTTTACAGTTAGATGTCCAATGAATTATTTACACTCCCATCGTTTAATGCGTTCGCTAACAGCGTGTTTACAATTAGTGATCTTATGAATTATTTACACTCCCATCGTTTAATGCGTTCGCAAACTGCGTGTTAACAATAAGAGGTCCAATGGAATATTTACGCTCCCATCGTTTAATTCGTGCGATAACAGCGTGTTTACAATAAGCGATCCAATGAATTATTTATACTCCCATCGTTTAATGCGTTCACTAACGTCTTGTTTACAATAAGAGATCAAATGAATTATTTTTACTCCCATCGTGTAATGCGTTCACTAACGTCTTGTTTACAGTAAGAGATCAATAGAGGATATTTGTTGTTTTGTCGTGTATAACAGATTTTATTTCATCGAGAAGTGTGAAAACTTTATATTTTCACGAAGCATGTGTGAAAATGTTGAAGTTTGATCACTTTATTTCACACGTATGACATACCACTTTTTTTTCATTGCTAAAATCCACTATTTCACTGCTAAGCATACAATTAAATGAATTATTTGCGCTCCCGGCATGTAATGCATTCGCTGAGACGTGATATTGGTGCAACTGGTTAAAATACCCATATCTGTAAATTATCGGATGATTTTACAAGTTATCATCATCATAAGTGCATTAAGCTATATATTTGTATATAGCTCTTGAAATATCTAATGTATTAATGCCTTTTTTAATATATCAAATAATAATCTATTTCTCTTTTTTTTTTAAACTTGAAATTGAGAAAAAACGTCTTAAATGATGTGGCAGATGTAACAAGTGTTCAACTTCTTTAACGTAATCAATCTTTCAAACCATTAAGGTGTTGTACTACTAGACTATCAAACAATGTCGTCTTATTTAACAAAAACAACAAAACAACAACAACATGTTTACGCTGTTACGCTACGTTGCACCAATATCGCACGTCACGTCTTACTGTTTATTTACCACAAGAGATCCAATGAATTATTCACACTTGTGTCCGCTTAATGACCAAATAAGGGAACAGTTCCCACAAAAAAATAGAAAATAAACGAAAGCAATTATATGGTGTAGCAAAGGAAGCACGAAAAGACTCGAACAATAAGGTGCGGCTCGTGCGAGACAAATTATATATAAACCAACAACAGTACATAGCAGAAGAAACAATGGACGAATTAACAAACAGGGACAGATACGAGAAGGACTCGGGAAGTAGCGGAAATACATTTAACATCAAAAACAGAAACAACAATCAGGACAAATACCACTATGGAGAAATGCAAAATAATCAACCTCATGACAATGACTTCAGGACGAAAAAAACGACCTGGACAAGATCATTTAAACGGAGGCAATCGGCACAAACTCCATCGACCTGCACAAGTAGCGACATATTACTAAATATACTGAAAGGAAAAAGAAACGCAGGATGCGTATTTCCGCTATATATTGTATGTTTAATATGCTACTGCTAATTGAATGGTACAGGGCGACATTATGCCTGTCCTTTTAGAAAGAAGGTTTAAACAACACTGTACACACCAATGGTTACCCCTTTAAAGTTTCATTATCGTCAGAATGCGCATTTGGCTCAAGCTGGTGAGCAAACTTAGGCTTTAAATTTTGCAATCAGTTAACATTAAATACAGTACTGAACTGGCTCAATTTTTCAAAGAGGAACTTCAGCATTTATGAATTTCTTGTTACAACGTGTACTGTGATTAAAACGTCTACAACATCACAGGTGTGTCCTTTCTCTAACTAACTGCACTTTTTTTTTACAAAACATCTTGGGATTTCCTTGGAATATATATGGAATTAAGTGTGCAGTATATGCAATATATAGCGGAAATACGCACCCTGCGTTTCTTTTTCCTTTCAGTATAGCACATTTGCATCTTTACAATGGAGCAGTTCAATAAACCCTCCGTTTAGATGTGTCGACTGCTCGCACAAAGCAGACGAAAATGTCACGTGTTTGTAACAAGTATTTAGTAGTATTTAAGTCTAACTTGTGCAATGAAATAGTTAAAGGGATGTAAGCACATTCTAAAATATAAAATATATGTTGTTTACATGCACGTTTAATTTGTTCCCGTACGACACTATAATATTTAACAATAGTTATTCAATCTCTCTGAAATGTTACTTTCCTATTTGTGTATCAGATAAACGGGAAACCATTGTATGAAAATACCATTCAGACAACTATTTCCTTTTGCTTTCTTACAACCTTTACCATAACGATTGCTGTATTAACCTGTATTATATAAAGCATATATACATATGTAACTCATTTGAATATAATCAAATAAGAAAACGGAAAATAATTGTCTAAGCACAGAGTGTTTTGCTCTTTAATATTCTATTGTTTATTGATATTATACTTAACCAATATTTAGAGATTGAAAATGTAGATTGTATACGCTATTACAATTATGTTGAGGAATTAACGTTTAAAGTAACTCTCTCAAAAATCTACACTTAATATATGCTATTTAATAATACACATTGTACCATTTTTACATACATGCATATTTGAGCCTTATGATATGTATACTATATTCATGACCTCATGACTATATTCATGACCTCATGATGTCATTACTGTAATGAACTGAGTGAATAAAATATTTTATTACATAACTGTCATAAATTTACATTGAACTATGAATGACGTAATTTTAGTATCACATAAAAAAAGTTATATCGTCACTAGATATAACATTGTTGTACATCATCACTAGTGACTACTTTCTTAACATATTTTGTAAAAAAAACACTGGTTTAAAGTTAAAATATTTTTTAATTTCTTTTTTTTTACATAAAGTTATATAATAAATAGTATAATTAACAGCATAAATTTGATACGAATTAATGTCACTCGAGGAAAAAGTGGTAATTTGGTTAAAAAAATTCGTTCTTTGAACTCGTTTGTTTAACCAAATTACCACTTTTTTCCCCTCGTGACATACATTCAGTATCAAATGTATGCTGTTAATTATTCCCTATTGATTTGATATGTTTCAACGTGAAAGTAATGCTGGTAAAGAGAAGGCATCCTTTCCATTGGACAGTGACATAACATTTACAAAGCGAAATGTTGATAATGACATGACATGAGCTCAGACGAGACACGTGTACCAACAGACGATACAATAGCTAGCGGCGAGAACAAATAGAAGTCTGACAATAGTGACAATTACCAATGTGCAGATCACGCCCGTCAAGCCAGTACAAGTTGTTATTTACAAACTGAAAAAAAGATCTTGTCGCTCAATGTCTGTGGGCTACTGGCTAAACTTAGATGCCCTGAATTAATTTCATTAATAAATAGTTATGACATAATAGGGTTACAAGAAAATAAAACACACATCTCTGATGAAATATATGTGTCGGGTTATGTTGTACATGAACTTAATAGGAAGACACTTTCTCGTTATCGCTCCGGTGGTGTAACAAGATGGACCAAGTGGAGACAACTCATCAAGGGAGAACCAAGAATAAATAAATTTACACATTTATTTACAATAAGATGAATATATATATAAATGAATACAAATGACAAAATAATAATCTCAACGGTTTAAATCATGTTTAAAATGACGCTCACTACGTTAGATTAAACTGTTCGGTTTTAATCAGACTGAATATCTGATAACTGTATTTATGATATATGTATACAATATCACACGCTATCTTATCTCTCAAAACTATATCTAGCTGAGTCCTTCCGGTACAGTTCCCGGCACTAACACTTCACTTCCGCGTTATATTGCAATCCAGTCCTTAGCGGTTGCTCTTCGTCCCAGTACCGCACATACTTCTGGTGACGTAATTCACACGCGACGCCCACTCGCACGATCCTTTCCGGCGATGGCCAAAGTTCCGGTATTACACATCCGGTGACGTTATCTGCGTAGCTATCTGCGTAACCAGGCCCTCTTGCATAGCGTCTCCGTGGCTACTGGTCTGTCGCTCAAATGGCGAATGCAGTCATTCTCGCGTCCTGTGACGGCGTTCCCAACCTACGACCCCGTAGACCACGCACCCGACAATACGCTCTACATGCTCTACGCTCCTAGCGTATACGGCTACAAAATATATACCCAGTCTTACAATGTTATCACAACATGTATTTTATAAGGACTAGGGCCACGCAGAGGGTGAACTACGGTTCCTTTCGTGGAACATACACGGGCTTACTCGTAGTAAGAAAGACAGTAGTGACTTTATTAATATTATTGCTGA
This sequence comes from Cyrtodaria siliqua, assembly GCA_037043455.1. Classification (NCBI taxonomy): domain Eukaryota; kingdom Metazoa; phylum Mollusca; class Bivalvia; order Adapedonta; family Hiatellidae; genus Cyrtodaria; species Cyrtodaria siliqua. The sequence continues at coordinate 310,172 of JAWPHD010000879.1, read as the reverse complement.
AAATGACATTATTTTTCTATATGAATCCTGGACGAGTTCTAATAGTGACGTTGATTTAAGTGGTTATATTTCACATAACTTTTATCGTAAATTTAAGCATCGAAATGCTAAAAGGTCTAGCGGTGGTATAGTTTTATTTTATAAAGACACATTAAAAACCGGTATTGAGATAGTAAAAAACCATTTAGATACTATTATTTGGATTAAACTTGATCACCAGTTCTTTAATCTTGAAAATGATATTTATGTTTGTGGTACATATTTGTGGGGGGAAGATTCTCCTGCATATAATATTGCTAATGTTGACTTATTTGAAATATTAGAAAATGATATAGATTACTACGAAGGTCTTGGATCAGTATACGTTACGGGTGATTTAAATAGTAGGGTTGGCACAAGGCATGATTTTATTATACAAGATAGGGTAAATTTTTGTACAGATGATATTGACTATGTTCCCGACGAACCTCTGCCCCGGGCCTCACTTGATAAATCATGTAATAACCAGGGTATAAAATTGCTTGATCTATGTAAGTCAACTTGTTTAAGAATAGTTAACGGTAGAATAGGTTGTAATACTGATGTTTGTACTTTTGTGTCACACAATGGGGAGTCAGTGATTGATTACCTACTCACACGAGATATAAATTTTTCAAATATAAATACTTTCAAAATTGGTTCAATTAATGAGTTGAGTGACCACTCACCTATTAAATTTTCCTTGTGTTGTAATAATACATCGCCTATAACGGTAGATAAAAGCGACGTAAAATATAAATGGGATAATTCATTGAGGGAGCGTTTTCGCTCAGGTCTAATAGCAAAATTGTCAGATTTAAATAATTTAACGGCAAATATTGATTGCTCGAATAGGGATTCTGTTAATCTTGTTATGAATGATTTCACCCAGATAATACGTGATGTATCTGATCCGTTGTTTTCAAAAAAATATAATCATAAAAATAATGTTACTTTCTCTGATCAATCAATTGTAAAAGACAAAGAATGGTTTGATAATGATTGTATTATTTTTAAAAACAAGTACTTAGAATCATTACGTATATACAACTGTAGTAAAACAGTTTTAAATAGAGATTATTTTTGTAAATGTAAAAAGGAATATAAAGATTTGACTAAGAGAAAGAAACGAAATTCAGAATTGAAAAAAATATCTGATATAGAAAAATTGAAACACTCTAAACCTAAGGAATTTTGGAAATATTTTAAGAAAAAGAATAATAATTCCGGAAGTTGCGACATAACATTGGATGAGTTTAGGGATTATTTTTCAAGTTTAAGTAATGATATTTTTCAAACATCAAACGAAGAGGCCGAATTATTCTGTACCGAAAACGATTTTAATAGTGATAATTGCCCATTTGAAGAATTGGACCAACCATTTACAGTATCTGAATTATTGAGTGCCTGTAAAAGTTTGAAATCTGGAAAAGCTAATGGGTGCGATTGTTTACTGAATGAGTATTTTATAGAAAGTATGGATATTACAGGCTCGCATATTTGTGATATATTTAATGCAATTTTGGCTTCAGGGTATTTTCCTGATAAGTGGACTGAGGGGGTCATTATCCCTATACATAAAAAAGGCAGCGTCGATGATCCAGGTAATTACCGGGGCATAACATTAGTTAGTTGTATGTCTAAATTGTTCACCACTTTACTCAATAAAAGAATTGAGACTTTTTGTAACGAAAATGATATAATTTCGGATGCGCAGTTTGGGTTCCGAAAGGGACGGTCAACAGTTGACGCGATATTTGTATTAATGTCAATTATTCAAAATTATTTATGTAATAATAAACGATTATATGTTGCCTTTGTCGACATGATGAAATGTTTTGACAGCATTTATAGAAATGCACTTTGGCTTAAATTATATAAGCTAGGAATGCGTGGAAAACTTTTACGCATTATAAGGGACATGTATCAAAAGGTTAAATCGTGTGTAAAAAGTTGTAATAGCTATTCAGACTACTTTGAATATGCTGTTGGTTTGAGACAAGGGGAGGTAATTTCGCCTATACTGTTTTCCATGTTTGTGGAGGATCTTGAACTTTATTTGCAAAGTAATGTTGAGACAGGTTTAAATATAGATGACATAGTACTAATAATCTTACTTTTTGCTGATGATATGGCTATTTTGGGCAAATCTCCTGCTGAATTACAAGATAATCTTAATCGATTGCATACATATTGTAATAAATGGGGCTTAAACGTAAATATTGCGAAAACTAAAATAATGGTGTTTAGAAAACGTGGTGGATTGTTTCCTAATGAATCATGGACTTATAACGATCAAATTATAGAAGTTGTTAATGATTTTAACTATCTTGGAAATATTTTTAATTATACTGGTAATTTCAACTTAAACCAAGAACACTTAGTCGGCAAGGCGCTTAAGGCATTAAACACTCTATTATTTAACTGTAAAAAAATTCGTTTAAAGCCAAAACTACTATGTCAGTTGTTTGATGCGTTCGTTGGTTCTATTTTAAATTATGCAAGCGAAATCTGGGGGTATACAAGGTCGAAAGTTATAGAGCGAATACATTTAAAATTCTGTAAACGTTTATTGAATGTTAAAATGAATACATGTACTGTGGGTGTTTACGGAGAGCTGGGTAGATATCCCTTATATATATCACGATATGCAAGGATAATAAGCTATTGGTGTAAAATAATTAATACTGATAATATAATAATAAAAAAAGTATACGAACAAGGGCTAAATGATTGTAATAAAGGATGTAAGAACTGGGTATCAAACGTTAAAACCATGTTAAATAATTACGGATTTACCGATATATTTGAGAACAATCATTTTGTAAACCCCAAAGTATTTCCAAATATTTTTAAGCAAAAAGTTATTGATAATTTTATTCAGGAATGGTTTAGTTCTATAGAAAATAGTACAGTTCTTGAAAACTATAGCTTAGTAAAAATGCAATTTGACTATGAAAACTATCTTGATATATTACCTTGTAATTTGAGATTGTTTTATACTAGACTAAGACTTTCTGTTCATCCTCTTAGAATTCAAACTGGGCGTTATGATAGAAATGACGCATCGCGACGACATTGAAAGCGAAGAAGATTATAGCGTTTATGTTAAAAAGCATACACTCCGTTTCTATGTAGGCGGATTTACCAATACAATTACTGAAAGTAAAATAGCGTCTTACGTAAAGCGCCGTGGCCCCAAAGTAACTGCAGTTAGAATTTTTCCTTCTAAACGCTCAAATGACGACGTTGTTATACAACTCAATGTTGAGGCCAACAGTCAAAGTGCGAAACTCGATAAAAGCGGCTTTTGGCCCCGCGATGTCGTATGCAAACCTTGGCTTTCTAAAGGCAGACTAGCAAACAGCCGCAATTCATACGGTCGTTCGCAGCGTGTGGTTAAGGATGGGTATAGATATAATGCAGATGGTGGACCTATCGAGTATGAGACTTACAATGTGTATTCTCAATTGAATACTAGTGTCGATTAGATCAATGCATACCGATGTAATGTGCATCTTTACTCAAGTTAGAAATGACCGTTATTCGCCCTTTAAAAATTATGTCATGGAATGTGACAGGTATAATGTCAAGTAGCACATACCTATGCGATTCTCTTTACTCAAAGGATATAGATATATGTGGATTGTCCGAGCACTGGCTATCCAATACAAATTTACACTTTATAGATATCATAGATAATAACTATAAAACACATGCTGTATCAGATCGTAGCTTTCAAAGTGCTACGAATATGCGAATTGGTAAAGGGGGAGTCGCCCTTATGTGGCACATTAGACATGATAGATACGTGACCCCTTTAACAATTGACGACGACAGAATAGTAGGCATACAATTACAGATTACACCCCAACAGTTTGTGTTTATTTTTCAAGTGTATTTACCCTGCAGCAATCATCCTATTGAACACTATAGAAATTATGTTGATAAATTATATAACCTGTGGAGTCTTTACTCAGATAATGGATGTGTGATTTTCACAGGTGACTTTAATGCTAACTGCTTGGGTAGTAAAACTGGTAATAGTAGGGAGCGGTACTTGAAACAATTTTTATTTGACACTAACTTGATCGCTGCGAATAGCTTAGATTTATGCACTGGTGCAAAATCTACCTTTGTATCGTACGATGAAAGCTGTGAATCAATAATTGATTATATTATGCTGCCGTTAGAAAAAATTGACTGCATACAGCAGTGCGAAATTGTAGATGACCATTGTTTGAATGTATCGAGGCATAGGCCAATTATATGTAGTATAAATGTACCTGTTTTTGATGTAAATTATTACTCAAATAAAAATGAGTTGTCTACAACGTATGGTGTCAATTGGCGGAAGGTAATTCCAAGGGATATACAAAGTTATCAGGAAATGCTCAAAAATACATTCGAGCTACACAATCTACAGGGTGCGTATTTAAGCGAATACACTGAAGTTGATCAGGCATACAATATAATCACACATACAGTAGGTGGGGCATCGGAAAAGTGTTTTCCCAAATCAAAATTTAAACATTTTCTCAAACCATATTGGAACCCGCAGCTAACTGAATTACACAAACTTATGACTGATAGACGCAATGCGTGGCTTATTGACGGTCGTCCAAGGGATAGATCCGTGAATTCATTTGAATCATATAAAGTAGCTAAATCGAAGTTTAGGAAAAAACATAGGTTTCATGTTCAACTATATTTAAGCCAGTTAAATGAAGAAATAGATAAAACGGCAGAAATGAACAAAACTGACTTTTGGAAACTTGTGCGTTCTCGCAGAAAACGATCCAATTCGAAAGCAGGGGCCGAAATTAAATTTAATGGGGTTGTTTATCGAGACATACATAATATAACTGATCAATGGAAACAGTATTTTACAAAGTTATATACTCCGTGCTCAAACGCGATGTATGATGATGCTTGGAAAAAATCTGTTGATGTTAGAGTAAATAATATTTTAGCATCTACTCACACACATGACGTCATTAACGTAACTCCTGAAGAAGTAAATATGTCGCTGAATGTGTGCAAGCGTGGTAAAGCCTGTGGCCTGGACAATGTTTATTATGAACATTACATATATGGCGGGATAGTAATAAGTAACCTTTTAGCTAATCTATATTCAGCTATGTTACGCCTAAGCTACATTCCTTCTGATATGAATAAAGGGATTATAACAGTATTACATAAAGGTGGGAGAAAGCGAAAAGATGACCCGGACAATTACAGGGCGATCACCCTTACTCAAACGACTTTGAAAATCTACGAAGACATATTATTACGTCGCTCAAAGGCAAAAATGTTATCAAGATTAAGTCCTCTACAAGGGGGCTTTCAGGAGCAACTAGGGTGCATGATGACATCATTTTTATTTAAAGAGTGTATTCTCTACGGTAAAGAAAACAAAAGCAAAGTATTTGTTGGTCTCATGGACGCCCGCCAAGCATTTGATCGTCTCTGGCACAATGGAATGCTCCTTAAATTGTTTGAGACCGAAATAGATGACAATATATTTTTAACGTTTGCTAATATGTATCGTAATATGCAAAGTTGCGTAAAAAACCAAGGCTGTATTTCAGACTGGTTTTATGTAAAACAAGGCACTAGACAAGGTGGCAAAAGTTCCCCAATTCTGTACCTTCTCTTCATAGATGGGCTAATCAAAGAGTTAGAAAACAGTGGACTTGGTTTCTGTATGTATAACTTAAATGCAGGATCCCCTACTGTTGCTGATGATATGGTCCTCATATCATTATCTAAAAATGGGTTAAATAAGATGTTTGATATGTGCTATAAATATGCTATGAAATGGCGCTTTGATTACAATATTAAAAAATGTGCAGTGATAGTATTTAATGAAACACAGGCTGAATTTGATCGTAACACCAGGCAATGGACTCTTGGTGCGAACCAAATAATAAATGAAGTCCAATTCTATACTCATCTTGGTATTCGTATAGATAAATATATGGACATAAATGACTCTATTCATGAGTCCAATACAAAATTAAGAGGTACCTTTTTAAGTCTGATAAATAGCGGAATTCACCCACATGGGCTCAATCCGTTAACATCCTTGACAATCTACAACACAATCGTGTTATCAAAAGCGCTGTATGGCTGTGAACTGTGGAATTCGCTTTCTCCTTCAAATGTATTAGAATTGGAGAGGTCACACAGATTCTGTGTCAAATATATCCAAAAGCTGCCTACATATACAAGCACTGATATAGCTTTAAGTGCTCTTGGAATTTCGCCAATTGAAACCGTAATTGACTTTAAAAAAATACAATTTTTTGGTCAATTGTGTAGATTACCAAATAAATACCTCGCGAAGCAGATATTTATAAATTGGTTGATGATTTTTTTGAATAATGACAACCAAGTGTTAGGTTATATTCCAGATATACACAGACTGCTTAAAAAATATAATATATTTTATTTACTAGAGAGTTTTGTAGCAACGTCGAATATTCCGTCAAAATACTCATTGAAACACATTTTGAAAACTAAGGTGTGCGATCTGGAATCAAACCAAAGGCTCTCACGAATAGGCCTTAAGTTAAATGAAATACCATGCTATTGTTTATTTAACAATTTGGAACCAAGTGATATTTGGAAATTAAGCAGGGAAAGACCTGATTTAAAGAAACAATGCTATACTGCAATATTAATACTTGGAAAACTATTCTCTTTTAGTCGCTCTGAAAAGTGTAAAATGTGTGATTTGTTAGTAGACAACTTATTATTACATATTATGCATTACTGTTCAGTTAATGACTCCGCGAGACAAAAACTGTGGAATGCATTAATACAAACTATTGGATTAAAGTCATACAAAGAGTTTATTCTTAAAGGTCCTCGAGATCAGATATGCATATTATTATCAGGATTCAAACACTTTTCGACAATTGAATCTGAAACTGATAACATGTTGGCTATTATTGTAAAAATGGTTCATACTATTTTTAATTATACATAGTAATGCAGCTTATTGTCACGAAGGTGTAATTAATTACTATAAGTGTATTTAAAATACATAATGGATAAGTGTCTTTTTCAGTAATGCCAGCAGGCAGCTGACGATATTACGACTCCGTTTTGAATGCTGGGAATATTCTTTAATTATTTTGTGTAGATATACATTACTACATAAATACTTTAGATTTTATGTGTTTTATTATAGAAAATGAAATAATATTTTCAATAGTGGTTCCTACTATGTTTAATAAGTCTATATTATTAATTATGAGAGTAGGCATGAACTAATTTAAGCTGAGTAAACTGTACCATTTTTACATCTTGAGTTTCGTTTCGGCAAGAGTCATAAATATGATACATGTTGAACTAATTTAAGCTGAGTAAACTGTACCATTTTTACATCTTGAGTTTCGTTTCGGCAAGAGTCATAAATATGGTACATGTTAATATATAAGGTTATGAGTATATTGCACCATTTTGTCTTCTTGTGTTTCGTTTCGGCAAGAGTCATGCATATGGTAATACATAGCAAAATATGATTCATATAAATAGCATTTAGTTCAAATTCTGAACTCATCTATAGTCTAATTGTAAAATAATCTGTAATCAACATGTATTGATGTATGTATATAGTCTTGATCCATTATATTTATAGATATATGTTAACGTTCGCTAATGTTAAATTTTGAATTTGTATTATATGTTACAGTTATATGTATATGCTCTCCTGTACATTGGAGGAAATAAAGAATCTATCTATCTATCAATGTTCAAGTTTTTAGATTTGATTAGCTCTCATAATAAAACTGTATTATATAAAATTTCAAAATATACCAAGGAAGCCTTAGAAATAAGAAAATCAATTTTAAATGTTTAAGCATGTTGTTCATTCTCATTCTATTAAATTTCATAATCTTTAAGGAATATTGTATTACAAATGTGAACTAAAGTAATATAATTCAACATTTATTTGTAAAAGAAAATCTTTTATATCTATTACGTGACTATATGTTTAATGTATTTGTATGTAATGTTTGTATGATGATGTACTATGTACAAATCTTAATAAAATATCTGTTCTGTTCTGTTCTGTTCTATTTTATAATAGCGCTAAGGTATCACCATACCTAATATATGATAGAAAAACAATCTTGATTCAGAATGAATAAACCCGAATTCTAAACTTTCTATGCTATGCTTTAACACAACGTGTAAAACAATTACAGATGTAATTTATCGACAATTAAATCTCACATTTCTAGATGTAACGCAATACAAACAACATAATAATTCAATCATAGACTGTATGAATAATTGGTTTTACATCCCGTTAACACATTAGAGGCTATAATAGTACAGCGACCTCAGAGTGATTGAATAATAATGACAATATGAAAACCAACCTAAGAGAGATTTATACTGCACAATAAACAATAACACCGTTTATGCAATAACGTAATGACAGTTCGAAACCTCCGTAGAAAAAGTACATACAATCTGAATCGCGTATTCCATTTACTATCTACAGAACAACTGGCATTATCAATAATGTAAATATATGCCCCGATAATCTTATCAGACAATACTTTGCTAAAATATTCTGACGTTTGAAAACGTATACGAATTAAAGACAATATCCTGCTAACTATCTATGGCTTTTACCGGCAGATATTTCCTTCAGAACAACTTAAATATGACAATAATTTATAACAAATCAAATAGATTTGACTTACCCCTTGCCGTTATGGTATTGGTCACTACTACTCTGGATAATGGCTTGCGATCCTGTGACAAGTTCTCCCATATATACAGTCCCTGCACGGATACCTGGTGAAATACGCCATCCATGCAAATGTCATGTTGTTCGGACTGCTTCGGACTGTACGTAGTGTCGTAATAAGAATTCTATACATTTATTACGCCCGCATTATGCTAATCCGTGAAGTCGATTATTTTATGCTAAACGGTGAAGTCCTTTGTGTTGTCAATTATCTAAAACTTTATAAAACCTATGTTTTATCGCTATGTTGTCCGTCGTCAGACTTCGTCCGTCGTTGTTGTCTTCCGTTGTCATCGTAAATATTTAAACAACATATCTGAAACCACTAAGCGAAATTGCATAATACTTCACAGGAACGATTTCTGGGTGGTTATCTCTCAATGTTATTCAACATCTGGTAATCAACCCAGAACTCGCGTTGGCAACAGAAGGAAAATATAGAAAGATGGGATATAGTCCTGCAGTTTTATATTCCAGAAAAGTCCATTAAAACCCTTAATAAACATAGGGCTTTATATGAGAGGCCTCGATGTACGGCACACCCATCTACATTGCAAACAGACATTATATATCCTTGTTTTACTGATTTTTTATATATTTTACATTGCCAGAAAGCCAAATAAATAACCTTTCTAATGCTATAATTTGATTCTGAATAACGGTTAAATAAAACGGTTAAATAAATAGGTAAAATCTCGTGTTGGAAAGGAAATTATCTCACTTTTTCTTTTCTTAAAGCGTTTACACACATCACCGTGTGTTTATTGTTTTGGTTACATGTATTGTTTAAATGATATTTACATAAGATGCATGGTTAAAAAAAAACAAATAAATAACCTTTCTATTGATTGGTGTTCTTTCAAAGAATTCCTTCAAAGGTTAAATGAACGTGGAGAATCTCGAGTCGGAAAACAAAATAAAAGCGTTGCCGCAATTATCAAGCGGTTCTTTTTTTCAGTCTAGATAATGTTTGTGACAATAACAATACATTTAAATGATTTATTAAGTGAGAAAAATTAAATTATCTTTTTTAACTTTTCTATAAATGTTTGTTAACTACAACTGGTAAAACCTCGACTGCATTGTGTTAGCAATTAAGAATCGTATGACTAATGTATTATATTGGCATATTGATTGAGTAATTAACAAACACACATGTATCAATAAAAAAAGTAAGGTCGACAAACATGGTAATGATAATTCGAACAACACATTATTGGTGTTTGTTTGTTTGTTTTCTTCTCGGTTTTAAAGTCGGATGATTTGGTCTTTTAACCAGCTAAAATTGTTGACAAAATCAAGTTGCAGTGATTATGAAATGCTCTCATTTCCAAGTTAGTTGCAAAACGTAATTGTAAGTATCATTTTCACGATTTGCGTGGGTTGTTCGTTTTTTTAGCAAGTTTTTAATTGCTTTTTTGTAGAGTTTCCAAGGCGGTAGCCCTATTGTCAACCCTTTTGTGTTTGTGATGTCGTTTGCTTATTATTACTTTTGCCTTCTTGTTGTCTGTTTCCGTGTTTGTTTCTATGTTTTGTGGTTGACTGTCCTTCTTGAATGCTACTTTCCCTGTCCGATCTTTTTATATTTCTTTGTTCTCAAACCAGGATGTGTGACATTGCAATGAAAAAAAGATGGTTGATGTTCGTGCAGTTTCTTGTTTGCTTCTTTTATACGCCTTTCACACTTTTTATATATTTATCGATCTTTGTTTATCATACAAAACATATGCAATTTTTGTTTGGTGTAGTTTTGTTGGTTACGACTTCGATTTCAACAAATATATATATTTTTAGCTTGGCCATTTTGAACATGTTTTTATTCTCCTGGATTAGCATGTATATTTCATGGAAGGGTAAACTTTTATCTCATTTAAACCTTACCTGTTGATGATTGCAAGTAATAACAGATATATTGAAATTATGATCAGGGTAGTTTTTAAGTGGGTTATGCCATTTTGAAAAAAAAGAAGATCTTGGATCAACGTGTATATTTTATGGAAGGGTAAACTTTTTTCTCACTTACACAGTACCTTTTGATGATTGCATGTAATAACAGACATATTGAAATTGTGTTTAGAGTAGTTTTTAAATGGATTATGACTTTGATTTTAACAAAATATTTTTTTTTAACTTCGCCATTTTGAAAAAATAAAAATTCTCTTGGATCAACATGTATATTTTATGAGAGGGTAACCTTTTTTTCTCTCAATTAAACCGTACCTGTTAATGCTTGCAAGTAATAACAAACATATTGAAATTATTTTTTAGGGTAATTTTTAAGTGGATTATGACTTTGATTTAAAAAAAGAAAAATAACTTTTGAAAAAATTTTGAAAAAATTATTCTCTTGGATCAATATGTATATTTTATAAAAGGGTAAACTTTTTTCTCACTTACACAGTACCTGTTGATGATTGCATGTAATACGAGTAACATACATATTGAAATTGTGTTCATGGTAATTTTTAAGTGGGTAAGTTGTTAAAATCAAAGTCATAATATCAAAGTCATAATAACCCACTTAAAACTACCCTAAACACAATTTCAATATGTATGTTACTTGCAGTCATCAACAGGTACGGTTTAACTGAGAGAAAAAAAACCTTCTATAAAATATGCATGCTAATCCAGGAGAGAGAGAACAACACGTTCAAAATGCCAAGTTAAAAATATACATATATATTGTTTAGATTAAAATCATAACCCACTTAAAAACTACACCAAACACAAATTGCATATGTTTTGTACGATAAACAAGATCGACAAATATACAAAAAGCGTGAAAGGCGTATAAAAAAAGAAACTGCACGAAGGTCGGTCATCGTTTTTCATCGCAATTTCACACATCCTGGTTTGAGAACAAATCACAAAATAAATTCATTAAAATGTGCTAAAAACACGAACAACCCACGCAAATCGTGAAATTACGTCTTGCAGCAACTAACTTGGAAATGAGAGCATTTTATAATCACTGCAGCTAGACTAAATCAGCCGACTTTAAATGGGATGACAGTAAGGTAAGTGTGAGGTCTGGTGCACCCTAGAACCGGTTTAAACCCCCCAGTGGCCTACTTTGCCACTGACCGTTCCAATGCGGAAGCCCTATTGCTGACCCTTTTGTGTTTGTGATGTCGTTTGCATTTATTATTACTTTTGCCTTCTTGTTTGTCTGTTTGCGTGTTTGTTTCTGTATTTTGTGTGGTTGACTGTCCTCCTTCAATGCTACTTTACCTGTCCGATCTTTCTATATTTCTTTAAAACCGGGAAGAAAACAAACAAAAAACAAACACTAATAATGTGTTGTTCGAATTATCATTACCATGTTTGCCGGTCTTACTTCTTTTTATTGATACATGTGTGTTTGTTAATTACTCAATCAATATGCAAAGATAATACATTAATCACACGATTCTTAATTGCTCACACAATGCAGTCAAGGTTTTACCAGTTGTAGTTAACAAACATTTATAGAAAAGTTAAAAAAGATAATTTAATTGTGCTCACTTACTAAATCATTTAAATGTATAGTTATTGTCACAAACAATATCTAGACTGAAACAAAGAACCGCTTGATAATTGCGGCAACGCTTTTATTTTGTTTACCGACTCGAGATTCTCCACGTGCATTTAACCTTTGAAGAAATTGTTTGAAAGAACACCAATCAATAGAAAAGTTATTTATTTCGGTTTCTAACCATGAATCTTATGTAAATATTCATTAAACAATACATGTAACCAAAACAATGAACACACGGTGATGTGTGTAAACGCTTTAAGAAAATAACAAAATGCGATATATTTCCTTTCCAACTCGAGATTTTACCTATTTATTTAACCGTTATTTGGAATACAATTATACCTTTAGAAAGGTTATTTTTTTGGCTTTCTGGCAATGTAAAATACATAAAAAAATCAGTAAAACAAGGATATATAATGTCTGTTTGCAATGTAGATGGGTGTGCCGTACATCGAGGCATCTCGCATATCACCACGATAAGCGTAGTAAAAATCGATAAATGCAGCGTATAATCGATAAACTTACCTGGACGACAAGTGTTCTCAGTTTGTACTGCCGTGTCATATCCTCGTCATATATAAAGCCCTGTGTTTAGTAAGGGTTTATCTCTTCTGGGATCCCCAGTTTGCAAAACATGTCCTGCCTCGATCCCGGGTAATGCAACAGCCTCCGGATATCCCGTCGCATAATCCACCATATCTAGGATATACCTGTTTTTCCTGTCCGTTATCAGTTCAATGGGTCCTACCAAATCCACTGCAACGCGCTTAAACGGAGTTTTCTATCAAGGGCATATCACCTAGTGGCACCTTTTGCACTTTATCTTTTGGAATAGTTCGTTTGCAGATATCGCACGATCTGCAAAACCGTGTGACTTCTGAGTTTACCCCTGGCCAGAAAAACTCGGACACTACTCTATCATTGGTCTTATGTATCCCCAAGTGGCCCGCCATCAATGCTTCATAAGCGATCTTCATCACTGCTTCTCGACACCCCTTTGGAACTACTTTCTTGTGGTCCTTGAAATCATACTAACGGTATAGTAACTGATTCTTATATACAAATTTTACCTTTCCACCCTCCTTACACATCCTGACTTGACCATCGTCAGCTTTCTCTCTCGTGCTGTCCAACATGACGTCCTGTTTCTGCAACTCAATGAATTCTGACCTTGTTACATCTAAAATCTTCCGGTATGGCTTCGTCTCTTGCTTCTTCTGTGCTCTCGTCTGTACTGCATTCACAACATCTTCTGGTCCTGGGTAACTCGCCCCTGGAATAAATCATATAACGGTGAATTTATGCACAGCGCCTCCGTTTTACCCTGGAAATACGGCATCTCCAAGTCTACTAAAGCTACAGGAAAGAAATATTCCACCCATCAATATACTTACAACATCATTACTTGTAAATATTGGTCATCGCGGACTAGCTTCGTCCTGACCACTACGCACGTCGCTCCCGTATCTCTCATGACCTTGACCTTCGTTCCATTGACCCTACCTTCCTTTGTCGGACAATTGCTTGCCATACATGCTCCCAACTGCTCCAGACTATCACTGCATACCAATACACAACTCGAACTATCGGTCCTCTGCACCCAACCACGACCACGTCCTCGACTTCTTCCGCGTCCTCTTAATAAATTATTACCTCTGTTGTTTTTGTAGAATGTAGCCGTTGGTTCGATACCAGAACTCGCTACTGCACTTTTCTTCTTATCTTCGACCGCTGCAACGCGATGCTTACTGTCTCTCTTCCTGCAATCAACTGACCTATGGTTTCCACTGCAAAAGTTACATTTCAAATGCGAAAACGAATTATCACCAAAACTTACCCTTTTGGTACTTGATGATCTTCCCCTATATGGATCTGACTTACTATCTCGATTGCATCTGTCTTTGTCTCTGTCCCGACTTTTTCGTACCAATACAGACTCACATCCACCTCCTCTTGCATCAGCAAATAGATCTGCTTGCTCTGCCATCTCTGTACCTCCTGTAAACCTCTTCTCCTTTAGAAATAAGTACAACTCCCTAGTGCAAATACCCAATAACTGGTCCCTTAATAAGTAGTCAATAACCCCGTCGTATGTTTTATTAATGCGGCCCAACTGAAACCACCGCTCTAAGTAATTCTTAGAACTCCGTAAATCTTGGACAAAGGACTCACCTTTTTTTGGCCTAGCCGTCTTGAATCTCTTCCTAAATCCTTCCTCTGTTAGTTCGAATCTCTTTAACAATGCCCCTTTGAGTTTCTCGTAATCCAATGAGTCATCCGTTGGTAACCTGGAATATACAGCTAACGCCTTACCTTTTAACAATGCGCTGAGGTGCAACGACCACTGTTCCTTCTTCCACCTTTGTGCATCGGCGTACCTCTCAAACGTCGATAAATAACTGTCGATATCATCTTTATCTTGGTTGAACCATGGCAGTTTTGGACCTTTGAGCTTATTAATATGTTCTTTAATACCATCCGTACCTCGATTCACTTCAGTTAGCTCTAACGCCAGTCTATGCTGCTGGTTTACCATTTCCATCGCCCTTTTTTAGGTTCCTCTTCACGTTGCCTTATGCCATCTCTTCTCTCTCGTTTACCTGGCTTCCCTTTCACGCTCGATTTCCCTTCTAATCTCTAACCTTTTCTGTTCCTCTTCAAATCTCTCCGTCTCCCATGCTCGTTCCTTTTGATGTTGTTCCTATTTCTCTTTTTGATGCCGTTCCTCTTTCTCTCTTTCCAGTTCTCGTGCCAACTCCTGTTCCTGTAATCGCTGTTCCTTCTCCTGGAGTCGCCGTTCCATCTCCTTGGCTTGTTCCTCTTGAACGAAGTTCCTCAGTTCTTCACCTGCAAATCAAAATTTCTCCCCTTACTCCGTTAACTCCTTAATACTAGACATGACTATTCTAGACGTATATAACACACTATAAATAAAACACTATATAAATCTACAGAAATAACTTATCTGAAATATACTAACTTCAAATATAACATCGTGCCTTTATGCACCACTCATTAGTATTACATAACACTAAACCACATAACTTTGTTGTACATTACAACGACTTAAATCCACTTCATAGACCGAAAACTACGTTATGGCTCTAAAGCTACGATAAATTGAGTTTAAACTCCACACTACTACCAATATTCTCCACTAAATATACGCGTCTTTAACACATCACTTCATAGTACACATAACACACTAGTGTTCGCTATAGAACCCTTATGTATATATAACCTTAAGAGTAACCACCGTTAAAGACCACCCCGTCTATTTGATACAGAAAGTAGGAATCCCCATACGTATTCATTAATACCACAAAATATCAAAATCGTAAATCAAAAATATTAAGAAAATTATTCACAAATAATAATGCATCACAGTCCAATTCAGTTCACTTACGACACTTCCGGCAGACAGACCACCCTACCCTCAGCCTCCGTGCAGGACTACGGAAAGCTTTTACGGCGCTGCTGTGGTTCATCATCGTGTCACAGGGTATTACAATATTACGACTTACCCCAGGTACCCGGTATTGGCTGTCTGTTGTCCCTCTTTCTCTTGTCACAGAGACAAAACCCACCTCCGGATCATCGTGACTGGAAAAGTAATCATATTCTTTTTTTTTTAAATAAACTATTATTTGTAAAATTGAATAATTTAAGGAGGAATCTTTACAGTATCTGTCACTTATTTAAGATTCTATCTTGGATTGTTGTCGCCTCTTAAAATCCCACTTCTGACACCATTGTAACAATATTGACCAAATGGAGACGACTCATCAAGGGAGAATCAAGAATAAATAAATTTACAAATTTATTTACAACAAGATGAATATATATATACAAATGAATACAAATGACAAAATAGAAATCTCAACGGTTTAAATCAATCTTAAAATGAAGTTCACTACGTTAAATTAAACAGTTCGGTTTTAATCACACTGAATATCTGATATCTGTATTTATGATATATGTATACTATATCACACGCTATCTTATCTCTCAAAGCTATATCTAGCTGAGTCCTTTCGGTACAGTTCCCGGCACTAACACTTCACTCCCGCGTTATATTGCAATCCCGTCCTTAGAGGTTGCTCTTCGTCCCATACTTCCGGTGATTCCGTAATTCACACGTGACGCCCACTCGCACGATCCTTTCCGGCAATGGCCCAATTCCCGGTATAACACATCCGGTGACGTTATCTGCGTAGCTATCTGCGTAACCAGGCTCTCTTGCCTGGCGTCTCCGTGGCTACCATCTGGTCTGTCGCCCAAATGGCGAGTGCTGTCATTCCCGTGTCCTATGACGGCGTTCCCAACCTACGACCCCGTAGCTCCCAACGATACGCTCTACATGCTCTACGCTCCTAGCGTATAGGGCTACAAAATATATACCCAGTCTTACAATGTTATCACAACATGTATTTTATAATAGCGCTAAGGTATCACCATACCTAATTTATGATTGCAAAGCAATCTTTATTTAGAATGAATAAACCCAAATTCTAAACCTTCTTCGAATAGACATTATGCTAAACTTTAACAAAACGTGTAAAACAATTACAGATGTAATTTATCGACAATGAAATCTCACATTTCTAGATGTAACGCAAAACGTACAACATAATAATTCAACCATAGACTGAATGAATAATTGGTTTTCCATCCCGTTAAAACATTATAGGCTATAATGGTACAGCGACCTCAGAGTGATTGAATAATAATGACAATATGAAAACCAACCTCAGAGAGATTTATACTGCACAATAAACAAGAACCGTGTATGCAATAACGTAATGACAGATAGAAACCTCCGTAGAAAAAGTACATACAATCTGAATCGCGTATTCCATTTACTATCTACAGATCAATAATGTAAATATATGCCCCAATAATCTTATCAGACAATAATTTGCTAAAATATTCTGACGTTTGAAAACGTACACGAATTAAAGACAATATTCTGCTATCTATTGCTTTTACCGGCAGATATTTCCTATAGAACAATTTAAATATGACAATAATTTACAACAAATAAAATAGATTTGACTTACCCCTTGCCGTTATGGTATTGGTCACTACTACTCTGGATAAGTATTAGGCCCGCACTGGTAAATACTGGCAAAATTACTCGTAATACACAGCTTTTAAAATCATAACTTTCTTAATAGTTGATGGATTTTGATGAAATAAACGCCAAAACGACTTATTCTTTATCAATAGAAATATCATTTATTAGATATAGGCATCGATTAAAAGTGAAGCGCTTGGCAAAAATCTACCAAAATTCCGATTCAAAATCAGGGAAAATGAGGCCCCGACAAACACAGTTAAAAACTCTCGTAAATATGCACTCATTTTGTTACAGGTGGCATCGCTGTATTAATAAAAGAAAATATAGCCCCATATGTTTCCACTGACATAAACAATGACTGCAATTTTTTGAATGACCTTGAAGTCTATCTTAACAGTAGAGGGGTAGATGTCATTAGAGACACAAATCTTTTTAAAATTGTTTATACTTTTATATGCAGACGATACCGTGATTTTAACGATAACGAATACGGACTTCAAACTGCCTTTGATATATTTAAAGATTATTGTTACACCAGGAAGCTTAAAATTAATGTTAACAAAATAAAAATATTGATTTTCGGTAAGGGGCGAAGATTACGAAATACTATATATAAAATAGGAAACGAAAACGTAGAAAGTGTTGATAAATATAAATATTTAGGTATATACTTTTCTAGAAGTGTTTTCTTTAATAATGCAAATAAGTGTATTTCAGAACAATCTAATAAAGCCACGTTCTCTTTACTGAGAAAGATTAAATCATTATCACTACCGTATGACGATATACAAATTGACCTTAAACCTATACTTTTGTACGCTAGTGAAATATGGGGTACTGGAAAAACAGATACATTAGAAAGAGTACAGCTAAAATTTTACAAGTATATATTTAATATGAAAAAGGCTACTCCATCATACATGATGTATGGAGAACTTGGCATTACGCCGTTATATGATGTATGGAGAACTTGGCATTACGCCGTTATATACTAAACCAAATTGCTAAGTATCAACCTAAGAATATGTCAATAATATTCTCATTGTTTTGTGTATTTTGAGCTTGATTAGAGATACGGTTAAACTGCAAAATAACGAGTGTAAATCGTCTGCTCGGATTGCATGAACATATTATAAAACTTTTAAGTCAATGTGTTTTCTTAGAAATTAGTTATAACACGTGTGTGTGTGTGTAATTCTAAGGATTATAGTCCCTCCGCCTATATGGACACCAGAGAATCCCGGTACGCCCAGGCATAATGTGTGGACTGAAGTAGTGAGGCTTTCGATGTTCCTAATTCTAAAATATGCCAGTTAAAATTATTTTGACATCATGTTTTACTAACATTACCACTACAAATGCGTTTGCAATAGAAATTTTCGAAATATTTAATGTTAACGCTGAATTACAGTTACTTGAATTTCAAACAATATTCAATGTAAAGGGAGGTAATTTAAGATTATCCATATTTCATTTTTTTATAGACGGAAATCTGCGATAAATGGGTCAATTTTTTATGTTTTTTTTTCTATTATTTCATACCAATTTTAAGAATTTTATATCTTTAAGCGATCTTTGACTCATATTATGTGTTTTATCAGTACATTTCATGTTTTCATATAAAGGGAGGGTAACTCTCAAAAGATGTAACAATTTAAACAAAAAATAAATGTTTTACAAACTATGGGTCAAAACAAAATACTTATCATATATCTATTCTAAAATATATTTAAAATAAGAAAATTAGTTAACATACAAAAGTTAATATTTAGCAATTTTGTTCGGTGTAGATTGATATCAGTAAGAGAATAGTTGCCTACTGGACAAGATTAATAGAAAATAGCAGTAGTGACAGTACAACGAGACTCTCTGCAAAATTATATATTTTGTTAAGAGAATTACATTATTCGGATCTCGTCAAATCTACCTGGATAGAAACTATTAAACACATTCTATGCACGTCTGGCTTTTCCGGAATTTGGAACAGCCAGGACTTTTTAAATGGAAAGTGGTTTGTTAAATCGTTCAGCCAAAAATAGAATTTCTCACAAAAGAAAATAAATGTTATATAAATAAAATGAGTATATTCTGTAGTAAAATAACCGATTGTTTTAAAGGGAGAAATTGGTAATTTCTGGTATAGGTATTTACATAATAAAAAACGACTCACCAATACAACTTTTTTATTTGTGATACAAAAATATTTTTAAAAAGTATAGATATTTGATAATTATATAGTATAGCGATAATAGAACACAGTCTTTAATGTATTATTTGAACTAAAGACTGTGCTCAATGTATTAGCATATATATTTGTATTATTGAGCGTCGTAGACATACCTTTCAATCTTCGGAAAGGTGTTTCAGACGATATGTTCAATATCTACAAGTATAAACACTGTTGCTGTTGTTTATTCAACTACTATTAATTTGTTGTATTTACATAACATGTAATTACTATTGTATTCCATATACAAAGTTATTATATACCTATTTCTATCGTGCAATGAGCGGTCTGCATTTGTACCATGTGACCGTACAATATATTTTTGTATTGGACGCACGCGCGTACAAATTAAATCCGTATTGCACTTTACACGAGCCCCATGTTAACTCAACGATAAAGTCCGAAAACCGTTAAAATGTTCCGAATGCATCTATATTCTTTCGTTTATAAAGCGCTTAAATGAAAATATTTGTCGTTTGGTAAAATTAAAAGAAACGATACATGTAAGTCAGTTTAGATCATTTATATTTCTACATCGGGAGAAATAGGTATATAATAAAAAGGAAATTTAACATTGGTCTGTACAATACGGTGATATATTTGGACTCGTACCCAGCTGACCCAACCATATTGGACTCGCCGCTATATCCTCATATTAGACCTGTACAACTAACTACGATAACGACTATGACTTCAGACTAAATTCTAAGCACGAGAAAATGTTGGGGGCTGATCTCAAAGTTGTATAACAACCTGGGTTTTAGTAGGCTCAGAGGGGTTTGTGTAGAAAAAAGCCAATAAAAAATCAAATTAAAAAATTCATATTATTTATATTTCTGTTGATTTTTATTTCTGTCAATATATACGTCATATGCATCGACCTTTCAGACTATTTTTTCTCTATACAGTCTTTGATACAACCATCCAGACTCGGCTGGAGTTTTAAAGGGGCTTGCCAGAATAAGTGATCATTAAAAACGTTTTGAGAGGAGGGTACACATCAGATGCAGATCCAAGATTTTGGTTTGAGTATTTGTGTGTGGGAGGGGTAGAGGCGGGGGAAGTGGAGGATCCTTCGAAATAAAATGTTTTTCTACATGACGTTTAGTGAATTCTGTTAAATTCAATGATGACTAACAGTAGAAATGGCGCGCGCCCCAGGTAATCCGGCATGCATAGGTTATACTTGTGGGATTTTAGAGGGTCGGGGTGCTGGGTCCGCCTTATCCCTGAATCCGCCTTAGTACATGATAAATACACTTTTATCCCCTATGTCTTAAACTAAAATTGCCGCCGTAGCCGGGATAGTGAAGACGCTGCGTCTAAAACTGTCTCGCCTCTCACTCCTGCGGGTTCGAATCCAACTGGGAGCTCGAATTGTCAAGTGAGAAAGTGTAAATTCTTAATGTGTTTTTTGCGGTGTGGAAAAATATTGATATTTCCTATTTTAGATGATCTAAATATAATGAGCGAAACTAAAACTACCCATTATTTACAAGAATATTCATTGCGGGACAACATTTGTGCTATCCTAGGTTACTCACCAGGATACATTTAAACACAGCAGTAGGAACGCCAGCCCTATGGCGTAGGAATATTTATCAAACAAGGTCACGTGATAAAATCGATAACAAAATGACATTATTGGGAAAATTGTCACTGGTCAGATTTATACACCTCTTATCTATAAACTGTGATTATGACAAAACACAATCACAGATCGTTGTTAAAGTAATAATATTCACAAACTACATTGGTCGAACATAATTGGTGTACACTTCGTGTAATTCCCATTAATAGTTAAAGGTATTTTTCAAAGGGATGAATTTAGGTTGTTTTAAGGTTTAAATTGCCAACAATGCGCTTTTAAATCAAAATCGATTTATTTTGTCATTTTAGAAGCGAGAATAAAAACAAATGCATGTACGAATAGATAAATCTTTCCTCTGTCCATATGCAAATTTTTAATGAAATCGGAGACAAGTTCTTTTTTTTCCCCAACATTAACTAACATGACCCACGGACTCAAAGACGGCATAACGCATATACATTTACAGACGCGACTGGGTACACAAGAAATGAAATAATTCTATTATTTCAATACATATATTTCAAATGTATGTATCCATGCATTCCAGATTAAATTTCTGATCTATACATGCTTTTGGTTTATGCCGGAGTGCTCGGAATAGGTTTTAACAAACCAAATTGCAACGGTACTTCGGGAAAGGAAATGAGGATGGTAATAATATATATTGCAGTGCTAATTTTTTGAATCCGAAAAAAATGCAAAAAAATGGACACCATTACGGTAGTATCCCTGCAACCCCGCCCCTCATGCCACCCCCACCACCCTCTATACCGTATTGATTAAGTTGTATATAGCTGCGAATGCGCAGTTTTAATCAAATTCGATTGATTTCATCATTTTAGAAAGAAAAAAAGCATGTACGCGTAAATACATTTTTTCTCTGTAGATATGTAAAATATAAAAAAAAAACGATGGCAAGTACTTCCCCCCCCCCCCCCCCCCCCCCCCCGAAATCGATTTCAGTATTGTTCAGTAGTTGTTATATTATTGATGTAGTATGTTCACAGTATTTATGAGAGCAACATTACGGTAGTATGACTGTATCCCTCCAACCCCGTCGGCTTCCCCACCAACGTACACACAATACGTTGTGTATTGCTGAGAATGCGCCTATTATTTAAATCGATTTATTTCGTCATTTTAAAAACAAAATCATATAGATTCAGCTCTCCTCTGTATATATGTTGTATACATGCTTTGGGTTAATGTCAGAGTGCCCAATTTATTTTAACAAACAATGTTGCAACAGTATATCGGAAAATGAAATCATGACTGACGAGTAACAGACATGCTACTGTCAGTAACAAACATGATTTTGTGTAAACTCGAAGATTGCATAACATAAATATGTGGACATGAAATTGTGTCAATGGTTTGTGGTGTTGTGAAACACTGTACGCGTGAATCCGAAAAGTGCGGGTCTGTTATCTTTATATAGTTATATATATATATATATATTTTTTTTTATATATATTATTAATTTATATTTATTTGTATGGTCCCAGAACGCAGTCATACTCACTACTACTGAAAGTAAATACTGAATATACATGTGCGGTGTGTTACGATCTGTGGTATTTGAAAACAGACATATTAAACATTTCCCTAAAAATATATAACAATGATAAATACTATATTCATAGAAATGTTTTGTCCTGAAAAAAAAATACATGTTTGTTTTCAGCAGTTGAAATCTACTATATTCTGCGAATATTGCTACTTTGAAAATTTGAATACGTCTGTTTTCATCAAATAGCATGTTTTGTTTCTTTTAATAAAATAAAAATTAATTTATGATTTCGGAATATGTCTTACACACTGTTGAATCCTGTAATTTAACAACAAGTGGTTTGGTTCACAGGCGACAGTATCGATGAACAAAACCACTTGTTTTACTGGATTCTACATTGTGCAAGAAAATATTCATATATTATACCATTACTATTATAACATGTGTGTTGTACCATATGCTTATCCTTGTTTATAAATGTTTGATAATGGATGTCAGCAGGAACTTGACTTTTGACCTAAAAATCAAACGGATCATCCTCTTTCCACTGTCCACCAATGAAGTTTCATGAAATTTGCTTTAGGTAAAAGGAAAAACTGTGTGGACAAGACTTTTCATTTTCCGGTCATGGTAACGGACCTTTCAACTACTGACTTCAAAATAAACAGGGATTATCATTTCACCAAAGGCAGTCAAAGTAAGACGTTTTATGAAATTAGCTTTAGAGAAAGTCAAAAAGAGTTTCATTGCGGACACGATTTTTCATTATCAAGTCACTGTGACGTTGACCTTAGATTTATTGACCTCAATATTAATAGGGATCATACTCTTTCCAAAGGCAGTCAACCCATGTCGTTTGAATATATTTACTTCAGGGAAAATATAGTTACGGTGCGGACAATGGTTTTCATGATTGGATCAGTGACCTTGACATTTGATCTCGAACTAAATAGGGGTCATTCTCTCACCAAATGCAGTCGACCCATATAGTTTCATGATACATGTATTTGCTTCAGTAAATAAGGAGTTGCATTGTGGCCAAGGTATTAGGGTTATATTATCCTTTTGACATATTAACCTCAAAATCATCAAACGATTCAATAGTCTTATAACAGGCAGTCAACCCATGGCGTTTCAACAGACTTCCTTCAGGAAAACAGATGTTACAGTGCGGACAATGCGTTTCATTATCCGGTCTGTGACCGTGACCGTTGACCATCTCACAGTCAAAAGGATCACCCTCTCGCCAGAAGCAATCCATCCATTAAGTTCATGATATTTCACTTACAGTTTACAACATTTTACATTATCATGTTACGGTGACAATGATCTTTGACCTAATGACATCAAAATCAAAAGGCATCATTCTCTCACTAAATGCACTCAAACCATGAATTTTGATGAGATTTGCTTCTGGGAAGTGCACAGTGCAGACAAGGTTTTTCATGATCATTATTGGGTCACGGCGCCCTTGACCTTCAATATTTGATATGCACAACTGATGCTTCTTACAAAGTTTCGTAAAAATCCAACAAATAGCGCAGACAAGATTTGTGACGGACGAACGGAAAGGCCAAATATAATCTGTCTCACCTACCACTTTGTGGTGGAAGACATATTTATAAAGACAATATTTTAGTTCATATGTATACTTTATTAAGCAAATAATTAAGCGAACATAAACTACACCAGTGGTGTACATGGAGTCTTCTTCCACATGACGTGCAGCCTGAAATAAAATAAAAAAATAAGTCGCGTACAGTATTCAATTTGAATCAGGTGTTTCTAGGGGAGCTAGGGCATGTTAAGGGGAATGGGACAGTTTGACACAATGGGCTAGCAGGATACATCGAAGTAACCCAGTAGCGCCAGTAAGATTTGAATCCGTGTTCACTGGATTCAAAGCCGATATGCTATAAACGTCCCTTGACCAAAACTGAGTAAATGGCACATCAAATACATATTATATTGTGTATCATACGAGTATATGATTGACCTGACATGATTACAGAACAATTTTAATGTATTTTTCACCCAACAGTACTACAGCAAGAATCTATTACAAGGAAAGTTAAATCTGACAGATGGTGCAATGCTCTATAAGCCATTTTTACTAGAAGGGGAATAAAATACAACTCTTGCCAAAAATCTAAAATTGTTAAATTTTACACGTTTTGTTCATAGGATATTTTACTTTAATGCCTTAGTAAGGTCATTTTACATGGGGAGAAAATATTAATATACAACTATTTATTTTCTATCTCAAAACCTGGTGATGCCGCTAGTTTTAGTAATAAAACACGATTAAATAGGGCAGTTGAGAAGACACGTTTGTAGATGTGTGGTCTGTTCTGATGTGAAAATGTGTAAAACAGACACAAGATTGAAAATTTGCTCTGTGTCCCTTTAATAAATTGGGGACCCATCACATAGACCATAATAATATTAGAATTAGTTGATGTTAAAGGGACACACGGCACTCTTGAAGTATTTATCAAGCATTAACATTAGCATCTCCATTTGTTAACCTGGTAACATTTTAAATTTAAACCTGCTTGCATTAAAAATTAAATAAAAGTGTTTCATTTTGTCTTCGTTATTTTATCAAACACTTAACTATATTATAGGTGCACTATTATCAACAGTTCTGAACTATTCTAATAAATAATATTAATGATGCACAAATGCAAATTATGCAGAAAAATTGACCGAACTCCAGAAGTTTAAAAAAAATAAAGATTGCCTAGTGTCCCTTTAACACAACTTGTTTTCGCATGTATCCAGTACATGTAGTTTACACGAGCTCATATGACAATCACGCTGCATTATCACCGAAAACATTTTTTACTGTAACTTTAAACAGCACCGTGCAAGCATAACACAAGCTCCATTTAAAGAACTACACAAGTGTAATAATTTTTTAAAAGGGCTCCCACCTCAAAATGATCCAATGGCATTTAACTCGGCTTGATATTCTGAAGGCGTCAGTATCAATTCACTTAGAATTGCTCAAGGGCACGATTCACATTTGAGGCCTCTCTGAAAAACAACATCAATCCAATGTCAATGATCAAACAGACAGAGTTTATCCTTTGTTATACATAATGTAACATATTTATAAAGGAAAACTCAAAACTCTACTTACTGTCATGGATATATATGTACACATATGTGTATGTAGATCTATGTTACTGTACATAAATATGAATCTGACCTGTCAATGGCTGTTTACATTGTTTCAATGGTAGTTGTATCGGGTATGTATTCACGAATGTGCGAGAAAATGGGAATAACATAACGATAAAGAAACAACGCTAACAATTTACATTCATGCATCTGAGGGGTGGGGGTGGAGGGGGTTTCTAGTTTCCTTACCCCCTCCTTGTTTTCGGTATTCAAGCTCCATCTACCCACCCCCATCCCCCCCCCACACCTAATCTACTTGGGTGGGCGGGGGTGCGGGGGACATTGATAGCATTTCTACTAGTAACTGTTTTATTCCACGAAACGTTCTACAGTTTACAGTACATCCAGTTACTGGAAAGATCGGAGTACACGAAAAATATGAACTTTCTATTAAACAGT
Source organism: Cyrtodaria siliqua (assembly GCA_037043455.1). Taxonomy (NCBI): domain Eukaryota; kingdom Metazoa; phylum Mollusca; class Bivalvia; order Adapedonta; family Hiatellidae; genus Cyrtodaria; species Cyrtodaria siliqua. Next base: position 283,871 of record JAWPHD010000879.1, on the reverse strand, counting down.
TTACGCCACTTTTTTAGGCACTATATTTGGCTAATGTCTAAATATGTACGATCTAAAGTGGTGTGTACTGTTTATTAACAAACACATTTTAATGACAAAACAAATACCTTGATCATGGACCTCTAGCAGCAGACAGTAATCCCAAATCCAATTTGACCAACATGTCAATTTCACGTGTCAAGTTATGTCACGGTGACCTGTCAGTCACCAACACTGCATCGTGTTGACACATAATTGGACGTTATTTCGTCCGATAAGGTATTAGTTTTTACATAATCTACGGTATGGAACACTTTACGCGTGTTGTTAGACTCCATAGGTTCCCGTAGTGCTCGCCGACACAGCGCGCACAATTTCGGGTGTAAAAAAATGGCGTCTGTTTTAATTGAAAATTCGTAAAATAGTCCGTAAAATACAAAGAAATAGTCCATGTTCGCGGAGTTAAAATGCGAACAGAACTGGTATGTTATAGGTCCGTGGCGTTCTTACTGCAGACATATTAATATTTGTTATTAGGTCTGTGATTCAAAGAGTCAAACGGCAATTTTGCTCATTTTTTTAAGTCATGGCATTCTGTTAGTTTGGTTTTTTTAAACTTTTTACACATTTGAATAGTGCAAATTGCTTTACATATTCCTAACTGTTTATTATTTTGTAACAATATATGTATTTAAACCTATGGTAGTACTGAAAACTCAAATTGTACTACCTTTTATTTCAATATCTGACTTTTAATACAAACCCCTGTGGGGTTTTGAAAAACAGAAAGATCGTGCAGCGCGTGCGCTTATCGCCTTGAATGCACACTAGAACAATCAAATTTATCAGTGAAATGGATGAGGCCGCCACTATTGAAGGTTAGTTTTTGTCTCGCATTTTCGAAGAAAAAAAAGAGACATAGGTGTTGCTTTTCCGGTGGCGGCGGCGGCGGCGGCGGCGGGGTCAACATTCAAGTTCTGCGTTTAGGTCATTTTCTCACAAACTGTATGCACTAAACCTTTCAAACTTTGCTTATAGTTGTATCATGGGTGGTACATCGCAACTTGACAAAGCAAATGTGGAAATGACCTTGACCCTCCAAGCAAAGGGCAGATAACTTAATCATGTTTAGGTTCAACTTTTGCGTTTAGGTCACTTTTTCACAAACTGTATGCACTAGACCTTTCAAACTTTGCTTATAGTTTATCTTGGGTGGTACATGGCAACGTGACAAAGCAAATGTGGAAGTGACCTTGACCTCCAAGAAAATGCAGATAACCTTATAATGTTTACCTTCAACTTTTGCGTTTAGGTCACTTTTTCACAAACTGTATGCAGTAAGACCTTTCAAATTTTGCGTATAGTTGTATCTTGAGTGGTACATTGCAACGTGACAAAGCAAATGTGGATGTGACCTTCACCATCCAAGCAAAGGGCAGATAACTTGAATTGTTACATTCACATTTCATTCACTTTCTCATGAACTAGAATTATGCTATATTTGTTTTAAACCTAATTTTTAACTTAATCTTTGGAAAAAAACATATTCTATTTTGATATAGTTGTGTCTTCGGTAGTGCATCTTTTTTTTGGATGCCTGGATTTCATCTATGACCTTGACCTACTTATTGCAGCTGATGATTTTAAGCTCTACTGGCCAAAGGCCTTCATTTTTCATCCGATCTTTACCAAACTTTACCAGACTGTTAATATCAATGAAAGGTCGCACAAGTACGAAAACCAACCAGATCAGACCAATACCAGCGGAGTTATGGCCCTTGATTTAGTTAAAAATGCTATATTTTGCCTCGTCAATACGATAGGGCTTTCATTTTTCATCTGATCTTTACTAAACTTTACCAGATGTTTTGCCTTTTTTTATTATTAGTATATATGTATATTTTTTTTTTTAAATAGATATATATTTGTTTTTATATATATATATTTTTTAATTATTTATTTATTGATTTTTCTTCTTTCTTTTTTTAAACATTTATTTATTGATTAATTTTCTTATTTCATTATTTTTTGTTTTAATTTTTTTTTTGGTGTTAACGCCGTGTTAGCAGGAAGCATTGCTGTGCCTATTGCATTTTTTTCCGGTTCGTTGATTTTTAATGGAGTTACGGCCCCTTGACATTTTTTTTTTAAATTCTTGTCGGCGCTACTCCTCCTAAACGCCTTGTTGGATTTCGACGAAACTTGGCAGGAAGCATCGGTAAGCTGTCTAGTTGTGCATATCGCGCTTTTGTTCCAGTTTGCTGATTTATGATGGAGTTATGGCACTTTTTATTTTAAATTTCTTGTCGGCGCTACTCCTCCTAAACGGCTTGTTGGATTTCTACAACTTTGGCCGGAAGCCTCAGTATGATGTCTAGTTGTGCACAGCATGGTATATCAATGAAATTCTACACAAGTTCGAAAACCAGCTAGATCTATTTAGTAACGACATGTTATGGCCCTTGATTTGTTGAAAAATGCTATATTGTATTTTCCTTTGTTAAATCTGTAGTTACTTCATTTTTTATCTGATCTTTACCATATTTGTTTAGAATGTCAATATAACCACCCCCTCCACCCCCCCCCCCCCACCCCACCCCGACCAACCCCACCCATTTTTATGAAATTTCATTCATAGAAGAAAGTGGGACAAATTAAAAAATGCCTATGCCAGACTAGACACAGCAGACTTATTGCCCATGATTACCAGGTGAGCGATCTAAGGCCATCCTATCCCTGTTGTTTTTGCAATGTTTTAAAAAAATACTGATGGGAATTTTATGTCGACAACCCTTGATATAAGAGCCGTTTTAGCAAGTAGAGCATCCACAGGCCCTCTTGGGCCTCTTGTTTTTAATAGAATGGCATTTTGTTTTTAAACAAATGCACTTAAACGTCATCTCAGCAAACGGCAAACTCGATTGTTTTTAGTTACTAAAATGTTTACAAACTTTCATTTAAGCATCATCGACCTTTTTATTTTAAAGTCCAGCCCCCGTTAGGCGAGACATGTGAATCCACGGATTTCTTGTTTCTTTTACAATGTACGTCATACATGATTGCTACTTTATTAAAGAATTGTTTAGAATTGTTTTCGGCATTTATGCGGTTTTAAACGTCGGTAGTAAATGGCGTAATCCACGAATCGCATTATTGCTTTATGGTAAATGTGCCATTGATTACCGGCGTTTAAAACTCATAAACGCCGAAAAAAATACGCTTCGTGGATTTTTCCATTTAATACCGGCAAAACCGAATAAATAGCGGGGGAAAAAGGCGAATTAATTGTTGTATTTACATTATTTTCCCGTCGCTATAATAGTATCAGCAACAATTATAATGACAACAAAAATGAAAAGAGAAATAACTACTGTCAATGTCTTTTCATGCAGCGGAATATCCATTTTCTGTTAAGACGCACCGGATGCAAGCGCAGTGTCTGCATGCAGTGCGTACAGTTCGTTCACCTCCTTGAAACGGAATAACCACTTCTATGCGTGCGCAACCGAGCGTAAATAGTCCCACCCACTTGAAAAATGAAGTATATTCGAGATTAAGCGCTATATTGTTTCAAAGGAAAGTATCAAGAAAATGCAAAACATAATAAGTTAATTAAACCAGTTTGCAAAGATTGTATAAAACGGATATCAACTTTATTAGGCGAGGCTTAGAAAAGGAAGCATGGCGAATAACTGATCGATTGTAAAAATGATATATATTGCTCTGCAGACCATCTCATCATATCATGTACGCCAACTAGTTTAATAAATTCAAAAATAATGATGGTTGGCTATTTGGTTGAATTGTGGTATACGTTATTTTCAGCACATTTTAGGCTATATATGACGGTCGATTTTTTGTAGTAGTGGCAGACCACCCACTTTTCCCTACAAGTTCATGTAGTGTCAATAATAAATTTCATTGGCCTATATATAGTGATGCGCAAACGCTTGGTCGTGCATTCAGGCCGTAATGCCTGTTGAGAAAACCCCTCTGTTTTAGTCGGTATTCCTTATCGTAATCCTTACCGTAATCGTTACCGTAGTTCGTTGTACAGGTCTATTCTTAGATATAGTATGTTCTAAAAATAAACTGAAACGGTCAATGATTTCGGACAAACAGTTTATTACTTACACGGTATATATACAAAAGTATAGGTTTATTACATCGGACATCGTATTGAGAGGTTTACACAGTATGTGACGTCATTGCGCTTTAGCCAAGATATATCCCTAAATACTCTATAACAGTTATATAGCTAAATGTCTACGTATACATATATAAGTACATAAAACACACACTTAATAAAACTGTTAATCTGTATTAATTATGATACAAAGCAGATGACCATCCGTAAAATAAGTATCTGAACTGTTAAAAATTGAATAAATGTAAAAGTTAGTATAGTTAAACGTGAATGTAATTTTCTTGACCTATGTACTATTTTTCACAGCCATCATTAATAATATGTAAATCGTCGTTTTCTATTAGTTCCGTCATTGTGTTATGTATTTATACATGTATGTTATTGCTGTAATTTGCTTTATCCGTTCACTGATTTGTGAAATTAAGCAGTTTGAAATAAAGTTACGTCAAGTTACGTCATTCGCAACATCTCGAACACTGCTTCGCAGCATTACTCGAATGTAAATCGAATGTTTCCATATTGGTTACGTCATCGCACCTTAGATTCCCACCAAAACAAATTTGCATTCAAAATCAAAGTTCTTATCCAAATTGTGCAATGTCTCCATCAATGAATGAATGAAAGTCTTTATTTACAGAGGGTAACCCAATTAGTATAAACTAATCTTCCTTGGGGCCCTCTAAAGCAATATTTACATACATACAAATACATAATTATATAGCAATATAACAATCAGCATAACAAATTCAAAGTTAGCATTATTCATAAAGTGAACATGATCAACATGATAACAATGTTACACAACAACATAATACATACATATGGCGGCAGAGGTTTAACTTGCAGACTTACATATGGCCATATTTACAATTTTAGCTTTATGACTGTTGATTCGAATTTATCCACTTAGTATAATTTACTGTGAAACTTTTAATACTTTCGCTCTGTCTTATTTCATTTGGAATGTTATTCCATACTTTTACCCCAGAGTAAGACATACTCCCTTTAAAAAGTTCTATATTTGGTTTGGGTATTAAAAAATCCGATTTATTTGAAGAACTTAAATGATTTGGACGCCTGACATTGTAATTGAACATATTTTGAATATATGACGGGACTGCATTTTGCGATACCCTGTACATAAATTTGGCTTTATGAAGTGAAACCCTCTGTTCAATATTAAGAGAATTAATTATATTTAAAGCCTCGCTTAAAGTGGTATATTGTTCACCTAGAATGATACGACATGCTCTTCGTTGTAATCGCACTAAAACCTGGATATTTGATTGTTTTGTACTACCCCAAATGATACTACAATAGTCAAGATGTGGTTGGACATAGGCTTTGTAAAACATTATTCTATAATTAACAGGAATAAATACTTTAATTCTTGATAATAGCCACAAATTACTAGATATTTTCTTCCTAAGAAATTTTATATGCGTATCCCATTTAAGGTTTTCATTTATATATATGCCAAGAATTTTATCACCTGTTGTGATTTCCAGATTTAAGTCTTTATATTTCAAATTTAGAGGTTGATTAACTAATCTTGTCCGTTTCTGGGGTGTCGTTATCAATATTACTTTTGTTTTTGAAGCATTTAATACCATACCATTGTTTAGACACCATGTACTGACGTTATTCAAAGCAGCTTGTAAATTCATTTCAACTTCTAATTTAGATTTATTTATGTCATATATTGTAGTATCATCTGCATACATATCAACGTTTGAAACATTATCCTGTACATACATAGGCAAGTCATTTATGAATAAAATAAATAAAAGAGGCCCTAGAATAGACCCTTGCGGGACCCCGCATGTCGTAATTTGCTTATCAGAGAGAACACCGTTTAAGTTCACCGCTTGAGTTCTATTTGTAAGATAAGACTTGAACCATTTAATAGTATTATCTCCACATTTGTAAATTTGTAATTTTTTTAATAGTATTTCGTGGGAACATTAATCGAATGCTTTAGAAAAATCTAACATAACAACGCCTACAAATTCTCCATCATTTAAAGCTGTTAACCATTTATCTATCATACATACTAATGCTGTTTCGCAGCTATGTTTTTTTCTAAACCCACTTTGGGATTTACATAATAATTTATAATGATTAAGGTAATTAACAAATGAATCATGCACATGTTTTTCAATCAATTTTGAAAGAGTAGGTAAAATTGATATTGGCCTATAGTTATTTACATCATTTGATGAACCTTTTTTAAATAAAGGATTAACTTTTGCGCATTTCCATTCATCTGGGAAAACACCTTGTTTTATACTACAATTTATAACATACGTAAGACTATTTGATATAACATCGGCTGATAATTTTAAAAGTTTTGGCCCTATTTGGTCAAGTCCTGTAGCTTTGGATACATCTAAATTATTTAACATTTTACGCGTTTGGGATTCCGTAATCAGAGGAATGTGAAAATACATATGATCAGGAACTTTTGTTTTTACAAAATCATTTACTTTATCAAAATTTGAAGTTGGAATAGGTTCTTTTAAGTTAGCGGCTACGTTTACAAAAAAGTTATTAAAAGTATTTGCAATATCTTGGTTATCAGTAATATCTATTCCATCTTTATGAATGCTTTTTATTAAATTACAGTTGTTTGTCTTTTTTGTAGACGCACCATGTTCTTTAAATATTTTCCAAACTTTTTAGGGTCTGATTTTCCTTCCTCAATTTTTCTTTCATAAGATTCTTTTTTAGAATTATCTATCAATGTACAAACTTTATTTCTTGAAACTCTGTAGCTATCCATATCATTTTTAGCCTTAAATTTATCACGTTCTTTAATTTCATCTAAAATATCAGGTGTAAACCAATCTGGTTGTTTTATGTGTTCAACTCTGTGAATTCTAATTGGGACGTGATTATCTACAACACTTGAAAAATTAGACCCCCAAGTGTGAAGTACTTCATTAGTATCAGTGTTGTTTAGATTACCCCAGGGGATGCTGATAAGATCTGATAAAAATGACTCCTCTGAAAATGACCTAAATGATCTGTATTTTATAAAATTATGTGAATTGATTTTTTCTTTATAATTTAACTTTCTTGTACATAGGATCGGATAATGATCGCTAATTCCTATTTTGGGCACGCTTACATTACATATATTTTGATCACAATTTGTATAAATGTGGTCTATTAAAGTTTTTGAAGTTGAACATTCACGCGTCGGCTGCTTAATTAACTGTTTTAATCCTAGTGATAAAATATAGCTAGACCATTCATCATTTATTTTGGAATTTAATAAATCTCGATTTATATCGCCTAAAATTAATATTTCTTTTTCTTCAAGTTGAACCTTTTCTATATGAGTGTCAAATATTTCTTTCCATGCAACTTGAGATTCTGGATGCCTGTAAAGTGAACCAATTAAAAAAGATTTACATTTAGTTGGCATAATTTCTAACCAAATTATTTCTATATCATCTCCTTCTAAATCTAATCGTCGTATGCAATTTACGTTTTGTTTTACATATACTGCCAAACCTCCACCGCCATTGAATAAACGGTCGCGACGAAAAGGTACTTGATATCCATCTATATGAAATGTTTCAGTTTTATGGTTTTCATTGAATTTCGTTTCACTTATACCCATTATATCTATTTTGTTTTTCTTAGATGTTAGCATTAATTGTAATTCATCAAATTTAGAAGACAGTCCAGCTACGTTTAAATGACCGATGGTTAAACCTTTTTTATTATTTAATCCTTAATTAGTTAAATTTATGTGTTCCGAAATATTTAAGATAGTAGCGTTAGAGTTTTCATAAACATTTGGAAAATTGTCACAATTACACTCAATTTCTTGGCAAAGTGTGCATATATGATTTAAAACATCCTAACTATTTTCATGAACAAATACATTTGGAATATAATGTTCGGCTTCATTGCCATCATCCTAGTTCCAACATCGATCCTGTTTATGTCCCACGAGCCCGCACCCCCAACACTTGACAGGAGCCCTGTGCCGACAGTCCTCTGTCGCATGGCTAGATTCGTCGCAATTTATGCATCTATTGTGGTGACGCTGTCCCCTGAATGGGTGTCGTCTATATTGCTGATTAGATTTGTGCCCAAAAAAGTTTTGTTTGTCTGGGAACACACATTTGGTGTAATCTTCAACGATCGGTGTAGACGTGTGAAAAGTCGAAAGTAAGCGCTTAGTGCCTGGCCGAGATAGGTGAATAGTGTCATGTTCATTTAGATAGCGCATCAACAATTTACCGTTTTGATCATGGAATGCTCTGTAACAGTCTACAATTTCAGTTTTATGATGAATAGAAAGTCGCTCTATGATCTTGTTAATTGGATTGACATCCACATCTCCTCTTGGGGCAATTTTACTTAAAATAAGTTTGCACTCTTCATTTCCGGCTTTTATTAGCGCAATTAGCTGGTCATACTTTTCTTCTATCAACTCAAAGTCTGTAGTCCTGGACAGGTCATTCCCGCCTATATATATAATGACTGTGTGGAATTGAGTCAGATCATACATCTCAATGTCTTTAATTAGCGTGTTTATTGTTGCACCTGACACGGAATGTTTGTGTAAGTTGTTTTTAAGACCCTTAACATTCACTCCATGCAGTATAGAATCTCCCATCATTAACACCTTTTTCCCTGAGTGTGATTTATCAGTCATTTCTGTACGCGCTGTCGGGGGTCTCTGTGGTGGTGTCTGTGGAGATATATCATCAGCACAAAATAAGGTAGTTGCATCATTTGATGTTCGTCTGTCACTAATTACTACCTTGATCGGCTGCTCAGATAAGGTTTCCCCTGCAGTCACTGGGGTACCTATGTTTCCATTTTCACTCATTCTACTACCCATCATTATTTCAGGCGAGGCATTTCCAGGTGCCTTGTTTGTAGAGGATGACTCTCTGTTGAGAACAGCGGCGTATGTTGGCCTTTGATGTTGAATATCAGTAAGGTCCTGCCGTAGCGTATTTGTTTCGTCTGTCAGTTTGCAGATTGCCTCACACATGGTGTCGATTAATTTCTCACTGACAGAATAGCTTGAGTGTGCATTTTCTTGCGAATGTGATCCATACGGGGTAGTTTCCATGGTTACGTGAGAAAGTTGTTCACATATAGGAGGGCTTGTTGATAGAAGTTCCACATTTGTATTTGTTACATTCACTAATTTATTCAAAAATGCTGGCATTTTATTTTTAAACTTTGATTCTGTCCACATTTTATGGCCCATTCCTGAGATTTCTAGCTCTTGTGATTCTAGATCAAGTGACAAGAGACATTTCACATTTTGTACTCTTGTAGATATATTGTTCAAAGTTACATCATTGGGTTGGTTAAAATCTGCCGTAATCTTGGTCTTAATTATGTTGCACAAAACTGCTGAGTTGAAAGTAATTTAATATTTGTTTTTGCGTCATTTTGCTGTATATTGTAGAATATACCTTCATAGGGATCATTGGCTTGTATTTTATCCGTCTGTGTTTGAATAGTTCCAGTATTTCTGACTGGAGCTGGATCATTAATTGTATTCTCCATTTTGTGAAGCAAAAAAAATGTAGGATTTAAATGTTTTAAACATAAATGTTATAGGTATATATGATGACAAGAAAGTGCTTTCTATTTTGTGCACAGGTAATCCGTATCACATGAGTAATCCTTGTTAATGTATATGACCCAGTATGTGGTCTAAAGGAATATACACTAAATCCAGTTTTTTACATTAAATTACTCCTTTTTCTGAATCTGAATTTTAATTTTAATCCTCTTATACAGTCGTGTAAGTAATATATTTAAACAAGGTAATTAGTTAATCCTGTTTAGTTAGCTATTTAATATATATATATACGAAGCACAGAGAGAGCAATGTAAACACGTCTTATCACCTTGACTGCAAGTATGTGAGTCAATAGTTTATTTACATGAAAGCAGTGATAAAACCTTGCATAGCAACAGTGCACTATTTTCTGTGCCGTAACACAATTTCAAGATGTTGAACAGTCCGAAGCTCGATATACACACGATGCGGGATCCCGAAGAATGACGGGATTGGCCGAGTTTTCACGATTGGACCAAATACAACGAATAAAAGAACCGTATTATACATTCTATGCAAATTATATAGGTTATTGAATTTGTATGGCTAAATATTACTTGGAACGAGTTGTTTTGGCAAAGGACCAACGAGTTCCAAGTAATATTTAGCCATACAAATTCAATAACCTTTTTATTGTATACTTTCATATTGTTTCGATCAATGTTAATTGTATGACTATTACTTGTCATTGTATTTATGTTATTTTTATAGCTTTAGATGGACGTCATTAAAAACATCAAGCGATTTTCTAAAGTTTGTTTACCATTCGATAGCGTTAAAAACAGTGGGTGAGTGATCATTTCAATTATTTTATCAATTTCTGCCATAAAAGGTTGAAAAAAAAACACGTATTATTTTTGTGACACTATAGGAAGGATTCCGTTATTTTATTTGAAAGTAGTTCCTTATTTCTATTTCGCGGCTCTTAGCTAGCACGAGAAAAAGTTCCGGTACAATATAAATGTGTGCAATATCGTAGAATATTGCACACTCAGCTCAGTGCAAACTAAACGGGACAATATGAAAGTATACAATAATAAGGTATATTCAATTCTCATGTCAGATATTACTAATTATTATTATTTGCCGAGCTCAATCCTTCCAACAACCAGAATCTAATATATGATACGCTGTACATTTATTGAAATAAGCTCTAAAAGCAGTTGTACGTTCTGTCATTAAATGTTGCCCTTAGGTAATAACGCATTAACTATAATTATTATATACTTAGTAATAAACGTGTGTGAAATTGGCTCGGGGTTCGTGGTTCGACATTCAAACCCAGTTCGGTATTCAACATTCAAAGTCAGTTCGGGGTTCGACATTCGAACTGTGTTCGGTATTCAACATTCGAATCCAGTTCAGTGTTCGACATTCGAAACCAGTTCGGTATTCAACATTCGAACCCAGTTCGGGGTTCAACATTCAAAGTAAGTTCGGGGTTCGACCTTCGATACCAGTTCGGTATTCAACTTTCAGAGTCAGTTAGGGGTTCGACATTCGAACCCAGTTCGGTATTCAACATTCAAGGTCAGTTCGAGGTTCGATATTTGATCCCAATTCGGTATTCAACATTCGAAACCAGTTCGGGGTTCGACATTCGAACCCATTTCGGGGTTCAACATTCGAATCCTGTTCGGTATTCAACATTCAGAGTCAGTTCGGGGTTTGACATTGAAACCCAGTTCGTATTCAACATTCAGAGTCAGTTCGGGGTTCGACTTTCAAACCCAGTTCGGTATTCAGCATTCGGGGTTCGTCATTAAAACCCAATTCGGTATTCAACATTCAAAACCCGCTTGGGGTTTGACATTCGGATCTTTTTCGATGTTTAGCATTCGGAACCATTTCTGTGGTCTACTCGCCCAACAGAATATTGGACGGTCTTGTTTTGTACGTTTAAACGTCATAAAATGAAACAAAGAAGTGCAACAAAATCCATTTTTATTGATCACTTATCGTAATCTTAATGTTATAATTGTATTAAATGGAAAAAAACTGCCTCTTACATTAAAGGTACACTTTCCTGTATTTGTGCCCATTGTCTGATTTGTTTAATGTTCACATATTATTTTTCTTGGACAGTGTTATTTTGTATAGCTGAACTTATAGGCATTTACCAAATTAAGTTTTGTTGAAAATAATCCTAGAACAATAAAATAATACAGGGTAATAAATAACTCGAATCAACCACTTACTTTTACTCGATTGCATTTTTCCATTGTCTATAGTGTGTATGTGATCTGCGTAATGAATTTCAATTGTCATTTGCATTTTTGTTCCAAATATGAAGAAAAACATAACTATGAATGTGCGCCTTCGTTTTAGTGTTGCATTAAAGATACTATTGTATTTATATCTATTAAAGATACTATACGAATGTTGAAAACCGAACTGGGTTCGAATGTTGAATCCCGAACTGACTTTGAATGTCGAACCCCGAACTTATTCAGAATGTTGAATACCTAACCGGGTTCGAATGTCTAACCCCGAACTGACTCCCCGAACTGGGTTCGAACGTTAAACACCGAACTGGGTTCGAATATCGAACCCCGAACTGGAGTTCGAATGTTGAATACCGAAATGGGTTCGAATGTCGAACCCCGAACTGGGTTGGAATGTTGAATACCGAACTGGGTTCGGGGTTCGAATGTTGAATACCGAATTCAGTCGGTTTGAATGTCGAACCACGAACCGGTATTGAATGTTGAATACCGAACTAGGTTTGAATGTCGAACCGAACTGACTTTGAATGTTGAGTACCGAACTGGGTTCGAATGTCGAACCCCGAACTGGTTTCGAATGTCAGAACCCAGAACCGAATGTTGAATACCGAACTGAGTTCGACATAACTGGGTTCGAATGTTAAATACCGAACTGGGTTAGAATGTCGGACCCAGAACCGAATGTTGAATACCGAACTGAGTTCGACATAACTGGGTTCGAATGTTGAATACCGAACTGGGTTTGAATGTCGAACCCCGAACTGGGTTCGAATGTTGAATACCGAACTGGGTTTGAATGTCGAACCCCGAACTGGGTTCGAATGTTGAATACCGAACTGGGTTCGAATGTCAAACCCCGAACTGGGTTCGAATGTTGAATACCGAACTCAGTCGGTTTGAATGTCGAACCCCGAACCGGCATTGAATGTTGAATACCGAACTAGGTTTGAATGTCAAACCGAACTGACTTTGAATGTTGAGTACCGAACTGGGTTCGAATGTCGAACCCTGAACTGGTTTCGAATGTTAAATACCGAACTGGGTTTGAATGTCGAACCCAGAACCGAATGTTGAATACCGAACTGGGTTCGAATGTCGAAACCCGAACTGGGTTCGAATGTGGAATACCGAACTGGGTTTGAATGTCGAACCACGACTGGGTCCGAATTAGTACTTGGTTTATCGCGTTTGAATGTATAAGTGGAACAAAGTAGAATTGCCAAGTTTTAACATCGTGGAAATAAACTTTTAAAGAAATATAGTTCGAACTATACGGAAAACAAGTATTAAAACTAATACAGTTTCAGAGCGTTATTTGAATTGTTAAACTATCATGCATTGATATCTTAGCCATCTAAATAATTACTATTATGGATATACAGCAACAAAGCGAACGTCCGCCGGGATCGCCGGCAATTTATCATGGACCTGAGGGATCGTCGGCGGCGTTCGTGGCGCTTATTATTGTATCGGCAACATTTCCATCGTTACTTAGAAACCTATCGGCGGTGTTGTACCCAAACCATGTTTTGTTCAATAACAGACGATTTTGGTAAGTAACAATTTTGTTTTAATAATAAATTTATTTACAAGTTGCATGCTATTTTAAGAACCGGAGCACGTATATTAATATTTTTCACGTTACATTTCTTTTGTTTTCTTTTTTTCAAGTCAAAAGTTTAATGCGGACACAATGTAAATAAAGCAATATATTATCCACACAACAGCTAATTTACTTGTCAAGATTGTGTCTTGATTTATCTATTTACCGATGAATGGTAGTTTATTGAATTCGGTCAAGGAATTTTGAAGTTATGCGGATTGAGTTAACAAGAGCTGTCGAAGAACAGCGCAGCTCGACTATCCGATTTTTCAAAGAATATTTTAAGTTATATAGCCAGTAAATACCATAGAAAACAAGGCTAAAATAATGTGGGGGTATGCTTGAGGTAAGAGTAAGCAGTGAGAACCGTGCGGTTAACCAAACTAGACGTAATATCCTCCCTTGTTTCCTCATACCTTGCGGTTAACCAAACTAGACACGTAATTAATGACGGTTTCGTTTTGCAGTTTAACAGACCGTTATGGGCAAATCCGGATTTGTTTTAATAACGTAAGGTCACTCAAATGTATCGTCTGTATGACGTCTTTCACACGTTAATACAGAGTTTATGTAACACCATGCGTCGCAATATATGTCATATTTAGACAATTTACAAACAAACGGTCGACATATAGACGTTTTTCTTAATATAACTTAATAGTATAGTACCGAGGGAATTACTTTTGTAAAGATAGATCGTGCATTTAAATGTCACTTTAAACATAATATGTTTTATATTATCATTTGTTTTTATAAAGATTCGTTTTATGCAAAACAAAAACAATGCAATATTTCGTACTTACCAATTACGTGACATGTAAACGACTGGATATAGATGTAACTCTGAGATGTGAGAATGAAATGTTAATAAAGTAAGTTCTATATGCAATCCGTCCTTTTTCGGGTACGCGACCTGACCTACATCAAGCACGCTCGATATGGAATCCGTCTTTTGTCAGTAGCGCGACCTTACATACATAAAGCACGCTTGATATGGCGTACATCCTATATCAGGTAAGCATACAGCACGCTCCATATGGTGTCCATCCTTTGTCAGGTACGCGACCGTACATACATAAAGCACGCTCCATATGGTGTCCGTCCATTGTCAGGTACGCGGCCTTACTTACATAAAGCACGCTCCATAATGCGTACATCTTTTTTCAAGAACGCGACTATACGTTCATAAAGCACCCTCGATGTGGTGTCCGTCATATGTCATGTCCGAGAATATACTCTTATCAAAAACGAGCATGCTAACCATTGTGTCTGTCATTAGCTTTAACAAGTTAAATTTAGTGACAACTTCCTTGAACAAGTTAGATTATCAGCATGTTCGTCTGTGTGAATGCTATAAACTTTCTCTAAGAAGAATCTCTACTATCAATTTAAAAAGCGAAAGTTGGTTTTATAAATCACTTTCAAATATAAGCATCTTAAACAACGACGCGTTTTCTAAATGAGCCTAATTAAATCGGTGATTGTTTACATACTGGTAAGGAAATCAGTGTTTACATACCGATAAGGAAATCCGTGTTTACACACATTTGGTAAGCCGATTTGTATTAAAAATAAAAATACTTATTTCAAAAGGTATACGGAAATACCTTGTTGAGTACAAATCAACACTTATTTTCCCTACTTAATATAAATCGATATTACGATTGTTAAGGATAAATCAACACTTGTTTCCTTACTTAATATGAATCAATATTAGGGTGGTTGAGAATAAATCAACACTCTGCTTCCGTAGTATAATTCGATAATGGAATTGTTGAGAATAAATCAGCACTTGTTTTCCTTAGTATGAATCGATATTGGGATTGTTGGGGATAAATTAAAACTAAGTTTGTTGAGTATACGTCAGGTATTATGAGTATTTCAATACTGTTATTGATTGCAAATTATTTTGATCTGCAATAGGTAAACTATAGTAGATAAAAAGCAGTGTTTTTAAACACGTTATACCACGGTTGCTAACACTAACGTCTAGTATCTGTATGAATTAAAAAAGTTCAAGTGACAAAGAAAGTTTTGATAGATGTTTTTAATGAGAGAATACACCTTTTTATGATAAGCTGTACATACATGTATACAAACAACTGCAATATGAGTTTGACTGACAGTGATTTTAGTCGCACACAATTTAATGGTAACCTTCCTCATATCTTGCTCTCGCTGTGCCTGTCTCTCTATTTCTCAGTCATTAAACAAATACAATTTATTTAATTCTTCACTAGCTGTCATTGTTGGTAATTAAACGTAACATGTGTCAACTATTTGCGGCATATTTTTAACATAGAATAGTTACCTTGGTTACATACAGCACGTACACGTATTTAATGCAAATAACTCAGGTTTACATGCATTTATTATAGATAATATATAGATAACTTTATTTCCAAATTCCAATAGGCTTAAAAGCCCGTGAGGATACAATATACAGTTACATTATACATGGCAACAGTGTAGGATTTTACAAACAAGAAACTTTTGTTAATCTTAGACAGTCACAGCAAAATGCACGTATACTGGCACGCACGCATGCACTCACTCAATCACTTACGCACTCACGCGCACAACAATTGCTATCATTTGTTAAGTGGACTTAAGCATTGAGAAGGCGTATTACTACATAATATAAATAAATACTGAACCATACATTTCATAACACATTCGGTAAAAAAAAAAAAGAAAAAAAAAATTACCTATATTTACTAATTTCCATATAATGTTTCGTTTCGTAATTTAAATGCTTTTAAAACAAAGGTACAAAGCTTGTGAATATATACTTTATTTTGTGAATTTAGTAATTCCAAAAATTTCATCATGTTTGGCCTCTTGTAAAAATATTGTGGAATGTATTGCTTTCTTAAGACAGTATAGGTTTGGCATCCCAACACAAAATGAAATTCATCTTCAAGTTTATTACAAAATAAATCTATCATACCATTAGTATATACATACTCGTACTTGTATATAAAAAAACATGCATTACTCTTGGGAACTAAGCCTGTCCTGACTGTGAGAGACAACACAATATATCATGAAACAAATATTAGATTCATTTAGACACCTCTATCTATCATAAAACTAATATTCAGTATTGGGATTGTTAGATTCGCTTTGACAACTCTATAATAAATCTAATATTATGTATTTGGTTATAAACTTCACTTAAACAACTCGATCATAAAACTAATATTATGTATTGGGTTATAAGCTTCACTTAAACAACTCTATCTATCATAAAACTAATATTCAGTATTGGGATTGTTAGACTCAATTTGACAACTCTATCATAAAACTGATATTATGCATTGGGTTATTTTTTAGTTTCACTTAGACAACTCTATCTATCATAAAACTAATATTCGTTAATGGGTTATTAGCTTCACTTAGACAACTCTATCTATCATAAAACTAATATTCGTTAATGGGTTATTAGCTTCACTTAGACAACTCTATCTATCATATATATATATATATATATATAAAATAACATGATATAAGCTCTGAGACGGAAATCAGTCTATTGTGTTATTTCGCCATCCTATAGACTAAGAATACTCTTGCGCCATAAGTTGTACGTATCTTTTTACAAGTAAGTGCCATTTCATCTAGGCGGCCCATCTCCTCCCTGTGACCCACTCCTCTAGGCGGCAGGACTGATTATACCGGTAACATTGTCATTGTCGACACCGGATGTCTCGTTATCATTTAGTAAATCGCTCAATTCGCTCAATTCCCTAGCATCGACCAATTCGTAGGACTCAAATTCTTTATCTGGAATTACAATATATGAAAATAAGGATGATTTGTATTTTTTTTTTTTTTTTTTAATTAAAAAACGTAAATGTAACCTATTTCATATTATAAACTGTTACAAGAGTTTGTTTGCGCAACATTCTACTACAAAAGTGACATATACTGTTGTTTTGCTGTATTTGACGATATATATGTGTGACAGTGCTATTCACAATTGCAGGGGCTCGAATGGAGGACCTTCTGACTACTGTTTCGATGCTCTAGCGGTTGAGCTAGTTTTTTTTCTTAACCTAGTAAATGTCTTAAAATGTGTTTTCTGTTTTCGATACACTGGAAAAAGACGTAAGTAGAACAAATCGGGTCTATAACAGAGCTAACCGACCGGACTATCTATGAACTGTAACATACTCCATCTACGAGAGAGACAGTGAATCGTGAGGCATGGAACCTGCAGGACTCAGAGTTTATCTCGGTACGGTCCGGTCGGGATCGCCAACTACCATAGAGCTAGACTGGACAGGGGCTCGAAACAAGAGACCTTCGGACTTAAACATACAATACTCTACCGAATGAGGTAACCGACCAGACAATTCTACATAAATCTGCCAGTTAGTATATGTATCTCTCATGCAGGAGGTATAATGGCAGCTCATTTTAGGCGATCTGCCTTATTTATCAACCTTCTGCAGCTATTCACAGATCACGTGAGAGATATGCAACCGGGGAGAAACAATTATTTTATTTTCAGGAATAGAATAGAATATGTTATTGTAATATTCATAACAATGTGAACATGACAATGGGCTATTCCAGATAACATCCGTAACCCCCACCTAAGGAAGCCCAAAATTCCGCCCTGGATTTTTTCTCTTAAAAAACACCCCCAGGAAAAATATAGAGTGCAGCTATTCTCTGATGGGTATAACTGTTACAATGACGTTGCAGAAAATTACATGTTTGTTTGTATGGTGTGTAAATATCATTCTCTACCATTTTTACGTCATACATGTCATATTCAACGGTTATATATGACGGTCGATTATTTTTGTGGAAACAGACCACCCACTTTTCCTGGGAAGAACCAGTACTGTACACCTCCCGCCATCCGTAAGAATTGAAACTTCCTCACAAGTGAAGGACGGAAACACGCACGTTTTGTGATAAATCTTGTATATTTATATATGTTTTAAATATAATGTTCTTATACATAAGATAAAGACCATGTACTCATATAGGTGATAAAAATAATGTACTTACGTATGGGATTAGTCTAATGTACTTATTGTGTGATAAATATAATATACTTATATATATGTGATAAATTTAAGGTACTTATATATGTGGTAAATATAACGTATTTATGCATGTAGTAAATATATTGTACTTATATATGTGGTAAATATTATGTACTTATAAATGCGGTAAATATAATGTACATGTGGTATATATAATGTACTTATATATGTGATAAATATACTGTACTTATATATGTGGTAAATATAATGTACTTATATATGGGATTAATCTAACGTACTTATATATGTGATAAATATAATGTATTTATATATGTGGTAAATATAATGTACTTATATATGTGATAGATATAATGTACTTATATATGTGGTAAATACATTGTATAATGTACTTATATATGTTATAAATATACTATACCTATATATGTGGTAAATTTATTGTACTTATATGTGATAAATCTATGTTATAAATCTAATGTGTTTATATATCAATGAATAAATGAATGGTGTTTTACATCACGTCGAAACACAAAAAATGCATAGGATCAAAGTCTACACAACCTAGTAATACTTTTTTTATGTGATCACTCTAATGTACTTATATATGTGATACATTAATGTATTTATATATGTGATCAATCTAATACACTTACACGCATCAGCCTATATGATAATCTAGATCATCTGCGACGCTCGCTTTTTTTAAGACAAACACCTTTCTTCTTATTTTATGTTTTGTTTACCGAAATACTGGTATCGTTTCTGATTGGCTGAAACAGACACACCGGAGAAACGATAGAAAAACAATGCATTATTTCTTGAATAAATAAAAAATCAAAGAGGAAAGCTGCATTATTATATCGACGAACTGCATGTGGTTGTCATACATACTTGGGTTTAATTTAAACACACACGCACGCACGCACGCACGCACGCAAACAAAACCGGACACTTGATTCCGGTTGCAATATTTTTTTGAACAAAGATCAAGACGTTTGTATTTAAAATCAGGTGTCGAAGATGACCAAGACTGCCTATGTGAACACCACTTACTGGCAAACAAGAACGGTGCTCCCTGGAACTCATCAGTTGTAAGCTGCTGATCACCTGGAATAAAATGCTTGAGTTAGTGTACAGGTTTACAGCAAATGTCACGTTATCCCAATATATTAATTATATCGTTCCACCTGGAACTATGTGAAGCTAGAACATAGAAATAGAAGAAGAACACATTTACTGATGCAGGCATCACACTTGCTGGAAATATTTGCAAAAACGACATCGTTAAAGAAAGTAACCCGCCAAATAACGACAAAATTACATTAGAAAATACTCGATCCAGGTGTTTACGTCATATATTAATGTATGTCTGCCGATTAAAAGTTTAAGGTTTATTCACGGGTTCCTAAAATACCCGTGACTGAATACGCGTAAGCTGAATTATGATGTGGCAACTCTTAATTCGACGCTCCAGTTTTGGGGTTTGGCCTAGCCTGGCTAGTTAAATAGAGAATATTATGTCAGTGCCTTTTAATATCAAGTTTATTAGGCTCGGCACGAAAACGAAGAATGGCTCGGCCGAGCCATTCTTCGTTTTCGTGCCGAGCCTTATAAACTTGATAGTAAAGGCCGAGCCATTCTTCGTTTTCGTGCCGAGCCTAATACACTTGATAGTAAAAGGCACTGACATAATATTCTATTTATCTTGTAGATTATCCATATTTTCTGTATGAATTACTATTATTACCTATTTTTCAGAATGTTACGCTTATCGAGGACGTCGCCATGTTGTTTTTTGTTGTTTTATGACGTCAGGCAAAGTTACGTGCATAGCGTCAGATAACGTTACGTACAGTTAACGCCGAGGGATTCCGTATTGATTTGCTCTAATTAAATAAAAATTTAATAGGTCACCCCTTTATTAGGCAGAAAAGTGCATATCTGCATGATAAAGCCGTTTATATTGCGTCTACCGCGTTTGGATCTCAAAATATGTAAGTTATATAATATATATATACCTCGTCGTCAGTAAGTTTAGAAACCTTGTTAATCGTTTTAATCTGTTGTAAAATTGCCTGTTTATGGAGGGATAGGGACTTTTAATCAATAACGAGTGATTGAGCAAATTAAAGGGGCATACTCTTGTAGTATTTGCCAGGCGTGAAATTAGCACATCAATATATTCATTTCACTTTTAATTTAAAAACTGCTAACTTATAATAAATTATCGCAGTTACACAATTTGGAGATTTCACTTTTTTTTATTAGTTATTTTATTAGTAACAGTTTAACATATGTGCTTGGTTCAATATAAATCATAATTAGTTATATGCAACACAATTTGATTTCCGCTATTCAAAACAATATTAATAACGTAAAAATGCAGGTTATTTAGAAAAAATAACATGACGCCGGCAAGAATTATGAAATATGATTTATAATTTCTTCAATTTATGCCGATGTTTAAGAAGCATACAGAACGAGATATGTCTTCTATATCCATATCTTTTTACATGTGGTACTTTTCTAAGTTAAAAACAATATATATTCGTGTAAATATCATTCTCTACCATTTTGGTGGCAATTTTTAAATTTACTGAAAATATCGTATCATAAAGACGTCTCACTTACCATCTACGTCGGCAAACAAGAACGCCTCATGGAGTTCACTTGGGACATCGAATTTGAAATGTTTCATTAGAGTCAACTGAAACTCTTCGTAAGTTATGACTTTGTCGTTGTTTGTATCATATTCGGTGAAATCTTGTGGGAAAGGCAGGATAGTGAACTGCGAATCAACCTGCAAAAGACAATCGTACATAATCTCCCAATCCCGTCATTGCGCGTATGAATTTCGACGGACTACTATTTTTAAAATATTGATTTTTATTTTGTTAGCCAGAAATCAACGCGACTTGTTGCATATTGCTATATAAACAATATGGATGTTAGACACGTGTGTTTATGTTTGATTTGCATTGCATGTTTGTTATTTCACTACCGCTCATGAACGTCTCAATCAAACCAAAGCTGCAATAGTTCGTATGTGTCGTGCTCGGCCGTTTCCAAAGGTCCATTATCATACTCTTTTTTTTTAAAATAGTTATGCAGATAAAGTCAGCGCTTTCATGTAAATAAACTATAGATAGAACAAGCGGCTAAATGGCATTGAACTTCTGTGAGCTGGGTTGCCGGCATGATATGATGACGTAATCAATATGGATTCCTTCTAGGTACATTCAAGATATGATTCTGTGAAGTTATCGAGATGTGTTAGTAGAGTAAAGGTAGCGATAATTGGTTAGTAAGGTTACACATAAAAACATAGCTGGGGCCACTTACGCTGAGACATGTTCCAATGCAGAGTTGAACAGCTCTCTTTTGGGTAGGGTGGGTATATTTAGGAGCAGGGCATTCCTTAGAACTATTGTTCTGGGGAAGTATGTCTATTTTTAGTATTCGTATACCGTACCTAGTACTCGAAACTGAAGTTGGTCCGTGTCAAGAAGTCTTTATGTGGGATAGCTACAAGACGTTAGTGATATTGTAGCAAATGGAGAGCCTACGATATATACGTCGATGGTCAAATTTTCTCCAGTTCAGGGAGTGCAACATCTCTATGACGCATGAAGTCTGGCCGTAGTCATGCTTTATCCAGAGGGCTGCCCTGTGTTGGACAGCTTCAATAAAGTTAATGTATCATTTATAGTGGGGAGACCAGACAGTGGAGCAGTACACGAGATGCGGTCGGACTAACGTTACTAGGTCATAGACTTATGTGGTTCTGAGTGTACTTTGATGTTTCTGCAGAGGAATCCTAATGTTTGATTTCTTGTTTGGTGATTCTGTCTATGTGCGCTTTACATGTTAGATCTTCTGAAATGTCAACATCAGTGTATTTTGCGGATGTTGCTGCTATACGTTTTGTATTATGCAGGTAGTAGGAGGTGTTTATAGGTGTTTTAGCTTTTGTGATTTGAATGACTTGCTATTTTGAGGGATTGCATTCCATATCCCATTTTGTTACCACTTTTCCAAGTATGGATAGGTCACTTTTGTAGTGTTTCTGATTGTTTTTCTGATGTGATTTCAATTTAAATGACATTGTCATCTCCATGCAATAACCTGACCCGGAAATTGACATATTCTAAATATGAAAGTATACAATTACTTATTGTAAAACTTCATTTTCAATCATCACACAGACATATATAGATACTTACACTTCGTTTTCGATTGACTCTGACCCATTTCCTGCAAACGGATTTCATCGCCTTGTGCAAATGACATGCGGCGCGTCTTAAAGCCGTCGATTTGTCACCTCGTGATACGGCTTTTAGTACACTTCCCCTCCATGTACACTTGATAGCGTACATCCACTGCAGTAGTAAAACAGAATTATTTATTTGCTACACCGTATCTATATAAATATGTTTTAAAACTCCTCAATTAGTTTTCTAATCAATTCATTTCCTTTCAAAGCAACTGCTAAAGAAACCCCAATCATAACTATCCCGCTAATTTCCGTTTTCAATTGTTAATATATCAAGAAGCCCATGTCTCTCGAATCTCTCCACTGTAAACGTGTGACTTTAGTAACTCAAGTGTTATATACATTTAAACAACAACATGTTGATGATCAACTTGATGCCATGTCGTTGTTTTCGCAAAATGGAATTGGGGTTTACGTCCCGTTGACGCATCTTACAAAGTTATGCTGGGACAGCAACCTCAGTGGGAGATGAGAAGAGGGATGAAGTGTCCCATCAGACATGCCTCCGACAGGGAGCGAACCCACACGACTCAGAAGCAGGTAGGTCTAAAACTCACTCAAGGCCTAAGCTTCCGAGACCGCTAAATACCTGTAGAGTTTGCCCATCACACTGCCTCGGACAGCAAGCGAACCAACACGAATCAAAAGTATTTAGGTCTTAAACTCAAGGCCATATCCACTAAGCTTCCGAGACCGCTAAATACCTGTAGAGTTTGCCCATCACACTGCCTCCGACAGGGAGCGAACCAACACGAATCAAAAGTATTTAGGTCTAAAACTCAAGGCCATAACCACTAAGCTTCCGAGACCGCTAAATACCTGTAGAGTTTGCCCATCACACTGCCTCCGACAGGGAGCGAACCTACACGAATCAAAAATATTTAGGTCTAAAACTCAAGGCCATATCCACTTTGCTTCCGAGACCGCTAAATACCTGTAGAGTTTGCCCATCACACTGCCTCCGACAGGGAGCGAACCCACACGAATCAGAGGTATTTAGGTCTAAAACTCAAGGCCATATCCACTAAGCTTCCGAGGCCGATATAGTGTTAGCGAAGGACCTGTAGAAATAAACTCTTTGGTACTGTAAAAATAATCAAACAGTTTTCTTTTATCTTATTGAGGACCATCTAGCCATCACGTGAAATGTTCATGTGAACGAAGATGACCACTGATGGCTAGTTTGGAATAAGCTAAAATAAACTAGATTTCGAAAAGTCAGCAGTCATGCCCATTAATTTGATGTTGTGGTCTAGAATCGAAACAACTTACGGCTCAAATGGAGTTGATATCATACTACTTGACATAGACTCACCGTTAGAATGAGTGAGATGAGTCATCATATTTGTTTGCGGAGCATCGTTCAGCCAAACTTTTTTTTAATTTACATGAATAATTTTGACAATTATTACAGATATTATATATCATGGGCATTACGTATTTTATTGGTAAACAAAAACACCTTCGTTGCGAAAATGTGTTGAGAAATAGATTTTACAGTCAAAATACTATTTTGATTCGGCTTTTCCAATGTAAAATTCTTGTTGCTGGGACAGCATAGAATTAAAAAATATCGAATAATTTCAGCTAGATTAAATTTTTGAGATAAAACTTTAAGGTGTCTTAATAGCATATTGTACCGGTACTTTGGAATATCCGTACAATGTTCGAAAGTTCAGTCACATGGCACAATGTCGCATGACTTCAATATTGTTATTTTTACATCCTAGAGGGATTGTATGACATTCTTTGATCCAGTTTTTCCTTAAACACGTGTGTTTTATGCCTTCTTGTTTGTCTGTTTGCGTGTTTCTTTCTGTGTTTTGTGGTTTACTGTCCTCCTTGAATGCTACTTTCCCTGTCCGATCTTTTTATATTTCTTTTCATGCACAATAGTATTGTTTGTGCCGTGTGGCGACCGCAAAAAGTCTCCCCGTACATCCAATCAATATTGTTATTTTTACATCCTACAGGGATTGTATGACATTCTTTGATCCAGTTTTTCCTTAAACACGTGTGTTTCATGCCTTCTTGTTTGTCTGTTTGCGTGTTTGTTTCTGTGTTTTGTGGTTTACTGTCCTCCTTGAATGCTACTTTCCCTGTGCGATCTTTTTATATTTCTTTTCAAGAACTAATCAGATGCTGGTAGTCACAGAAGTATTAACCAGTTTCAATGTTATGTTTTTCTTCAGTACCAAACACATTAATGACATATCTGCCATGCGTTCAAATTATAGTCTGACATTGGGCACCGCTACAGTGAATGCGTAATGTGCTGATTGGTCGGCATATTTGGCTACTCGGGAATAGCTCGATATCCGCACATTACGTGGTCCGAGTATTAACTTGCATACCCCATCCAACCCCTTCTCCAAGAAGCGAAAACAGGATTGGATGGGGTATGAAATGAAACCTTAATTTTGAAAATTTGGATAATTTTAAACAGGTTATAGCATTTTTTTCAGTAAAAAATGTTTTAAACGTGTTTCATTGTCTAAATATCCGTTATAAAATACTCCTAATTTAAGCTTTCCCATCGCTTAATGGAATTAAGGCGGGACCACGTCATGTAAAATAAGAAAATTAGTTGTTTAGTTGAAATGTCGGTAGGAAATGGGGTTTTTACAATTGTGCAACGTATTAAAAACATTTTAGTAGGAAGTAGTTCTGTAAATACTGTTTTTCTAACTGTTGATGGAGCAGAAGTTTGAAAATGTCAAAAACAACAATCGCATTTGATATATTTTTATTTTTTCAACCGATTTGGAAAAGCAAGATTTGCTTATGTATCACTAAACATGTCTATTTCACTGATATAAACTCATTTATTTAGTACTTAAACAAGATTTTATCGCCCCAAACTATAGGTCAAATCTGAGTTAAATCCCTCTTTGCAAAGTAAAAATGTATTTGCTTTACCTACCTTACATACCGCTTTCGTAATTCTCGGGAAGGCTTTCTTTATTGCATTCTTAAATTTTCTGGCAACCCTTTTAATTTTTCTCCAAGCCCTTCTCCACCATCCACATTCTGTGGGTACAATCAGTTCCAAAAGGAGCAGGGTGACAATGGCAAACTTGAAGAAATGCATTGTTCTGTAACAAACAGGCATTATTAAATAGATTTAAGTTAACACAGCCAATAAATTGCAAACCTAAAATACATACGTATAAAGGCCAATTTAAGAGAAAAATACATGAATTACATGAAGCACAGTCGTGGTAGTAGGAACTGTACATGGAACGGGATAGAACGGACAGTACATGGTAGAACGGACTGTACATTGTAGAACGGACAGTACATGGTAGAACGGACTGTACATTGTAGAACGGACAGTACATGGTAGAACGGACTGTACATGGTAGAACGGACTGTACACGGTAGAACGGTAGAACGGACAGTACATGGTACAACGGACTGTACATGGTAGAACGGACTGTACACGGTAGAACGGAATGCACATGGTAGAACGGATTTTACACGATAGAATGGACTCTACATGGTAGAACGGACAGTACATGGTAGAACGGACTGTACATGGTAGAACGGCCTGTGCAATTTTGGAACTTTATACCGTTGTGTATGAACACTCTCATCTGAGAGGATTTTGAGGAAAGAAAAAATGTATGATAGTGAATGTTATTTGGCTTCACATTTTCCCCGTTCTGAAACACGTTTGAAAAAATGTTACTAATGTGTGTGTTCCTTATCGTAGCCGAATTACATGTATATATTGAGAGGTATTTAAAATAACACTTACTAATAAGAAGAAATGAAAAACAACAACAACAACAACAACAACATAAAAGCAATAAACCCCACAATATTTGATATACCAGTAAAGATTTAAAAGGACACACGGCAATATTGATTCTTAAAAATCTTGCAGTTGTCACTTGTTATCTACAAAAAATGAATATATGCAAATCAAACTTAGTAAATTCCTTACAAGCTGAAAACAACTTGTTTAGCATATTTCTAAAATCTGAGTATTATGTATGAATTATACGCATTAAAACATAATATGGTTAATATAACGAACAAAACATGTAAAATTTAATTTTCCGATATGAAACTACATTCAAACTACTTTAAAGTATAACTGACAATGAAGAAAGACATTAAGGAAGTACTAGTAATGCCCGAGTCTGGCGCTGTAGTGTAGTGATTAACATTACGCTCTGTGATTCAAGATCGCGAAATCGATCCAAAGCCGGAACGAATTCGGATCAATTTTCGAAACATATTTTTTGAATAACGCGTTTTGAACCTACACACCAGATGCACCATAAACCACGCACACACCGTAATCCGGAATCTACTAACTTTTGCGGTACTATCATAACGTGGTCCCAGTATTAACTTTCATACCCCATCCAACTCCTTCACCAAGAAGGGAAATCGGGGTTGACTGGGGTTTGAAATGAAACCTTAATTTCGGCTTAAAAAGTTTGCGTATTGTAAAATTAAAACATTTAATAGGTAATTTTAAACAGATTATCGCATTTTTCCAGTAACACATGTTTTAAACGTGTTTTATTGTCGAAATATCCGTTATAAAATCCTGCTAATATTACCTTTCCCATCGCCTAATGGAATTAAGGCGGGACCACGTAATGTACAACCAGATGCACCATAAACCACGCACACACCGTAATCCTGAATTTACTAACTTGTGGCGGTACTATACAACTTCGGAACAAACACCCACACACACACACACACAAATACGTACTCACGCAAGTCAGCACGCACGCATGCACGCACGTACGCACGCACGCATGCAGGCTGCATTGTCCTTTATAAACACTGCGTGTGTCTCTTCAAATTTTTTTTTTTTAAAGTTTCAGTAAAAACATAAAACACGGTTATTATTCAGTGGTTTATCTAAAATATTGTGTTTTACTTTTTATATTATATACTCGAGGTTTTTAAAAACGCCTCATTGAAAATATCAAAGATTATACCGTAGTTTAATATATTTTATTACATAACTGTCATAAAATGAATGACGTAATTTTAGTATCACACAAAAAAAGTTATATCGTCACTATAACTTTGCCGGAACTACTTTCTTAACATATTTGTTAAAAAACACACTGGTTTAAAGTTAAAATATTTTTTAATTTCTTCCTTTATGTAAAGTTATATCACTCGAGGAAAAAAGTGGTAATTTGGTATAACTTTGCCGGAACTACTTTCTTAACATATTTGTTAAAAAACACACTGGTTTAAAGTTAAAATATTTTTTAATTTCTTCCTTTATGTAAAGTTATGTCACTCGAGGAAAAAAGTGGTAATTTGGTGAAAAAAATCGTTCTTCGAACTCGTTTTTTTTAACCAAATTACCACTTTTTTCCCTCGTGACATAAATTCTGTAACAAATTTATCCTGTTAATTATTATTCTCTATATTTCAAAATCAGTTGTGAGTATTAATCATTTTATTTTCACTTCATCAAATAAAAATATATTTTCAAATATTCACAACTGATTATCGAAAAAAAACACGATTGTGATTAGGCGATATTCACGGGCTGTCGTAAATATTAGCTTAAAAGTTAAATGTACGAATTATTAAACATATATACAACAGTCGTTATTTTAAAGTCTTCAAGTTTATAAATGCGTAATTAAATATTGCTTCTATAGAATTATGCAAAAATTTTCTCACCTGAAACCAGCGTGATATTGTCGTCCACTCGCTAGGTCGACTCGACACCAAAACGACAGGCCTTCATTTGATACTCCTATTTTTAAGGTTTAAATAACCTTAACCTTTACTGTGCTGATGGATTGCCGAGGCTGGACTGTTTCAGCTCTACTGGTACACTGTTGACGTAAATTAGACAAAACAACACATAAATGTATATACAGGCCGGTAGCTACGATGAGGCACACGGGGCAGCTGCCTAGCCTCGGTAAAATTCAAGGAAGGTAAGATATCTTGAAGCAGGCATTGAAAGCAATATCAATTAAAATCATGTAGTGCTTAAAACTGAAAATTATATGCCAAAAATGCACTAAACCCCAGAAATTTTCATACATACGTACGGGATGCCCCAAGACCACCCTTGTAAAGTTTTGCCTCGGTCAGCTTTCAAAGCTAGTTACGGGCCTAATATAGGAACCAGGATTTGAATTCACGAACCATTCTTAAGGATATTCTAAGATTTAATTCTAAGATTTAAGCCTAACTATGCACATTTCAATCACAAATATTCTATAAGTTTAAAATATAAACGTTCATAATAAGCTGTTATGTATAAACCTGATGCATACTAATAAATGGCAGCTGCATATGAGTTTTTATCTTTGAAGATGTGAAGGTAATTTGAATACTTTAGTTCTATTTATTATTATTTTGAAGAAGGGTTGGTGACCCCCGTGTGCCGAAGTCTAATCTCAAAGCACGATAAGAACCATATAAATACATTCTTTAGTAAGAGTAGGGCAGGTTCCCTATTATGCATTATACGCATGTACATCAATGTTTTTATTAGGCAAATGTGACATTTATATACGCGAACGAGCTTTTAAAATGAAAACAATGTTTACGTGAGGCAGAAATCAATTATTATTATTATTCATTTTTTTACATTTTGCGCCTGGGACTGCCATGCAACATAAGAAAACAAGTATATAAAACTGTCGCTATTTTTTTTTTGATTAATCATAACTGGTACTAACAGTACGAGAAACAATGATTAGTTACGATGTCAGTATATACTACGTTCGCTAAATTCGTGTTTACAATAAGAGATGCAAAGGTTTATTTACGCTGTTTTGGCTAACTGCGTATTTACAATAAGAGATTCAATGGATTATTTACTCTCTCCTCATGTAATGTTTTGGCCAATGGCCAGCTGCGTGTTTACAATAAGAGATCCAATGGATTATTTACGATCTCATTATTTAATGCTTTGACCAACTGCGTGTTTACAATAAGAGATTCAATGGATTGTTTACGCTAAAATCATTTAATGCTTTGGCCAACTGCGTGTTAACAATAAGAGATTCAATGGATTGTTTACGCCTTCATCATTTAATGCTTTGGCCAACTGCGGGTTTGCAATAAGAGATTCAATGGATTCTTTACGCTCTCATCATGTAATGTTTTGGCCAATGGCCAACCACGTGTTTACAATAAGAGATCCAATGGATTATTTACGATCTCATTATTTAATGCTTAAGCCAACTGCGTGTTTACAATAAGAGATTCAATGGATTGTTTACGCTAAAATCATTTAATGCTTTGGCCAACTGCGTGTTAACAATAAGTGATTCAATGGATTGATTACGATAAAATCATTTAATGCTTTGGCCAACTGCGTGTTAACAATAAGAGATTCAATGGATTGTTTACGCCCTCATCATTTAATGTTTTGGCCAACTGCTTGTTTACAATAAGAGATTCAATGGATTCTTTATGCTCTCAACATTTAAAGCTTTGGCTAACTGCGCTGTCATCATTTAATGTTTTGGCCACCTGAGTGTTTACAATAAGAGTTAAAAATGAATTTTTTTTACGCTCCCATCATTTAACGTTTTGGCAACTGCGTATTTACAAAAAGAGATTCAATGGATTATTTACGCTATCAACATTGACTGCTTTGACTAAAGCTTTGGCCAAATGTGAGTTTACAATAAGAGATGCAATGTATTGTTTACGCTCTCACCATTTACTATTATGGCCCACTGCTTGTTTCCAATAAGAGATTCAATGGATTCTTTATGCTCTCAACATTTAAAGCTTTGGCTAACTGCGCTGTCATCATTTAATGTTTTGGCCACCTGAGTGTTTACAATAAGAGATAAAAATGAATTTTTACGCTCCCATCATTTAATGTTTTGGCAACTGCGTATTTACAATAAGAGATTCAATGGATTATTTACGCTATCAACATTGACTGCTTTGACTAAATCTTCGGCCAAATGTGAGTTTACAATAAGAGATTTAATGGATTCTTTACGCTCTCATCATTTAATGTTTTGGCCAACTGCGTGTTTACATTAAGAGATTCAATTGATTCTGTTCGCTCTCATCATGTAATGCTTTGTCCAACTGCGTGTTAACAATAACAGATTCAATGTATTCTTTACGCTCTCACCACTTAATGTTTTGGCCAACTGCTTGTTTCCAATAAGAGATTCAATGGATTCTTTATGCTCTCAACATTTAAAGCTTTGGCTAACTGCGCTGTCATCATTTAATGTTTTGGCCACCTGCGTGTTTATAATAAGAGATAAAAAATGAATTTTTACGCTCCCATCATTTAATGTTTTGGCAACTGTGTATTTACAATAAGAGATTCAATGGATTATTTACGATATCAACATTGTCTGCTTTGACTAAAGCTTTGGCCAAATATGAGCTTACAATAAGAGATTCAATGTATTGTTTACGCTCTCACCATTTACTATTATGGCCCACTGCGTGTTTACAATAAGTGATCCAATGGATTCTTTTCGCTCTTATCATGTAATGTTTTGGCCAAATGCATGTTTCCAAAAAGAGATTCAATGGATTCTTTACACTCTCATCATTTAATGCTTTGGCTAACTGTGATCTCATCATTTTATGTTTTGGCCTAATGCTTGTTTGCAATAAGAGATCCTGTGGATTCTTTGAACTATTATCCATGAATACTTTGGCTAACTGCGCTCTCATCATTTAATGTTTTGGCCAACTGCGTGTTTACAATAAAAGATTCAATGGATTCTTTACGCTCTCATCATTTAATGTTTTGGCCTCCTGCGTGTTTACAATAAGTGATCCAATGGATTCTTTATGCTCTCATCATGGAATATTTTGGCCAAATTCGTGTTTAAGTTAGAGCTTCAATGGATTTTTTACGATCTCATCATTTAATGCTTTGGCCAGCTGCGTGTTTACAATAAGAGATTCAAAGGATTCTTTACGCTCTCATCATTTAATGTTTTTCAAAACTGCGTGCTTACAATAAGTGATCCAATGGATTCATTACGCTATCAACATTTAATGCTTTGGATAACTGCGGTCTCATCATTTAATGTTTTGACCAATTGTGTGTTTACAATAAGAGATTTGATGGATTCCTTATGCTCTCATCATTTAATGTTTTGACCAATTGCGTGTTTACAATAAGAGATTCAATAAATTCTTTACGCTATCAACATTTAATGCTTTGGATAACTGAGGTCTCATCATTTAATGTTTTGACCAATTGTGTGTTTACAATAAGACATTTGATGGATTCCTTATGCTCTCAACATTTAATGCTTTGGCTAATTGAGCTCTATTCATTTAATGTTTTGGCCAACTGTGTGCTTACAATAAGTGATACAATGGATTCTTTACGCTCTCATCATTTAATGTTTTGGCCAACTGCGTGTTCACAATAAGAGATTTAATGGATACTTTACTCTCGCATCATTTAATGCTTTGGCCTATTGCGTGTTTACAATCAGAGATGCAATGGATTCTTTATGATCTCATCATTTAATGTTTTGGAAAGCTGCGTGTTTACAATAAGTGATCCAATATATTCGTTACGCTCTCATCATGTAATGTTTTGGCCAAATGCATGTTTACAAAAAGAGATTCAATGGATTCTCTACACTCTCGTCATTTAATGCTTTGGCTAACTGTGATAACATCATTAAATGCTTTGGCCTACTGCGTGTTTACAAAAAGAGATCCTATGGATTCTTTGAGCTATTATCCTTTAATGCTTTGGCTAACTGCGCTCTTATCATTTAATGTTTTGACCAACTGCGTGTTTACAATTAAAGATTCAATGGATTCGTTACGTTCCCACTATTTAATGCTTTGGCCAACTGCGTGTTTACAATAAGAAATCCCATGGATTATTTGCGTTCTCATAATTTAATGCTTTGGCTAACGGCGCTCTCATCATTTAATGTTTTTGCCAACTGCGTGTTTACAATACGAGATCCAATGGATTCTTTACGCTCTTACTATTTAATGCTTTGGCTATCTACGCTCTCATCATTTAATGTTTTGGCTAACTGCGTGTTTACAATAAGTGATCCAGTGGATTCTATATACTCTTATCATTTAATGTTTTGTCCAACTGCGTGTTTGCAATAAGAGATTCAATGAATTCTTTAGGCTCGCATCATTTAATGCTTTGGCCAATTGCGTGTTTACAATCAGAGATTCAAGGGATTCCTACCGATCTCCTCATTTAATGCTTTGGCCAACTGCGTGTTTCCAATAAGAAATTCGATGGATTGTTTACGCTCTCATCATTTAATGCTTTGGCCATTTGCGTGTTTACAATCAGTGACTCAATGAATTCTTGACGATCTCATTATTTAATGCTTTGGCCAGCTGCGTGTTTACAATAAGATATTCGATGGATTGTTTACGCTCTCATCATTGATTGTTTTGGCCAACTGCGTGTTTACAATAAAAGATCCAATGGATTCTTTACGCTGTCATCATTTAATGATTTGGCTATCTGCGCTCTCACCATTTAATGCTTTTTCCAGTTAAATGTTTACAATCAGAGATTCAATGGATTCTTTACGCTCCCATCATGTAATGTTTTGTCCAATATGTGTTTACAATAAGAGATTCACTGGATTCTTTACGCTCTCATCATTTAATGTTTTGGCCAACTGCGTGCTCCAAAGGATTTTTTACGCTCTCATCATGCAATGTTTTGGCTAACTGCGCTCTCATCATTTAATGTTTTGACCTACTGCGTGTTTACAATAAGAGATCAAATGGATTCTTTACGCTATCATCATTTAATGCTTTGGCTAACTGCGCTCTCATCATTTAATGTTTTGGCCAACTGCCTGTTTAAAATAGAAGATCCAATGGATTCTTCACGCTATCATCATTTAATGCTTTGGCTATCTGCGCTCTCATTATTTAATGTTTTGGTCCACTGCCTGGTTACAATAAGAGATCCAATGGATTATTGTTTTTGTCCGCCTGCGTGATTACAATAAAATATTCAATTGATTCGTTACTGTCTCAACATTTAATGCTTTGGCCAACTGCGTGTTTACAATAAGAGAACCAATGGATTCTTTACTCTCTCATCATTTAAGGCTCTTGCTAACTACGATCTCATCATTTAATGTTTTTGCCAAATGCGTATTTACAATAAGAAATCCAATGGATTATTTATGCTCTCGCCATTTAATGCATTCAAATTGGCTATCTGCGCTCTCATTATTTAACGTTTAGGCCAAATGCGTGTTTACAATAAGAGATTCAATGGATTTTTTACGCTCTCATTATTTAATGATTTGGCCAACTGCGTGTTTACAATAAATGATCCAATGCATTCTTTACTCTCTCATCATGTAATGCCTTGGCTAACTGCGCTCTCATCATTTAATGTTTTGGCCTACTGCGTGTTTACAATAAGATGTCCAATGGATTCTTTACACTATCATTATTTAATGATTTGGCTAACTACGCTGTCATCATTTAATCTTTTGGCCAACTGCGTGTTTACAATAAAAGATTCAATGGATTTGTTAAGCTCTCATCATTTAATGCTTTGGCATAATACGGGTTTACAATAAGAGATTCAATGGATTCTTTACGCATTCGTCATTTAATGTTTTTGCCAGCAGCGTGTTTACAATCTGTGATCCAGTGGATACTTTACACTCTCATCATTTAATGTTTTGGCCAACTGCATTTTCACAATAAGATTCAATGGATTTGTTAAGCTAGCATCATTTAATGCTTTGGCCAATTAAGTGTTTGCAATCAGAGATTCAATGGGTTCTTTACGATCTCATCATTTAATTCTTTTTCCAACTGCGCGTTCACAATACCTGATCCAATGTATTGTTTACGCTCTCACCATTTAATGCTTTGGCCAATTGCGTGTTTACAATCAGAGATTCAATGGATTCTATACGATCTCATCATTTAATGCTTTGGTCAGCTGCGTGTTTACAATAAGAGATTCAATGGATAGTTTACGCTCTCATCATTGAATGCGTTGACCAACAGCGTGTTTACAATAAGAGATCCAATGGATTCTTTTCGCTCTCACCATTTAATGCTTTGGCCAACTGCACTCTCATCATTTAATGTTTTGGCCAATTGCGTGTTTACAATCAGAGATTCAATGGATTCTTTACGATTTCATCATTAAATGCTTTGGCCAACTGCAAGTTTACAATAACTGATCCAATGTATTGTTTACGCTATCATCATGTAATGTTTTGGCTAATTGAGCTCTGATAATTTAATGTTTCGGCCTACAGCGTGTTTACAATAAGAGATCCAATAGATTATTTACGCTATCATCATTTAATGTTTTTGCCTTATGCGTGTTTACAATAAAAGATTTAGTGAATTCGTTACTCTCTCATCATTTAATGCTTTGGCCAACTGCGGGTTTACAATAAAAGATTCAATGGATTCTTTACGCACGCCTCATTTAATGTTTTGGCCAACTGCGTGTTTACAATAATAGATTCAGTGTATTCTGTACGCTCTCATCATGTAAGTATTTGGCCAAAAGCGTGTTTACAATAACAGATTCAATGAAATATTTACGCTCTAACCATTTAATTCTTTGGCTAACTGCGCTTTCATAATTTAATGTTTTGTCCAACTGCGTGTTTACAATAAGAGATAAAATAGATTCTTTATGCTCCCATCATTTAATGTTTTGGCAAATGGCGTGTTTATACTAAGAGATTCAATGGATTCTTTACGCTCTCACCATTGAATGCTTTGGCTATCTGCGTTCTCATTATTTAATGTTTTAGCCAACTGCGTGTTTACTATAAGGGATCCAATGGATTCTTTAGGTTCACATCATTTAATGCTTTGGATAACTGCGCTCTCATCATTTAATGTTTTGTCCAACTGCCTGTTTAAAATAAGAGATCCATTGGATTCTTTACGCTCTCACCATTTAATGCTTTGGCTATCTGCGCTCTCATTATTTAATGTTATGGTCCACTGCCTGTTTACAATAAGAGATCCAATGGATTCCTTACGCTCTCATCATTTATTGTTTTGGCCAACTGGTGTTTACAGCAAGAGATCCAATGGATTCTTTACGTTCTCATCATGTCTTTTTTTTATGACTGCGAGTTTACAATAAGAGATTCAAAGAATTCTTTACGCTCTTATCATTTAATGCTTTGGCTTGCTGCATGTTTACAATAAGAGATTCAATGGATTCATTATGGTCTCATTATTTAATGCTTTGACTAACTGCGCTCTGATCATTTATTGTTTCGGTCATCTGCGTGTTTACAATAAGAGATCCAATGGATTCTTTAAGTTCTCATCATTTAATGCTTTGGCTAATTGCGTGTTTATTATAAGAGATTCAATGGATTGTTTACGCTCTCATCATTTAATGCTTTGGCCAACTGCGTGTTTACAATATGATATCCAATGCATTCTGTACGCCTTCATCATTTAATGCTTTGGCTAACTGTGCTCTCATCATGTAATGTTTTGGCCAACTGCGTATTTACAGCAAGAGATTCAATGGATTCTTTACGTTCTCATTATGTATTCCTTTGGCTAACTGCGTGATCACAATAAAAGATTCATAGAATTCTTTACGCTCTTATCATTTAATGCTTTGGCCAACAGCGTGTTTACAATAAGAGATCCAAAGGATTCCGCTATCATCATGTAATGTTTGGCTAACTGCGTGTTTACAATCAGATATTCAATGGATTCATTACGCTCTCATAATGTATTGCTTTGGCTAGCTGCGTGTTTAAAATAAGAGATCGAAAGTATTCTTTACACTATCATCATGTAATGTTTTGGTCAAAATGCGTGTTTACAATCAGATATTCAATGGATTCATTACGCTCTCATAATGTATTGCTTTGGCTAGCTGCGTGTTTAAAATAAGAGATCGAAAGGATTATTTACATTCTCATCATTTAATGCTTTGGCTAACTGCGGTTTCATCATTTAATATTTTGGCCAACTACGTGTTTACAATTAGAGATGTAATAGATTCTGTACGCTCATATCATTTAATGCTTTGGTTAACTGCGCTCTCTCCATTTAATATTTTGGCCAACTGCCTGTTTACAATAGGAGATTGAATGGATTCTTTACGCTCTTATCATTTAATGCTTTGGCTAACTGCTTGTTTACAATAACAGCTCCAATGGATTCTGTACGATCTCATGATTTAATGTTTTGCTAACTGCAACATCATCATTTAATGTTTTTGTCAACTGAATGTTTAAATAAGAGATCCAATGGATTTTGTACGTTTCACCATTTAATGATTTCACTAACTGCTGTCTCATCATTTATTTTTTGGCCAACACAATAATAGATTCAATGGTTTTTTTACGCTTTAATCATTTAATGCTTTGGCTAACTGCGTGGTTACAATAAGAGATCCAATGTATTCTTTACGCTCTCATCATATAATGTTTTTGCCAAATGCGTGTTAACAATAAGAGATCCAATAGATCATTTACTCTCTCATCATTTAATGCTTTCGATAACTGCGCTATCATCCTTAATGATTTGGCCAACTGCGTGTTTACAATAAGAGATTCAGTGGATTCTTTACGCTCTCATCATTTAATGATTTGGCTAACTGATAGTTTACAATAAGAGATACAATGGATTCTTTACGCTGTCACCATTTAATGTTTAGGTTAACTGCGCTCACTTCATTGAATGTTTTTGCCAACTGCGTGTTTACAATAAGGGATCCAATGGATTATTTGCGTTCTCATCATTTAATTCTTTGGCTAACACGGCTGTCATCATTGAATGTTTTTGCCAACTGCGTGTTTACAATAAGGGATCCAATGGATTATTTACGTTCTCATCATTTAATTCTTTGGCTATCTGCGTTCTCATCATTTAATGTTTTGCCCAACTGCGTGTTTACAATAAGAAATCCAATATATTTATTACGCTCTCAACATTTAATGCTTTGGCAAACTGCATGTTTACAGTAAGAAATCCAATGGGTTATTTACGTTCTCATCATGTATTGATTTGGCTAATTACGTGTTTACAATAAGAGATTCAATGGATTCATTACGCTCTCATCATGTATTGCATTGGCCAAAATGCGTGTTTTACAATAAGAGATTTAAAGGATTCTTCACGCTCTCATCGTGTAATGTGTTGGCCAAATGCGTGTTTACAAAAAGAGATTCAATGAATTTTTTAATACTTTGGTCAACTGCGTGTTCACAATAAAAGATCCAATGGATTCTATACGCTCTCATCATTTAATGCTTTGGCTAACTGCGTGTTTACAATAAGAGATCCAATGGATTCTTTACACTTTCATCATTGAATGCTTTCGCCAACTGCTCTCTCATCATTTACTGTTTCGGCCAACTGCGTGTTTACAATAAGAGATTCAACTGATTCTTTACGCTCTCATCATTTAATGCTTTGGCTAACTGCGTGTTTACAATAAGAGCTCCAATGGATTCTTTACACACTCATCCTTTAATGTTTTGGCCAAATGCGTGTTTTTTTAAACTCTCATCATTTAATGCTTTGGCTAAATGCGCACTCGTCATTTAATATTTTGACCAAATGCTTGTTTACAATATGAGATCCAGTGGATTCATTACGCTCTCATCATTTAATGCTTTGGCTAACTGCCTGTTTACAATAAGAGATTAAATGAATTATTTACGCGCCCATCATTTAATGTTTTGCTAACTGCGATCACATCATTTATTGTTTTTGCCAACTGCGCGTTTACAATAAGAGATCCAATGGATTCTTTACGCTCTGATCATTTATTATTTTGCTAACTGCGCTCACATCATTTAATGTTTTTGCCAACTGCGTGTTTACAATAAGAGATTCAATGGATTGTTGACGCCTTTTTAATGCTTTCGCTAACTGCTTGTTTAAAATAATAGCTCCAATTGATTCTTCACGCTCTCATCATTCAATGTTTGGCTAACTGCGCTCACATCGTTTAATGTTTTTGCCAACTGCGTTTTTACAATAAGAGATCCAATGGATTCTTTACGCTTTCATCATTTAATCCTTTCGCTAACTGCTCTCTTATCATTTAATGTTTTGGCCAACAACGTGTTTACAATAGGAGATCAAATGGATTCTTTACGCTCTCGTCATTTAATGCTTTGGCTAACGGCGCTGTCATCATTTAATATTTTAGCCAACTGCGTGTTTACAATAAGAGATCCAATGGATTCTTTACGCTTTCATCATTCAATACTTTCGCTAACTGCTCTCTCATCATTTAATGTTTTGGCCAACAACGTGTTTACAATAGGAGATCAAATGGATTCTTTACGCTCTCATCATTTAATGCTTTGGCTAACGGCG
Organism: Cyrtodaria siliqua; assembly: GCA_037043455.1. Taxonomy (NCBI): domain Eukaryota; kingdom Metazoa; phylum Mollusca; class Bivalvia; order Adapedonta; family Hiatellidae; genus Cyrtodaria; species Cyrtodaria siliqua. Next base: position 244,707 of record JAWPHD010000879.1, on the reverse strand, counting down.
CTGTCATCATTTAATATTTTAGCCAACTGCGTGTTTACAATAAGATATTCAATGAATTCTTTACTCTCTCATCATTTACTGCTTTGGCTAACTGCGCTCTCAACATTTAATGTATTTGCCAACTGCGTGTTTACAATGAGATCTCCAATGGATTCTTTACGCTTTCGTCATTTAATGCTTTGGCTAACTGCTCTCTCATCATTTAATTTTTTGGCCAACAGCGTGTTTACAATACGAGATTCAATGGATTTATTACGCTCTCATCATTTATTGCTTTGGCCAGCTGCGTGTTTACAATAAGAGATTCAAATGATTCTTTACTCTCTCATTATGTAATGTTTTGGCCAAATGCGTGTTTACAATAAGAGAATCAATGGATTGTTTACACTCTCATCATTTAATGCTTTGGCTAACTGCGCTCTCGTCATTTAATTTTTTGGCCAACAACGTGTTTACAATAGGAGATCAAATGGATTCTTTACGCTCTCATCATTTAATGCTTTGGCTAACGGCGCTGTCATCATTTAATATTTTAGCCAACTGCGTGTTTATAATAAGAGATCCAATGGATTCTTTACGCTTCACCATTTAATGCTTTGACTATCTGCTTGTTTACAATAACAGCTCTTATGGATTCTTTACGCTCTCATCATTTATTGTTTTGCTAACTGCGCTCACATCATTTAATGTTTCTGCCAATAATTTGCCAATTTTGGTTGTTTACAATAAGAGATCCAATGATTCTTTACGCTTTCATCATTTAATGCTTTCGTTAACTGCTCTCTCATCATTTAATGTTTTGGCCAACTGCCTGTTTACAATAAGAAATCCAAAGGATTCTTTACGCTCTCATCATGTAATGGTTTCGCCATATACGTGTTTACAATAAGAAATTCAATGGATTCTTTAGGCCCTCATCATTTCTGCTTTGGCCAGTTGCGTGATTACAATAAGAGATTCAATGGATTCTTTACGCTATCGTCATTTAATGCTTTGGCCTACTGCGTGATTACAATAAGATATTTAATGGATTCTTTATGCTCTCATCATTTAATGCTTTGGCCAACAGCGTGTGTACAATAACAGATGCTATGGATTATTTAAGCTCTCATCATTTAATGCTTTGGACATCTGCGTGATTATAACAAGAAGTCCATTGGATTCTTTATGCTCTCATTATTTAATGCTATGGCCAACTGCCTGTTTGCAACAAGAGATCCAATGGATTCCTTACGCTATCACCATTTAATGCTTTGGCTAACTGCGTGTTATGGTCCCTAAAACCGGTTTAAACCCCCAGTGGCCACTGACCTTTCTAAGGCGATAGCCCTATTTCAACCCTTTTGTATTTGTGATGTCGTTTGCATTTATTATTACGTTTGCCTTCTTGTTAATCTGTCTGCGTGTTTGTTTCTGTATTTTGTGGTTGACTGTCCTCCTTGAATGCTAATTTCCCTGTCCGATCTTTATATATTTCTTTACAATAAGAGATTCGATGGATTCTTTACGCTCTCGTCATTTAATGCTTTGGCCAACTGCGTGTAATGCACCCTGGAAACGGTTTCAGCCCTTAGTGGCCTACTCTGCCACTGACCGTTCTAAGGCGGTAGCCTTATTGTCAACCATTTTGTGTTTGTGATGTCGTTTGCATTTATTATTACCTTTGCCTTCTTGTTAATCTGTTTGCGTGTTTGTTTCTGTGTTTTGTGGTTGACTGTCCTCCTTCAATGCTACTTTCCCTGTCCGATCTTTTTACATTTCTTTACAATAAGAGATTCAATGGATTGTTTACGCTTTCATCATTCAATATTCTGACCAACTGCGTGTTTATAATAAGATATTCAATGGATTTTTTACCCTCTCTTCATTTAATACGTTGGCTAACTGTGCTCTCATCATTTAATGCTTTGGTTAACTGCGTGTTTACAATAAAGGAACCAATGGATTTTTTACCCTCTCATCATTTAATACTTTGGCGATCTGTGCTCTCATCCTTGATGGTTTTGGTTAACTGCGTGTTTACAATAAGAGATTCAATGGATTGTTTACGCTCTCATCATTTAACACTTTGGCTTATTGCGTATCTACAATTTCTTTACAATAAGAGATTCGATGGATTCTTTACGCTCTCGTCATTTAATGTTTTGGCCAACTGCGTGTAATGCACCCTAGAAACGGTTTAAGCCCTTAGTGGCCTACTTTGCCATTGATCGTTCTAAGGCGGTAGCCTTATTGTCAACCATTTTGTGTTTGTGATGTCGTTTGCATTTATTATTACTTTTGCCTTCTTGTTAATCTGTTTGCGTGTTTGTGTCTGTGTTTTGTGGTTGACTGTCCTCCTTGAATGCTACTTTCCCTGTCTGATTTTTTTATATTTCGTTACAATAAGAGATTCAATGGATTGTTTACGCTTTCATCATTCAATATTTTGGCCAACTGCGTGTTTATAATAAGATATTCAATGGATTTTTTACCCTCTCATCATTTACTACTTTGGCTAACTGCGCTCTCATCATTTAATACTTTGGTTAACTGCCTGTTTACAATAAAAGAACCAATGGATTTTTTGCCCTCTCATCTTTTAATACTTTGGCTAACTGTGCTCTCATCATTGATGGTTTTGGTTAACTGCGTGTTTACAATAAGAGATTCAATGGATTGTTTACGCTCTCATCATTTAATGCTTTGACTAACTGCGCTCTCATCATTTAATGCTTTGGCTAACTGCGTGTTTACAATATGAGAACCAATGGATTCTTTATGGTATCATATTTAATGCTTTGGTCAACTGCTTGTTTACAATAAGAGATATAATGAATTCTTTAGACTCTCACCATTCTATGCTTGGCCAACTGCGTGTTTACAATAAGAGATTCGATGAATTATAGACGCTGACTGCCGTCTTTTAATGCTTTAGCCAACTGCGGGTTTACAATTCGAGATTCAATGCATTTTTTACACTCTCATCATTCAATGCTTTGGCTAACTGTGCTCTAATCATTGATGGTTTTTGTGAACTGCGTATTTACAATACGAGATTCAATTGATTGTTTACATTCTCATCATTTAACGCTTTGGCTAACTGTGCTCTCATCATTTCATACTTTGGTAAACTGCTGGTTTACAATAAGAGATTCAATGGATTTTTTACCCTCTCATCATTTAATGCTTTGGCTAACTGTGCTCTCACCATTTAATGCTTTGGCTAACAGCCTGTTTACAAGAACAGATTCAATGGATTGTTTACGATCTTATCATTAAATATTTTGGCCAAATGCGTGTTTAAAAGAAGAGATCCAATGGATACTTAACGCTCTCATCATTTAATGCTTTGACTAATTGCGCTCTCATCATTTAATGCTTTGACTAACTGCGTGTTTACAATAAGAGATCCAATGGTTTCTTTTCGCTCTCATCATTTAATGCTTTGGACAACTGCGTGATTATAACAAGAAGTCCAATGGATTCTTTATGTTCTCATCATTTATTGCATTGGCCAATTGCCTGTTTACAATAAGAGATCCAATGGATTATTTATGCTATCTCCATTTAATGCTTTGGCCAACTGCGTGTTCAAAATAAGAGATTCAATGTATTCTTTACGCTCTAACCATTTAATGCTTTGGCCATCTGCATGTTTACAAAAAGAGATGCAATGGATTCTTTACTCTTTCACCAATTAATGATTTGGCCAACTGCGCGTTTACAATAAGAGATCGTATGAATTATTCACGCTTTCGTCATTTAATGCTTTGGCCAACTGCGTGTTTAAAATCACAGAGTCAATGGATTCTTTGCGCTCTCACCATTTAATGCTTTGACCAACTGCATGTTTACAATAAGAGATTCAATGGATTCTTTACGCTCTCGTCATTTAATGCTTTGGCCGACTGCGTGTTTATAACAAGAAGTCCAATGGATTCTTTATGCTCTCATCCTTTAATGCTTTGGCCATCTGCGTGTTTACAATAAGAGATTCAATGGATTCTTTACGATCTTATTATTTAATACTTTGACAAAGTTCATGTTTACAATAAGAGATTCAATGGATTGTTTTCACTCTCATCATTAAATTCTTTGACCATATACTTGTTTACAATAAGAGATTCAATGGATTCTTTACGCTCTCGACATTTAATGCGTTTGCCAACTGCGTGTTTACAAGAAGAGATTCAATTAATTCTTTACGCTCTCATCATGTAGTGCTTTGGCCGACTGCGTGTTTACAATAAGAGATCCATTGGATTCTTTTCGCTCTCATCATTTAATGTTTGGCCAACTGCGTGTTTACAGTAAGAGATCGAGTGCATTCTTTACGCTCTCGCCATTTAATGCTTTGGTAAACTGTGTGTTTACAATAAGAGATCCAATGAATTATTTACGCTCACATCATTTAATGCTTTGGCCAACTGCATGTTTACAATAAGAGATTCAATGTATTGTTTTCGTTCTCATCATTTAATGCTTTGATCAACTGCGTGTTTACAATAAGAGATCCAGTGGATTCTTTACGCTGTCGTCATTTAATGCTTTTGCCAACTGCGTGTTTACAATAAGAGAATCAATGGATTCCTTTTGCTCTCACCATTTAATGCTTTGGCTAACTGCGCTATCATCATTTAATGTTTTTGCCAACTGTGTGTTTACAATAAGAGATTCAATGTATTGTTTTCGTTCTCATCATTTAATGCTTTGACCAACTGCGTGTTTACAATAAGAGATCCAGTGGATTCTTTACGCTGTCGTCATTAAATGCTTTTGCTAACTGCGTGTTTACAATAAGAGAATCAATGGATTCTTTACGCTCTCACCATTTAATGCTTTGGCTAACTGCGTGTTTACAATAAAAAATCCATTGGATTCTTTTCGCTATCATCATTTAATGTCCGGCAACTGCGTGGTTACAATAAGAGATCCAGTGGATTCTTGACGCTGTCGTCATTTAATGCTTTTGTCAACTGCGTGTTTACAATAAGAGATTCAATGGATTCTTTACGCTCTCACCATTTAATGCTTTGGCCAACTGCGTGTTTACAATAAAAAATCCATTGGATTCTTTTCGCTATCATCATTTATCTTCTGACCAACTGCGTGGTTACAATAAGATATTCAATGGATTCCTCACTCTCTCATCATTTAAAGCTTTGGCTAACTGCGTGTTTACAATAAGGGATCCATTGGATTCTTTTCGCTCTCATCATTTAATGTTTGGCCAACTGCGTGTTTACAATAAGAGATCCAGTGGATTCGTTACGCTCTTACCATTTAATGCTTTGGCCAACTGCATGTTTATAACAAGACGTCCAATGGATTCTTTTCTCTATGATCATTTTTGCTTTGGCCAACTGCGTGTTTACAATCAAATGTATTGTTTACACTCCCACCATTTAATGCTGTGGCCAACTGCGTGTTTACAATAAAAAATCCATTGGATTCTTTTCGCTATCATCATTTATCTTCTGACCAACGGCGTGGTTACAATAAGATATCCAATGGATTCCTCACTCTCTCATCATTTAAAGCTTTGGCTAACTGCGTGTTTACAATAAGGGATCCATTGGATTGTTTTCGCTCTCATCATTTAATGTTTGGCCAACTGCGTGTTTACAATAAGAGATCCAGTGGATTCGTTACGCTCTTACTATTTAATGCTTTGGCCAGCTGCATGTTTATAACAAGACGTCCAATGGATTCTTTTCGCTATGATCATTTATGCTTTGGCCAACTGCGTGTTTACAATCAAATGTATTGTTTACACTCCCACCATTTAATGCTGTGGCCAACTGCGTGTTTACTATAAGAGATAAAATGAATTATTTACGCTCCCATTGTGTAATGATTTCGCTGACTGTTTGTTTACAATAAGAAATCCAATGAATTATTTATGCTGACATCGTTTAATGCATTCGCTAACTGCGTGTTTTCAATAAGAGATGCTATGAATCATTTATACTCCCATCGTTTAATGCATTCGCTTACTGCGTGTTTACAATAAGAGATCCAATGAATTATTTATACTCCCATCGTTCAATTGGTTCTCTAACGTCTTGTTTACAATAAGAAATCCATTGAATTATTTACACTCCCATCGTATAATGCTTTCGCTATCTGCGTGTTTACAGTAAGAAATCCAATGAATTGTTTACACTCCTATCGTTTAATGCATTCGCTAACTGCGTGTTTACAATAAGAGATCCAATGAATTAGTTACGCTCCCATCGTTTACTGCATTGGCTAACTGCGTGTTTACAATAAGAGATCCAATGAATTATTTACGCTCCCATCATTTAATGCGTGCACTAACTGCATGGTTACGTAAGAGATCCAATGAATTATTTACGCCCCCCATCGTGTAATGCGTTCACTAACGTCTTTTTTACACTTGAAAGATCCAATGAATTATTTACGCTGCGTGCGCAAACTGCATGTTTACAATAAGCGATCGAATGAATTATTTACGCTCCCATCGTTTAATACGTTCGCTAACCGTTTGTATACAATAAGAGATCAAATGAATTATTTACGATCCCATCATGTAATGCGTTCTCTAACGTCTTGTTTACAATAAGAGATCCAATGAATTATTTACGCTCCCATCGTGTAATGCATTCACTAACGTCTTGTTTACAATAAGAGATCCAATGACTTGTTTACGCTACCGTCGTTTAATGCGTGCGCTAACTGTGTGTTTACAATTAGAGATCCAATGAATTATTTACACTCCCATCATTTAATGCGTGCGCTACATGTAACAGCGTCTTTACAGATAGAGATCCAATGAATTATTTACGCTCCCATCCTTTAATGACTGCGCTAACAGCGTGTTTACAATTAGAGAACCAATGAATTATTTACGCTCCCATCGTTTAATTCTTGCGCTAACAGCGTGTTTACAATAAGAGAACCAATGAATTATTTACGCTCCCATTGTTTAATGCGTTCGCTAACTGTGTGTTTACAATTAGAGATCCAATGAATTATTTACGCTCTTATGCTCCCATCGTTTAATGCGTACGCTAACAGCGTGTTTACAATAAGAGATCCAATGATTTTTTTACGCTCCCATCGTTTAATGCGTGCGCTAACAGAGTGTTTACAATAAGCGATCCAATGAATTATTTACGCTCCCATCGTTTAATGCGTGCGCTAACTGCATGTTTACAATAAGTGATCCAATGAATTATTTACGCTCCCATCGTTTAATTCTTGCGCTAACTGCATGTTTACAATAAGTGATCCAATGAATTATTTACGCTCCCATCGTTTAATGCGTTCGCTAACTGCGTGTTTACAATAAGCGATCCAATGAATTATTTACACTCCCATCGTTTAATGCGTTCGCTAACTGCGTGTTTACAATAAGTGATCCAATTAATTATTTACACTCCCATCGTTTAATGCGTTTTCTAACTGCGTGTGTGCAATAAGAGGTCCAATGACTTATTTACACTCCCATCGTTTAATGCGTTCGCTAAATGTATGTTTACAATAAGCGATCCAATGAATTACTTACGCTCCCATCGTTTAATGCGTTCGCTAACTGCATGTTTACAGTTAGATATCCAATGAATTATTTACGCTCCCATCGTTTAATGCGTGCGCTAACTACGTGTTTAAAATAAGAGATCCAATGAATTATTTACGCTCCCATCGTATAATTCGTGCGATAACAGCGTGTTTACAATAAGCGATCCAATGAATTATTTACACTCCATCGTTTAATGCGTTCACTAACGTCTTGTTTACAGTAAGAGATCAGTAGAGGATATTTGTTGTTTTGTCGTGAATAACAGATTTTATTTCATCGAGAAGTGTGAAAACATTATGTTGAAGTATGAAATACCACTTTTATTTCATTGCTAAAATCCACTATTTCACTGCTAAGCATAAAATTAAATGAATTATTTGCGCTCCCGGCATGTAATGCATTCGCTAAGACGTGATATTGGAATTGAATTGAATGTTGTTTAACGGCTCATCAACACAGTACAGGTTATTTAGAGCCGCCCCAGAGAGAGGGGAAGGATACATAGGAATCCGGGAACCTGCCCTACTCTTATTATCGAATAGATTCCTATGGTTCTTTAACGTGCTCGGAGGATAGACCGATACACGGGACCGCCCGGTTTACGTCCCCATCCGACGGACGAGGCTAAGGAAAAGTGCCCAAGAACACGTGATATTGGTGCAACTGGTTAAAATACACGTATCTGTAAATTATCGGATGATTTTACAAGTTATCATCATCATAAGTGCATTAAACTATATATTTTTATATAGCTCTTGAAATATCTAATGTATTAATGCCTTTTTTAAAATATCAAATAATAATATATTTCTCTTTTTTTTTTTCAACTTGAAATTGAGAAAAAAAACGTCTTAAATGACGTGGCAGATGTAACAAGTGTTCAACTTCTTTAACGTAATCGATCTTTCAAACCATTAAGGTGTTATACTACTAGACTATCAAACAATGTCGTCTTATTTAACAAAAACAACAAAACAACAACAACATGTTGACGCTGTTACGCTACGTTGCATCAATATCGCACGTCACGTCTTACTGTTTATTTACCATAAGAGATCCAATGAATTATTCACACTTGTGTCCGCTTAATGTCCAAATAAGGGAACAGTTCCCTCAAGAAATAGAAAATAAACGAAAGCAATTATATGGTGTAGTAAAGGAAGCACGAATAAGGTGCGGCTCGTGCGAGACAAATTATATATAAATCAACAACAGTACATAGCAGAAAAAACAAAAGACGAAGTAACACACAGGGACAGATACGAGAAGGACTCGGGAAGTAGCGGAAAAACATTTAACATGCAAAACAGAAACAACAATCAGGACAAATACCACTATGGAGAAATGCAAAACAATCAACCTCATGACAACGACTTCAGGACGAAAAATACGACCTGGACAAGATCATTTAAACGGAGGCAATCGGCACAAACTCCATCGCCCAGCACAAGTAGCGACATATTATTAAATAGCACATTTGCATCTTTACAATGGAGCAGTTCAATAAACTCTCCGTTTAGATGTGCTGATTGCTCGCACAAAGCAGACGAAAATATCACGTGTTTGTAACAAGTATTTAGTAGTATTTAAGTCAAACTTGTGCAATGAAATAGTTAAAGGGATGTAAGCACATTTATTTGCAAAAAAGGTACAAAATAATCACAGTTGTTCTTTTACTGATGTTTCAGTAAGTGAAAGAGCGGAGTGGTGTGACAATGAGTGTCTTCATTATAAAACCGTATATTTAGAATCCCTGCGTATTTTTAATAGATTTAAAGCTACGAGTAATAGAGAAAGATTGTGTGTAAGTAAGAAGGAGTATAAAGACATATGTCGTAAAAAGAAAAGAATTTTTGAAAATAAGAAATTAATCCAAATTGAGAATTTAAGAAAAAGTAAGCCAAAGGAATTTTGGAAATTCTTTAAAAGCAAAACAGTAAAAAACAACAGTTCACTATCTTTAGATCACTTTCATGAATATTTTTCTACACTAGGTGATGATATTTTTCAGTGTGAAAATAAAGAGGCGGAGTCTTTTTGTAATAGTCACAATTTTGATGATGACGATTGTAGCTTTGAAGAGTTAGATGTTCCAATAACATGTCAAGAGGTTTTACACGCTGTAAAAAAATCAAAAGCTTGTAAATCCCCAGGACGTAATTGTATTTTAAATGAATATTTTATAGAAAGTGCAGATATTTTAGTATCTCACCTGTGTGATATATATAATGCAATATTAAGCTCAGGTAACTTCCCTGATAAGTGGATGGAAGGTGTTTTGATTCCTGTGCACAAAACAGTGGGAACGCCAGGAACTAATTATTCAGCTTGTTTGATCATTTTGATACTCCGCGACAGGGATTATTTTTTTAGTGTTTGCCGGACTATTTCATTAAAAAAAACACAAAACGCCGCCATTTTCTTTTTGTAAAAACGTCGATTCAGACCGCAGTTATCAATTTTACGCGTACCTAGTTTACAGAATTGAACGCTTTTTGTAAAATGTCAGGTTTGGATTACGTCATCAATACGTAGAATGTGTTTAAACGTTGGTAAACGTTGAATCCACTGAGTTTTGATAGCGATATCTGATGCAGGGTGTTCACACTGGGATAAACAATTGGAAATATACACAGGTTAACGTAATGAAGGAAACAGTTGACTGTCTTAGAACTGTGCAGGCAAATAACATGTGAGTTCAAATGTGTACATGTACCACTCTTTTTTTGGTTTGTTTATGCAGTGTTTTCTTGAAATTTGCCAAGCACATCGATGGTGTTAATGTTGACAAACTGTGTAAATAGTAAATGTAACTGGATCAGCCGTGTCAGTTGTTGATTTCATTGAATTATTCATAAGATTCCTCTCTCAGAATCATTCTTGTTTGTATAACAAGACCTGTAGCCATAGACATGAGGCCCTTCCAGGGGTGGTCCATGTTCCCTTGTTCCCTGACAATACGACCCGGTGATCCCCAAATTTGCTTTGTTCCCCAAAAATATTCCCTTGTTCCCTAAAACCGCTGGGAGACCCTCAGCCTTGAACCCTGTGAAGTGGTACACCTTATGGTATGCCTGTAATGGCCAGTGTCGAACCCCACATATGCTGCATGGCCATGGGACACAGCAATTCCTAAACCACATCTCTGCCACCCCCTTCTCTACATTTACCAACAGGCAACTGACGTATACCCTCCCCATGGACTTTTTACCCTTCTTTGAAGCGGCCTGTAAAACTAAAAGGCCCATTCCCCACTCTCATTTCTTTTAAAAGCATGCAGACTGATTAGATCATGGCGGGGATTTCTTTATTTACACTGTCCTGTTTTAATGGGATGACAGTAGGGTAAGTGTGAGGTTTGGTGCACCCTAGAACCGGTTTAAACCCCCAGTGGCCTACTTTGCCACTGACCGTTCCAAGGCGGTAGCCCTATTGTCAACCCTTTTTGTGTTTGTGATGTCGTTTGCATTTATTATTGCTTTTGCCTTCTTGTTTGTCTGTTTGCGTGTTTGTTTCTGTGTTCTGTGGTTTACTGTCCTCCTTGAATGCTACTTTCCCTGTCCGATCTTTTTATATTTCTTTCCCCACTTTTTAAACTTACCTTGGAAATTTCATTCCCCATTTAAGTATTCCACCCCCAATTAAAAGCAAAAGGCCCCTTCCCCAAAACTGGTAAAAAGGCCCTGCTGCCCCCACCACTATCCCCAGCCCCCTTCCCCTTTCTTCTACGTCCCTCCCGCATATTTTTTCTACAAACCCTACTTAAAATGTGTTCTATGAAATGCTAAATACTGCAACACTTGGTTTTCAATTAAAAACAAAACATACACTGCATCCCAGTTCTATTTTATGTGATTGACTCCGCTAAAGTGATATGTGTACCATGAACAGGGCTTTTTTACCTTATGTAACAGAGACACCTCTAAAATGCCTCTTTCCCAATTGAGAACTTGACTGTTTTTTTCCCAATTGTGGCAGAAATATTTGCCAATCAGAAAGCAGCAGTGTCTCAGAATTTGAGAAAAAGCATTAATTCTGCAATGTGTTTTTGTCTGTGAAGTCAGTTCTGACTGAGAAACAGTAATTATAATAACTGTTGGCTGAAAATTTTAATAAAGCATAGTATTGTCAAATTTACTTAATTGGTAAAATCTTACATCTTTCCCAAAATGAGAAATTGGTAAAAGCTTACATCTTTCATAAGCTCGTCTTTTCCCCCCTAAATGGACAGGCCTGGGCCTCTTCCAAATTTTGTAAAAAAAAAAGCCCTGATGAACACATTTTCTAAGTAACAGTACATAGAAATAAGAATTGAATACATAGATCTATCTAATTATTATTTAATTTCAGCGAAATGTTCAGATCCAAATGAAATTGATACACTGTGTCATTATTTTTTTCATAGGGAGACATCAGTCTCACAGACATGTTGCCTGCATCTTACATATTCTGATCTGAAATGCGACTCTTGGTTGGATGAGGTGAGGTTGGAGGAGCTCACAAAAACAAGATGGATTTCATAGACGTTTGTAAGCAGAACTTATTTGTATGGTGGGGAAGCATTTCACATCAATGCCAAAAAAATAATAAAATAATAATAATTAGATAAATCTAGTTAAAACACCTGGAAACCTTACCTTGAAAGGTGGAACTGAGAGACAGTATTAAAGCATGAAAAGATCTTAAACAATACATACGTTCTCCCAGTATTAAAAAAACAAACATTTGGTAATCTTTTTCAGTAAATTTTATATTGACTAAGACCGAATTAAATATACAGGCCTGTGTTTACTGTATTAAACCGGACCAACTCACTTAGTACACTGCTGACTCCTCTTTTTATTGGGAATAAAATAATAATCAGTTATTCTGAAGTAAAAAAATAATATAATTTGTTTTAATATAATTAAGCCTGCAGACAGTCAGATTTTTCTTTATTTAATGTTCTTGTGGTCTAAATAAATATACTGGCCCACTTTTATTGACAATGATATGTAAACACAGGTTTAATTTTTATTGTATTTGGCCTGTATTGGTTCTATATAAAATACATATTTTGTATATTATTAAAAGTGATCAAGTTTTAGTATTTCATGTACAGCAGATATTTAAGTTGTAATACTCAGTGTTTGCATTTTCTTTATTTTTCAGACAAGATGCTGCCATTTTCACAACACAAGGTTACGGTATACAACTGTAATGGATCCAAGTATTGAACAATAAATTGAATGGATTATCTTGAACTACATCTACAGTTCTTGTTCTCAACACTAATTGACACTCAAGTTTTTCACAAGGATCTGTGCATGCTGGTTTCCTCCCACATGCATTTAGCGCTGTCATCCATGCCAATGAGAGTGATGTGAAAAGTAGTTTTGCTTATTTAATACTCAATGAAAAAACACTCATCATTCCATTTGAGACGTTGAAGTACACAGTTTTATTGAACTGACTGTTACGTGTACATTTAACGGATAAAACATGTTGATGCTGAACTATGTTCAAAACCTGTGACACAACTTAAAAAAAAACAGTATAGGGTTGTAAATTGTTTTATCAACATATTAATTATGGACCTTAAAGGGACACACAGCAATCTTGATGTGTTGAAAAGCTAACAACTCGCAGCTTCCCATTAGTTTTTCTACATAATTCACACTTTTGCAATCATTAATATTAATACTAGAATAGTGCAAAGCTAATAGTTATTATTATATTACTAAACTGTTGATAATATTGCACCAATAATTTATACATTTCACTCACAGCCATTACCAGTATGTATTATATGTTTGACATGCCTATTAAACAAATGATCACTTTTTCAGCTGAATGACTTATGAATTCATGAAACCTGAGTATAGCCAACATTTAAACTACACCTGACCTCCCTATAATATATATATCTGTGCCAGTGGATATGGCAGACGCTTAGGGATCACTTTAAGCTCTGTCAGCTCTCATGTAAGATCCTCTATTAATTTACCTATGTTCATGAATCACACATTTTCGTCTTACTCTATGAAAATATGTATAAAGTTCTTCCTTAGTAATTATTCAATGCTATTGACATGCCCAAGAACTATGAATTTTATTTTGGCAATGTTGTGGTTAGAGCATAATAGTATGTACATTGAATATGAAAATGAAACGCATTACGTATTTTAATAGACGCTTATAGTCTTCCAGACCGCCTCCAATTCATTTAAAATAAATCAGGAATGATAAATGTCCTTGCTGACAAAAGCACATGACAGACTTGTGTGTTATAATACATGATGCTGTTTTTCATGCTTTTATCATTTTGGCGACCATCTTAAAATTTTAAGTACGTTAGAAAATTAAAAAATAGAAGAAGCTGCACAGTAGCCGATTTCTAAGTTAAATATATAGTAAGGCCAAGCAAAAACATAGGTGTGTTTCCTATTGCATGCTCTAAAAAAATAGGGCCGGTAGGTAGGCATTTTCTTTTCTTTTTTTTTTCTTTTTTTGTTTTGGAGCAAGATATTGTGAGATTCTACATGTATTTATATCATAAACCACATTCAAGTTGATGATACAGTTGAAAGTTTCTCTAGGATGTCAGTTTACCTCGATATATTGTGATAAATCATTGTTCACAACAAATATTTATTTATTTTTTTCATAAAAAGTTTTAGGGTCGGCCCCTTAAAATAGGGTCGGTCTGGCCACCGAAAACACAGTGTTTTTTTGTTTGGCCTAATATATATAATTAAATAGATAATGTTAATAGCTCTTATTTATCCCATGTTGAGACGACACTCAAGCTAGACCACGAGACAATATACGTTTTAATTGAATTGAATGTTGTTTAACGGCTCATCAACACAGTATAGGTTATTTAGAGCCGCCCCAGAGAGAAGGAAAGGAATACATAGAAATCTGGAAACCTGACCTACTCTTGTTATCGAATAGATCCTTATGGTTCTTTAACGTGCTCGGAGGATAAACCGAGACCGCCCGGTTTACGTCCCCATCCGACGGACGAGACTAAGGGAAAGTGTCCTGGTCATCGCTAACCCGGCCGAATCCGAATTATATTGAAAACAAATTCTACAAAAGGATACTAAGTTTAGGGTTATTACCTTCGCGAGCCTATCTACCCTATAGGCTGCAGGGTTCTGCCCATCCCTTACTGATTTAATATAGTTTCATAAAAGATGGTAGGTGTCATTGGCGTAGCTCTGCGTAATCACGGTACGCCCGACCCTACGCCTAACTCGGAAATCGAAAATGTAAAAAGTCCAAAAATGGGGGGGGGGGGGGGGGGTATTTTCAGTTACATGTGTGTACTTACCTTTATATACCGTTTTATAACTCTGAAATATACGTCAGAACGCGCTTTGTAACATCAAAAAAACATAATACGGGTAGCATGACCCCGAACCCCCACTAGGATAAGTTAAACGTGAGGGGGAGGGACCCCGAACCCCACTAAGATGAGTTAAACTGTGTGTGTGGTGGCGGAGGGGGTGCAGCAGGGTACACATACATGTAAGTGGTCGATTGCCAATCATGTGTTCCTGTATCTCAGATGTAAAGGCGCTGGCACGGTTTAATACACAGATTGTTTCAAAGATGCTATTTCACAGACTTTCAAAAAAGAGGCCTCGGTTACACAGTGGAAAAGGCGTTGAACCTAAGGAGCTGGAGCCCTGGTGATGGCATGTCTAATGGGACTATTCACCCATCTTACTTCCCTCTGCGGTCGCTGTTCAAATCAATAAAGCCATAGTTCATATTATACTTGCGTCGACAATCCAAATGGCCTTTAAAATACATTTAAAATCATAGTTCGCATTCTAGATTAATTCTGTCCATTTAATAAAATGTGCTGGGTGGGGGTGAGGCGGGGGTGGATGGGTCGAAAGGATAATAGCCAATGATACCTTTTTTAAAGGGCTCTTCGACCAAAATAAATAAATAAAAACACACGTCCTTTCGAAGATTTAAAAATTGTCCGCGTACACCTCTTCACCTTGTGATTATACTAGTACCGGCATTGTGACGTCACAATTCTGTGTTGGAATGTGGTTTTCGGGGAAACACGGTCTTTTTAAGTAAATATCCCTCCGCGGCGGCTTGGCGCTCCCACTGAAAAGGGAGATGTTAATTGTGCAAGTAATTATAGGGGCGTTACATTAGTGAGTTGTATGTCAAAACTGTTTACTACAATTTTAAACAACAGAATATAATTTTTTTGGATGCAATGTTTACTCTTTTATCTATTGTACAAAAACATTTAATTGAGAAAAAAAGATTATATGTGTGTTTAATTGACTTAAAACGTTGTTTTGGTAGCATAAATAGAAATGCACTCTGGTATAAACTTTATAATACAGGTATCCAGGGGAAGTTACTGCGTGTGATTAGGGATATGTACAGTAAGGTTAAGTCATGCGTAAAGCAGTGTAATATATATTTTGAATACTTTGAATATGCGGTTGGTTTACGTCAAGGAGAAGTGATTTCCCCGATCTTGGTATCTTTGTTTATGGAAGATTTAGAATTGTTTATGCAAAATGATGGTAATTCTGGTTTGATAATTGATGAAATAGTTTTGATACTTCTTTTATTTGCTGATGATATGGCCGTCGTTGGGAGGTCGGTAGAGGAGTTACAAAATAGCTTAAACCTTTTGTATACGTACTGTAACACTTGGGGCCTGGAGGTTAATACCAAAAATTATGGTGTTTGGAAATAGAGGTCCGATGCATAACGATGAGAAATGGAATTATAACGGGGTTTTAATAGATGTGGTGGACGACCTCAATTATTTGGGTACACTTTTTAATTACACAGGGTCCTTTTTAAAAAATCAAGAGCATATTATTGGGAAGCCATTAAAAGCTGCTCTAAATGCTTTATTATATAATTGTAAGAAAATAAAGTTAAAACCTAAAATTGTATGTCAATTGTTCGATTCTTTTGTTGGATCTATTTTAGGATGTAGTTCGGAGATATGGGGTTTGAATAAGTTTAAGGTTCATCTAAATGCCGGTCATAATCAATTTCTTATAAAAAAAAATAATTGTACTTTCTTTAAGAAAAACTATGTTGATCTATACATCATTAGAAGCGGAATTATTTGCTTTTTCTGTTGAAGCATATTCAAACTGTAGAAGTTATTTGTAGAAAAAAATGTTCTTTATTATGCGAGTCTTTTCTATTATGTACTTTCCATAAAACCAAATAAATGTTCTACTAAATATTTTTGGCCAATAAAAGGATATATTAGTAATTGAAAGTATTCTAAAAGTGCCTTTGCCTAATATCTTCAAGTTTTAATATTTCATAAAGAATTAAAGAAAACAAAACAATTATTTTTGTCAAAGTTTTTAAGAATTCATTGAAACTGGGACTACTTTTGAGTTGTTAAAAACTATGTATGGTGTACCAAAGGGACATTTAGGTACATTCATTTGTTTAAGGCTTGTATGAACAAAACACATTATAGATTTTGTAATGGTGTTAGTGACATTGTAAAACATTAAACTGACCAAACCAATCTATACAACATGAGTGTGTGATTTTATCTTAATTTGAAAACATGAGTATTTGGAATAGAAGACCAAACATATAGATTTGTTAATGTTTTCCCCAATAATTTCTCAGATGTTTACCATTTTTGCACAAATTTGTGACAGACGGTTTGAGGAGCAAAACATCCAAAAAATATGCTGTAATATGTATTTTGCACACACTTTAGTTTATTCAGCTCAACTTTCACTGAAGGTGATGAATATCCCCTTTTTTGATCAGTTGTCATGTGTATATAAAGTTTGGTAACAACCCATTCAAAACTGTTTCAGGAATGCAAGTAATAGAAATGTGTTACGGGATGTAACTTGACAAAAATGTCTTATGGGACGCGACGGGACATTACAGATAGCGTGATTGCTATATATCTCCCATTTCACTTTGTCAAAGCTGGGGTATAAACAGTATAAACACTATGAGAACAATATATTACCTTATAAATCAATGAACTTTACTTGTCCATCTTTGAAGTCCTGAATTAGATGGTCAACTTCACAGGGTTCATCCTCATTGTCATACTGTATTTCATAAACACCTTCCACACCATCTTCACCACGCACAACTCCCAAAACTGTTCCACAAAACCATTTAACAGATTGCTTGACTTTCCACTGATGTTTTATGCGCCTCCCTACAAATTTGACTTTGGTTCCACGGCGAGATCTACAAAATAGCATAATTTGTACACATACCGGAAAATTGTGTTAGAGATATAATAAATATGGCCAAAATTAAACCATAAATATATTTACTGAACATGACTGTGTTGGTTATCTAATATTATGAACAGTGCACTAAAAAGCCACAATAATATAAAAAATGCATTTAGGCTCAGAGAAGACTCGGATTAGCACATTTGATGAACTAAAATGCAGAATATTAAAGAAACTAAGCTGGCAAATAATGGCCAAATTACACTACAGACCCATTTATCAAAACTCCATGCAGGTGTTCGATACATGTATAATAATGCATATATATATATGCCAATTGAAAGTATAGCTTTATTGACATGTTATTAAATTACTTCTTGTACACTGCAAGCTAACGCAGTGGGTTCAAAATCCCAGTGGAGGTATATATATAAAAATAAAAAAATCAGTTTTATTATCGTTTCCTGTTTAGATGCGTTTTTTTTTTTATATGAAGTATATAGTTTGTATATAAAGATTTTGCATGTTTAACATAGACTTATATAGGGAAACTTAAAAAACTGCTTTTAAATTGCTAGCATGCAGTTTCGGTTGAAGGTGTCGGAAAACACTGCCGCTGGACTATTCCATTTTTAGAGAATAATGAATTATATAGCCAGTATATACCATTAGAAAAAAAAGCTAAACAATGTGGGGTGGGGTTGGAAGGCTGGACATACGTAAAACAAAATAAAATCGGGTGGTGGTGATGATGGTAGGTGGTGGGGGAGGAGGGAGGACCAAATTGATAAAACAAAACAACATAGAGATATGTAAAATACAAACAAACAAAATTCGGATGATGGTGGTGATATGGTTGGAGGATGGGGTGGAGTGGGGCGGGGGCCCAACATAGCTACATGTGTAGAATTGATAACCAAACAACAAGCAAGGGGTGGGGGGGCATAAGATAGCTATATGTGTAAGTGTGTAAGAATTGAGTAAAACACAGACCTAATAACACTAATTGATATATACTTGTTAAAAAAAGTTTTGGACCAGGGTATATAAAAATAAAACTAGTGGACAACATTTAAGTATCATTTTTTAGTAACCTTGGTCTACCCTACCCGGTTAATTTGGTACCAGAAACATTAATTCCAAACAATATTTGATTTTAAAAAATTATCGCGAACACACAAAGGGTCTGTAAAAATGTTCCAAAGTCCATACAAAGTAACAGTTACGGACACATTCGAGTAACCAATAAAAAGATTATTATTTTTTCGCAAACTTTCATTGTAAACGATAATTATTGTTGATTGTTGATCTTTTGTGAATTATCAACTGAGATAATAAGGTTTGTGGTCGAATGTCATGGTTCAGCGATCATTGTACGGGTTCGAACACTGCCATTGTCCAAAATTTCTATTACAGAGTATATATTAATATTTTATTAATATCTCTGTCACTAAAACAACACAGAAATATGTAAAAACAACAACACAGAAATATGTAAAAAAAAACACCAAAAAAATTGGTTTCGTGTGGGGTGCGGTGGGGTGGGGCAACATAGATATGTGTAAGAATTGTCCAAAACCATGTCATGTATAAGAATTGACCATAAGATAGCTATATGCGTAAGTCTGTAAGAATTGACTAAACAAGAAATGGGTTTCGATCGGGGGTGGTGGTGGATGGGGGCACAACATACCTTTGTGTAAGAATTGACCAAAACAACACAGAAATAATTACGAAAAAAAAATAATTTAAAAAATAAAAATCAGGTGGGTGGCATCGGGGGTTGGTGTTATTTATTATCCCATGTTTTTCAAAGTCTTCAGCAATATTAACTTTTGCTTAAATATTTGGTAAAGATCGGATGCAAAAGAAAATGAAAGTGGTACAGCGGCGAAATAAAAGAAAGTTAACTGAAGGACAGAGACAAATTGACGGTGGACAACAGATCATGCGATAAGCCCCGGAGGCTACTGGCCCTTGGTACTACTTGCAACTAAGAAATGCAATTACACATGTTTGATTTTATTAATATCTTGTAAACAAGTATCTTATTGAATGTGCACCCTTTCATTAAAGTATCTATCCCGCCAACACATTTTACGACATATGTACACCGTTTCTAAACCTACTGACGAGCAGATACATGTACATGTATATATATAATATATATATATATATATATATATATATATATATACTTTACACATATTTTGAGAAACCAAACTCTATAGATACAATATAAATGGCTTTAAAGGGACACACGGCAACCTTGAAGTGTTTGTAATGTGTGTGTGTGTGTATTTCTAAGGATTATAGTCCCTCCACCTACGACAGGCATCCTACCTGACGATTATAGGCACAATGTCTGGACTGTTATCTGTGTGTTGTTGTGTGATGTGATGATATGTCTACTTGAAGCAGCGAACTCAATGGTTTCTTTTATAGTGCTGCCACACTGGAATACCACGCCGTAGTAGACATGATACCCCCACCCGCCAGTCACATTATTCTGACACTGGTCAATCAGTCGCAGCACTACCCATTATTCGCTCGTCAGGCAAGGGTTACAAGTGACTACTCCATTTTTAAAGTCTTTGGTATGACGCGGTCAGGGGACTCGAACCCACGACCTCCCGAATGCAAGGCAGACGCTATAACCACTACACCACAATGCTTCGGTGAAGTGTTTGTAATGGGTGTCTCGATTTATATATCCAGTATCATTTTTACTTTTAACCTGGTTAAATTAAATTTAAGTATTTACTATTTCGTCTTATTATAGTATAAGTTTTAATATATTATTGGTGCAATAATATCAAAATTTAATAATAAGCAAAAAGAAATGGCTTAATACCATTCTTATAATTAACATTGATGATTGAACAAATGCAATTTATGTAAAAAAAACTAACGGGACGCCGGTTGTTTTTAGAAAATCAATATTGCCATGTGTCCCTTTAACCAGCCACAAACTGGAGCATTGAATTAAGACTTACTAACTCATAAATCATTTTAAGCATACATTCAATATTATCACTGGTATTTTAAGAACCCATGAATAAACCTGTACTTTTAATAGCCACAAATACATTATTATATGACAAACACATTGAAAGAGTTTTGATCTATGGCTCTGAAGTGTAATTTTGTCGTTATTTGGCTGGTTATTTCTTCAAGCTGGTGTGGCGCAGTCGGTAGCGCGGCGGTTTGTAACCGGAGGCCCCGGGTTCAATCCTCCGTGGTGCCACTGAGTTCCGTCGGTGTGTTCTTGGGCAAGACACTTTACCTTAGCCTCGTCCGTCGAATGGGGACGTAAACCGGGCGGTCCCGTGTATCGGTCTATCCTCCGAGCACGTTAAAGAACCATAGAATCTATTCGATAATAACAGTAGGGCAGGTTCCCGGATTCCTATGTATCCTTCCCCTCTCTCTGGGGCGGCTCTAAATAACCTATACTGTGTTGATGAGCCGTTAAACAACATTCAATTCAATTCAATGTTACATAATTTTACCAGTAATTATTATCATATCTATATAATATATATCTTCCAGTCAGGCTGACTGGGCATATTGTCAACATGAGGAAAGTAATGTTGACTAAGGCGAACCTGATGTCAACATATTGTTTACGACTTTTGACAATATCAACTGTCACCCGAAGTGGGATGTATCAAGAAATCATGAATTATTAGTATATGTAATTCAATGTACCCTAGGTACCCCAGTTGTATTTATACAATATACTAATAATAATTACTATCGCTCGCAGAATGTATAAAAGATAATGTCACCAGACCATAGTGAAGGCACTTCAGTGTGAGACAGTGACAAATAGTAAATAGTAGTCTATTGGTATTTAACATGAACTTTTAATGTCTTTTAAGGCAAAATAATATATTATAGACATGTATTTAATGCACCTATCAATGTCAACTCCGCTTGGGGTGATGTGGGGGCATACCAGGGGGATTAGACAGAAGTTAGAAATTAATTCCCCATGCTAGGGAATTACAAACAGCCTGTACCGACATGTGGATATTTTATATTCATATAAACTCCTACCCTATAAGAAATTAATAAAACATGAATATCGGCAGTAACACTAGAAATTACACAAATAAGTTGTAAATTTTCCTGCGTATGCATGCCGTACCAACCTCCTCCCCACCATGGTTGGGGAACACATTGACAGGTGCATTACCTTCATGAAAGCTTCCACATGCAATGGCTAGTCTCTTCTCTTCTTCAATCGCCTCTATCTTGGAGAAAGTCTGTTGGCTCATTCCAGGTGAGTTCAGTGATGCTAACAGTTCATTTAGATGTGCTTGCCCATTACCGGTCAATTGGGTTCCCCACACAGCCCGTACATTTATATCAAAACTAGAGTTTGTTTCTGTGCATAACTTTGGGCTTGTTTCAAATGTTAAATCCTCTTTACAACCGGCACATTTTGCAGATATAACAGATGCTAGACCAAATGTAGTTATTTCTGATGATAGCTGAAATGGGGATTTACCTGCAGTTGCTATATCACAAGCTTTCACACAAAGGGCAGCATGGGTGCTTATGTCAGCAATCATTTTCTGTAGTGAACTAAGACACACCATCCTGTAGTTCCCATCTTCAGTGTTTCACTTTCTTTTTATGTTCCTTTTGAACCATTTTCCATTCACTTTGTAGATTTCATAAAGTGTTTTCACTTTTTTAATGCACATGCTTGCTTCGTTGAATTTTCAGTCTAAGGGGGTTGTTTTCATCTAACTTTGTCCTATATTCATATTGTTTCCTACCAATACCAGCACTTTTATTTCTGGCCACACTAAATTTTCCTGAAGCCAGACCAAACCTGCTTTTATCTTGTATTTTCGTCCCATGCTTAGACATTTTGTAATGGCACTCCTAACATGCCCTATGATAACTTCTAACATTTCTCAAAAAAAGCGTGCAAAGTGTGATAAGATGGGAGCGATGTGAGAGTATTTGACAGCTCGTTTATCGCTGTTTTTTAAAGCAATTTCAAATAATCTATATAAGATTTAACATTCGATTTAATGCATTTCAAATATAAATACATATACCTACCTCTCTGTGCAAAGATATCTACCACAAATAGAGAAAAACGCAATAAAAGACAAAATTCCACATTGTCAACAAAACCGACCAGCCGAAGGACATCTAAGGGATGTTCTTACTCACGCAAATGTATGCGCACGTGGTAAAAAACAATAACTTCTTTGCAATAACATTATTTTAATACAAAAAGAAATTGTAACGCATATAACATTATTAGGTAAGAATATATGTTCCATTTCTTTAACGTTTGAAAATATATCGATGTTTCGGCCTCATTTCAATAGTGGCGCATTAATATAAAATTAATAGTTTAGGTGATTCGGTCCATTTGCGGCAAATTTATAAACAAACACTTTGACAGCTGAACTCAAATGCAAGTTTATGGCTATAATGAGGTCTGAAAGTGGAGTATTACCTTAGGTAAGACCACATATAAGATATTTATTACTGATAAACGACCAGTTATGTCTGATTGTTTATGTATATTTGCTTTCAGGGTCATAAAACTCGAAACTTTTCAACGAACCAAAATGGCTGCTCTCAGTTTTAACAGGGCCAAAATTTCATGCCGAGTATTTATATTTAATTATCTTTTTTGCCATTTCTGGGCTAGGCATGCACTTCAGTGACATAGATGGCTTTCATTCTAGGCTTTTTTATATGTTTATTACTTCTTCTTAAAGAGGTTGACTTTTTAGCATGAACAGCGTTTGTTTTTACTAAAATGATGGTCAGATTTTATTGTTTAGTCCTACTAAAACCTTGTTCACAGACCCATATTTACGACAGTTTTAATGTACAATGTCATACAAACATTTCCATTACAATTCAGGATGGAGATTTGTTTTCAAAATCAATATATGTCAAGTTCACATTTACTGGCGTTTTTTTTACAAAATGGTGGTTTAGATGAACCTTAAGGAAATTGAAAGAATACATTTGATTTTTTTTAGGAGAATATTAGGGGTAAAATCAAACACTAGTTCTAGTGGTGTATATGGAGAAATGGGTAGATACCCTCTTTATATAACGCGATATGTGCATATAATAAAGTATTGGTGTAAAGTTGCAAATAGTGATAATATTCTAGTTAAAACAGTGTATACCCAAGGTGTAAATGATTGTGAGAGAGGCTATAAAAATTGGTTGCAAGTGTTAAAAATAGTCCATTTAAATGTAAAATCATTTCTAAATGTTTTTAAACAAAGAGTTATTGACAATTTTATTCAACAGTGGCATGTATCAATCGATAATAGTCCAGGTTTAGACTCATATAAATGTTTCAAGAATAATTTTGAGTATGAAACTTATTTATACTGAAAGGAAAAAGAAAGGGTGCGTATTTCCGCTATATATTGTATGTTTAATATGCTACTGCTAATCGAACGGTCCAGGGCGACATTAGGCCTGTCCTTTTAGAAAGAAGGTTTAAACAGCACTGAACACACCAATGGTTACCAATGGTTACCCCTTTAAAGTTTCATTATCGTCAGAATGCGCATTTGGCTCAAGCAGGTGAGCAAACTTAGGCTTTAAATGTTGCAATCACTTAACATTAAATACAGTACTGAACTGGCTCAATTTTTCAAAGAGGAACTTCAACATTTATGAATTTCTTGTTACAACGTGTACTGTGATTAAAACGTCTACAACATCACAGTTGTGTCCTTTCTCTAACTAACTGCACTTTTTCTTTTACAAAACATCTTGGGATTTCCTTGGAATATATATGACATTAAGTGTGCAGTATATGCAATATATAGCGGAAATACGCACCCTGCATTTCTTTTTCCTTTCAGTATAGATATGTTGCCTTACTCATTGAGATGTATTTTTTCTAAAATTAGGTTGTCATCTCATCCTCTTAGAATTCAGATGGGCAGATTTGCTCCAAACAGGTTAGCACGAAATGAAAGAATTTGTCTATATTGTGATTCTGGGGATATAGAAGACGAGTATCATTTCCTATGTATTTGTAGACGTTTCAATGACTTAAGAAAAAAATACATTAAGAAATATTATTTTATTAGACCTTCAATGTTTAAATTCATTGAGCTTATGAAATCAAATAACAAAAACTATTACTAAATTTGTGTAAGTATATTAGAGAATCTCTTAGTATTAGACATTCTCTAATTGTGAACCCATAATGTATTCATCCTCTCTCTTGTCACGTGATGTATTGTAAACTTAGATATGTATTAGATGATGTACTATGTACAAATCTGATTAAATTATGTTCTGTTCTGTTCTAAAATCTAAAATATATGTTGTTTACATGCACGTTCAATTTGTTCCCGTACGGCACTATAGTATTGAACACTAGTTATTCAATCCCTCTGAAATGTTACTTTCTTATTTGTGTATCAGATACACGGAAAACCATTGTATGAAAATACCATTCAGACAACTATTTCCTTTTGCTTTCTTACAACCTTTACCATAATGATTGCTATATTAACTGTATTATATAAAGCATATATACATTTGTAATTCATTTGAATATAATCAAATAAGAAAACGGAAAATAATTTTCTAAGCACAGACTGTTTTGCTCTTTAATATTCTATTGTTTATTGATATTATACTTAACCAATATTTAGAGACTGAAAATGTAGATTGTATACGCTATTACAAATATGTTGAGGAATTAACGTTTAAAGTAACTCTCCCAAAAATCTACACTTAATATATGCTATTTAATAATACGCATTGTACCATTTTTACATACATGTATATTTGAGCCTTATGATATGTAAACTATATTCATGACCTCATTGATGTCATTACTGTAATTAAAAGATTTTATTACATAAGTGTCATACATTTACATTGAACTATGAATGACGTAATTTTAGTATCACACAAAAAAAGTAACTCTTTTTGTATATCATCACTAGCGATGATATAACTTTGCCGGAACTACTTTCTTAACATATTTGGTAAAAAAAACACTGGTTTAAATTTAAAATATTTTTTAATTTCTTTTTTTACGTAAAGTTATATAATAAACCGTATAATTAACAGCATACATTTGATACTGAATTAATGTCACTCGAGGAAAAAAGTGGTAATTTGGTAATTTGGTTACTCGTTCTTTGAACTCGTTTTTTTTAACCAAATTACCACTTTTTTTCCCTCGTGACTTAAATTCAGTATCAAATTTATGCTGTTAATTATTCTCTATTGATTTGATTTGTTTCAACGTGAAAGTAATGCCGGTAAAGAGAAGGCATCCTTTCCATTGGACAGTGACATAACATTTAAAAAGCGGAATGTTGATAATCACATGACATGAGCTCAGACGAGACACGTGTACCAACAGACGATACAATAGCTAGCGGAGAGAACAAATAGAAGTCTGATGGAGACGACTATTATGATCTTAACAATAGTGACAATTACCAATGTGCTGATCACGCCCGTCAGCCAGTACAAGTTGTTATTTACAAACTGGAAAAAAATAATCTTGTCGCTCAATGTCTGTGGGCTACTTGCTAAACTTAGATGCCCTGAATTAATTTCATTAATAAATAGTTACGACATAATAGGGTTACAAGAAACAAAAATAGACATCTCTGATGAAATATATGTGTCGGGTTATGTTGTACATGAACTTAATAGGAAGACACTTTCTCGTTATCGCCCCGGTGGTGTTACAAGATTGATTAAGTGGAGACAACTCACCAAGGTAGAATCAAGAATAAATAAATTTACACATTTATTTACAACAAGATGAATATATATACAAATGAATACAAATGACAAAATATAAATCGCAACGGTTTAAATAATGTTTAAAATGAAGTTCACAACGTTAGATTAAACTGTTCGGTTTTAATCAGACTGAATATCTGATATCAGTATTTATGATATATGTATACTATATCACACGTATCTTATCTCTCAAAGCTATATCTAGCTCAGTCCTTCCGGTACAGTTCCCGGAACTAACACTTCAATAGTATAGAGAGTAGCGGTTTTGGCGCAATTTTTTCCTCCCGAAAAGATTCACTCAAGAAATTAACAATAGCTCACCTGAGGCTAGAACCCAGGTATGTCTTTATTTAAATAAAGTCACACATGAGTCAGAAGCCTCGGATGCATACTATTAGCTACTCGAGCAGTCCTTCCAAAAGAAACTCGCCCAAAACCCCTACTCTCTATAATACTAATCAATCTGGTTGTCATTTTAATAACATAACATTTACAACTCATTAAGCAAAGTCAGACGGAACCGGGCAGTAGTCTTCATCATCGCTCTGCATATCATCTTTTACCATGGAGTATTTTATTTTCCTACATTTTGCTGTTTTGTATTTCAGTTCAAGAAGCTCTTCTCTGTTTCTATCCAGCTCGCGTTCATAATTATCCATTTCAACCAGCAATCGTCTTTTTTAGATGTCCATAAAATCATCGCGAACTACTTCATATTCTACTTGGAGTTGCCTACCTCTCATCAATTCTCTTCTATAATTATCTTTTAAATTGTTAAGTTTTCTGCAAACCTTTTCTAATCTTTCTTGTTCCATTATATAATAATACTAATTATATACAAAAATTTAAACCTTAGTTAATATGCTTAATATCCTCCTCGTACAATTCAACTAATAACATTTACAGTTTATTTTATAAATTTTTGCAAAAGCCACATGTTATGCGAATGTATTTTACATTAACGGCTGTATAAATTCTTTTTACGCAGCTGTGCACAGCCGTTAATGTGTCACCTGCTTTTGATTAGGAAATCTGCTTGCGCTCATCTCACAATCCGTTTAACTTTTCAATGGGCTGCCTCGCACCATAGACATCACCAGAACTCTATTTGATATATCTCTACCGAAATGAAACGCAGAGATACACATAAAGTTTGACGAGGCCTGTTACCAGCAAACACATATCAGGGAAGAATTCTTTAGCAGCTGCACCCCAATATTAGTTTCCTAGTAACGGAACTAACAGATACCATCTACTAAGCGCCACGATTGCGAGACTACAACAAGTTAGCAAATAATTGTCATTTTCACCAGGTAACCTACACTTGCATACATATAACCGATAGATACTATACCTCGATCGTCTATATATACTATACCACCGACCGCAGAACTTTAAAAAGGGTTTTAAATTTGCATAAATTCAAATTATCATAGTTAGTATTTCTAATTAGCATTGTGCTGCGACACAATCTGATAAATTAGTTGTGTTGGTAATAATAGCGTTAACATTTTCTCTAATATTTGTAAAAGTACTTTTAAATATTAATTAAAACAAAAAAAAAGTGTTACAAAACGTTAAATCTTGTTAGCACCATATTGGAAAAATACAAAGAGAGATAACCCGCGCTGATTATTTATCAAAATAAAAGTAACTGTTATTTCCCTTTGGCCATTATTGGAAAAATTATACCAGCACTGCGTTGGATATAATTAGCCTGTCGCGTGATATTGATAAACCACAAATGAGAATTTATTGGATTTATACACACAGCTAACGTATGTAAATAAACCTGGCTGCTTATATCGTGTTTTTTTTTAAATACACATAGTGTATAACGATATCGGCTTTTCAAATAAAGTGTCTCCGGGGACACTTTAAAGGTACACAGCGTTATCTGGTATTACGCGGCAGGCTAATTATATTTAGTCTCGAAGTTTTGTATGATTACGTTTTAATGTTTTGAATATCCTTAAATGGGACCCAACTATTAAAGCTATTATCATAACCCTTCCATTTTATTAGTGCTAATTCTTTTTATAATCACGTCGTATTACTTTTTCAATCCTAAATATTTCTTGCTTTGCTTTTATCATTTCTAGCTGATAAATGTTTTCGTTGTTTAAATCTTTTATTTTGTATGTCACAGGATTTGTGTTTTGAATTTTATCAACAACAAATATTTCTTCGGTCCAATTCGGGGTATAACCTTTCTCAAACGTTCTTTTCTATTTACTGATTCTAACTTTATCTCCAATTTTAAACTTTGGCTTAATTTCATTACTTTTCATCTTTCCGTACAAGTTGAGATAAACCGTTCCTTTATTTTTGTCATCACTTGCTTCAGTCGGTGTCATTTTAATACTCCGATGTTTTGTGCTATTATACTTGTCAACCATTTCTTGCAACACGTCTAAATATGTATTTGTATTGTCAGCTGTAAAATATTTCCACATCTTTTCTTTTAATGTCCTGTTAAATCGTCCAATTACTACAGCTTTTCCAAAATTAAACGTGTGATACATTTTGATATTATTATCATCAAGAAATTGCTTAAACGTTTTGTTGTAAAACTCTACACCTTGATCAACCCGAAACAATTTACACTGTCTTCCTGTACTGATTATCTGTTGAAACGCTTTGGTAATTTCTAAACCAGTTTTATTTGGAACCGGTACAACCCATGCATATTTGCTAAACACATCAATAACACTAAGCAAATATTTAGTACCTTTATTATAGTTTGAAAACGATTGCATATCAACCAAGTCAGCAGACCATATTTTATCAATTTCATTAACAATCACACGGCGTTGAGTGAACTTTCTTCGTATAGGTTTATGAAGTTCATCTGCTAACTTGTCAGTCCATTTCAACGCCTTTTCTAGTTTTTTGAGTTTCCAAGACCAAGTTTATATTTTGTACTAATAACTGGTTTTACTATCAAATTCTTAGCAATCTTTTCTCCAATAGTTTTAGACTTACTAGATTTCAAACCAGCAAGCATGTTTCTATCGCACATTGATTTATTACTAGGATTTTCATCATAACAATAATCATGATCTTTACAAACAGTATCTAATTCATTTACCGGTTCTCCGCTATCAAGTGGATTACCAGGACCACAATATTTATAACCAGGAAGCGTTAATCCCTTTTTAGGCAACAGAGGAAGCATAGCTTTATAAATATCAATATTACCACCTTCTGTGTTTTTAACAAACTTTGTTTTAGTAATACCACAAGATGCACATGTTGCTCTTAACATTTTTCTACCATTTTTTGCTAAAACATACTTAGGATCAATATTTTCAGTAACCATTTTTTCTTTTATGCAATAACTCATATATAATATGATTAGATTAAACTTCGTTTACAAAATATGATATCAGAGGAAGCATAGCTTTATGAATATCAATATTACCACCTTCTGTGTTTTTAACAAACTTTGTTTTAGTAATACCACAAGATGCACAAGTTGCTCTTAACATTTTTCTGCCATTTTTTTGCTAAAACATACTCAGGATCAACATTTTCAGTAACCTTTTTTTCTTTTATACAGTAACTCATATATAATATGATTAGATTAAACTTCGTTTACAAAATATGATGTTATGATATTTTCATTTTTCACTGGTTTGTAAGGCTTTAATAATTTGTTAAGAATATCATACGTACTATTTCCTTCTTGTAACTTTTTAATGAAGAATAGGCAGAAATATCCACACAGGACACTTGTTTATTCTTGGTATTGAATAGTGTTGTATTTTATATCAGGTATGTAAGTTGAAACTTCTTTTGGTGGGCTCAAGCCAAACGGATCGAAGTAATAATTATTATAGTAACAAGTCCAGTGTGTGCCAGGTCCAGTATGATCATCAAGATTAATAATACCTCATTCTTGTTTATTTTGTCGGCAATTTGTTTTTGCTGTACACCCCACTAAATTTGTGTATGCCTAACTGCTTAACCCACTTTATTATGTCTAAGTTAGAGATAGGTTCATTTTTAAAATTTAATTTTTTTTTACAAATGGGATGCTTCTATATGGCCTAATTTGTGAGTCTACTTGCAAACCATGTCCTCTTCTATCTACTTGCAAACCTTTTCCAGTTAAACCACTAATAAGAGATCCGATCAATGGAATTCCTAATGATGCAAGCATTCCAAGAAATCCTCCGTCCTGCTGTTGCTTTTTAGTTAGTTTAACAGGGCAGCGACCTTTTGACTTTGCTATCTTGTTTCTTTGTGCAAGTGTTAATTTATTTGATTTTAGAAGTTTTGTTTTTTTATCACTAGGAACAGTTGCCGTTACGTCTTGCTGTTTTTTACCACTGGGAGCAGTTACCGTTTTATTACTGGAAGCACATGCCAGTACGTCTTGCAGTTGTGTTTTTGTTAGTTTAATCGTGCAGCAACCTTTTGACTTTGCTATTTTGCTTTTTTGTGCAGCTGTTAATTTATTTGATTTTAAAAGTGTTTGTTTTTTATCAGCAGGAACAGTTACCATTCCGTTTCCAAATATTTTATCAATTCCAGTACTTGCCAGACCGCTAAGTGCCCCTGTTGCTAAAGGCCCTAATATCTTTGGAGCAAATCTAGCAACGGTTGGTAAAATTGTTTGAGTTAGCAAACCAGCTAATGCACCTAAAAAGCCTCCATTTTTAGACTGAGACCTCATTTGTGATTTTGATATATTTATGTCTAATCCCCGTCCGCCAGATTTAGCTTTGTTAATATTGTTAATCTGAGTAGCTGTTAGCAGCAAAGTAAAATTCCCAGTTAGTTGGTTATATTTTAACCTAAGTGTTAATTCACTCTTATCCTCATAAGCTCTCGCTAAACTCTGTTTTTGCCCATCTGTTAAATTTACTGAATAATTTACGTAAGTCATATATATTATAAGTTAGATTAAACAATAACTAGTTCATTTCCGACAGTATCAATAACTATATCTACTTCATAGAGAACCAGAGCATGAACTTTATAAGGAGGCCCCGGAGGTATATTTAGCTTATATCTCAAACTTAGTTGTTTCGGATCAATACTGACTTCATTTTCCTTGTAACTCAAATCAAAATGTATCATTCCGAAAAGAGTTTTAAAATTACCCACATTGAGTAAAGTTCCAGTGTTTTTGTCATTTTGCTTGTAAGAATAATTAATAACATCTCTGAATATTCTGATGATATTAGCATAACTGTATTCGGTTTCCGGATAATAAACTCCATTTCCAACTTCCAATCTAGCTGATTGCAAATAGCAATTAGTATTAGCAGCATTTACCTTAAACGTATCCAGAAGATGAGGATTTTGTGTTTGAGAAGAACTCTTGTCTGACCTTTGCAAATACACAAATACATGTTTGGGATTTTTAACACCAGCCTTTATTCTAAAGACGGATTCAGTTAGTTGAGAACTTCCGCTTTCTTGTATCATTTCACGAAGATAAGTCCATCTTGTTGATGTCATATGATGTGTCATTACATAACTTAAACCATCTGAGTTAAATATCATTCTGGGTATCCACAAAACTAATTTATTAATAATAACTCGACCATCATCACCACCTGCTTTGAAAATTAGCACATTATCATCTGTTAGTTGCAAGCTGATTTGAATCTGACTAGGAGGAAGCATGTTTGTTTCCAAACCTTCAAAGAAGGAATATTTGTTTAATGGGATTATAGAGTCAACTATTTGATAAGTTATGATTAAAGCATGACGAATCGCAAATCCCGAATTATAACCAGCTTGATCATCTCGAGATTCTGCAGCAGCTGTATTATCCAAATAAAAGTATTCATTTGTTCCGGTTGTTTTACATAATCGTCAGAAATTTCAAGCAAGCTTTTGACATTGACAAATCTGTGAAGATTATTTCCATCGTAAACTATCTTTCCATTTTGCTTTACTTGCATTTGATCAATCAGTGAAGCTGCATCGTTAATCAGAGCAATTTCATCGCCGACTGCGAAATTGGCTCCATCAGCAAGTTTGTTTACTCGAAAACCGATTTCAAAATATGCGTTATACCAATCAAAGTAAGAACTTCTATCATTTAGTGTAAACTGATAACCACTTTTCATTTGTCTAGTATTATTTCCTGGCCGTGTTATGGGGGTATCTAACTGAATAGGTACATGCTCATATCTAGTATTATATCGATTACCTCGAAACATCTATATATACTAGTAATTAGATTATTTTCTATTAATTAATCGATTAATTCTCGCATTAATATTTTTGGTTCCTCTTCCGGATAGTAATCTGTTAATTTTTGTATTTACATCTTCTTCAATTATATCATCAGCAGCAACTTTAGCTACATCTTTTGCGGCAGCCTTTGTAAGTTTTTTTAAAATCATCTCACTTTTTGGTTTACTAGGATTAATAACTGAAACTAATTTATCAGCAGCCATTTTTCCTACTTCATCTCCAAGTTTTTTAGAACCGCTTTCTATGATTTGTTTACCAGCAGTTTCTAATGCTTTCTTGCCTGCTGTTTTCACAGACTCGCTGAATATCTTTGATCCGACTTTTGAAAAAAATGTCAAATATGCCAGCTCCAGTTAATCGGTCAACTTGAGTATATGTTCCCGTGCTAGTGTCATAAACTTTTTTTAAACATGCCATATAACTTATGTTACATTAATTCCTTCAAAACAAAACGGAATGATGTGTGGACACCATTAAGATTAATAATTTTACCGGAGAAATCGGTTATGTAAATATTAATACTGTTAATGATCGTTTTGTTTACTTCGCAGAACCCGACTCTCATCGGTTCATTTTCAAAAGGATACGCTCTCGTAAGAGCAGCTGTACTTATTTCATAAATGACATCCCCGTATGATACATCAGCAATAGAATTACTTGTCAAGTCACAGTGGATATACAATGTATCGATAGAATTTGTTATGTCTGGTGTCACAGTTCCAAATTTAGTTTCTCTAATAACCGCATCTTTGTCAAACCCGATCAAGGTGTGAAAGTTTGATTCTCTCAAATCAAGCACAAAGTTATTATGAATGGTAACCAAACATTTGAAACTTGATAAATCAAACTCAGTTTGTATCGGGATGGGTGAGTCATCGGTTAAATCAGTTTACAGTTAATGCTTCTTTTATGTAATTATCAATATCACCATAACTGTAATTTCCATTTCTAAAAATAATACTTTTCCAATCTGCTCCATTGTGATACCTTATCACTTTGTTATTAAAATCTTCACTAATATTATACCACGAGTAAGTCATGGAATTAATCTTATCGAGTCCAATACCATATTGTTTGTTCCTGCCTAATATTAATGGTCTGTCAAATACAGTTGTAAAATTACTCGGTGTATTTGAGCTATTAATTATTGACGCTTTGTCTGATGATAATACATTTTTTTGTTCCATATAATATAGGATGGATAATTTTTGTTAATACTAATTATTCCGGTATGTAAAATAGTTTATAACTTGATTTTTCAAAATTGAAAACTTGTGTAGTGTTTTGTTTTATATATGATCTGAAAATAATAGTATAAGGTGACTTAACATATAATTCAAATGTTTCTTTTATTATTCGTTTGTCATTTTTTATTATCGGATGAAGACTCTTAAAATTACCCTGCGTTGAATAAATAAGGAATTGTTCTACATCTGCTCCTGTGTAAGTAAAATCTATTTCAAATACATAACGGCCTTCTTTAATAATTTCTAAATTAGTTGAAGAATATTTTCTATAATATTCACCGCCTTTTACAAGTGGACTGGCTACAAAAGTAAACGCTGCGAGAAAATCGTCCGCATGCCAGGTTCTTTCAAGTGGTTTTCGTGTTGGATACGACACAAAACTATTAACATCATTAGCAATATCTTGAATAATACTTATTCCATCTATCGTATATTCAACAAGCAGAATCCGACTTAAATCTTCTACTTTTGCTTTCAACTCATCTATTATACCAAGTATTGCTGTGTGTCGACTATCAGACTTTTGATTATGTTCTTTAAGAAAAGCTATTTCGCCATCAAAAGCTTTGCTCCTTTCATCCTGAGCAGCTTTCAATTGCTTTGAAGCATCATCAATAGCAGTCTCAAGTTTATCAGTGTCAACCAGTTTGCTCAAAGCAGTCTCCAGCGTCTTGCAGTCAACCAGTTTGCTCAAAACAGTCTCCAGCGACTTGCCGTCAACCATTTTCTTTTTGATATCTTCAAATTCCTTGTTGATATCGGCAACGTTGGTGTTTATCTGCTCATTTAATATTTTAATTTGAGTTACTTCGGCAGTAAAAGCAGTTCTCATTTGTTTTGAAGCATCAGCAATAGCAGTTTCTAGTTCATTGTTATCAACCATTTGTGTATTGATTTCCCCAATCCGTGTATTAATATGTTAAACGCCAACTCTTATTTGTTTACTTAATTTCTTGTAGTTTTCACTCTTCCAATACATCTTTTTTTCTTTTCTAGCTCTTTCAAAGCATCACCTAGAAGTTTTATTTCATCTTTTAATTCGTTTTGAATTTCAATCATTTTCCCACGGTTTGCTTGTAACTTTGTTTGTATCAGACTTAGTTTATCTTCAACACCTGTTGTTAAATCTTTCATCATGTCCGGAATTTTATCAATATTATAATCACGTATGATTTTTGCAACTCTTCTTTGAGTAAATTGCTTTGTTGCTGCATCATCTGCTTTTCTGGATTGCCAACATTGGTAATTTTATTATTATCCATGTTGAGATCACTTCTCAAAACATTTTCCTGGTTTCTACCTTTGTTAAGATAATTAACCAGATGTTTTTGTTTTACATACTCAGACAGCACAATACCAAAATTTGTAATATTGACGCGGCCAGTAGTAACTTCCCCACCAAGATCATTAAAAAGTCCCATTATATATAATATGATTAGATTAAATTTCACCGTTGAAGTTACGCTTTACTAACTTCCTAGGGCGGTCAAGATACAAAAAATCGTACTGTTTGTCAGTTGCTTTTTTATACTGATCTTTGCTGACATCTTGTTCGTTGGAAAGCATGCCCAGCTCACGATTAACCGGAGTCGCGAAGAAGATGTAATGAGAACAGTTCAACGGAATGTCTTTGGGAGTTTTGTAATAAGATTGAGATAAATAAATAACGCAACAATTTTTGTGCCTTCCTTTATGAAATAATTAATAATATCATTTTGATTACGTTCGCAAACATAATCATCAAAAATAGCTATCTTTTGAGTATCAGAATCCAAATCATTCACAGGGATAACTTCATCATTTAAACATTCTAATATGTCTTCGACTGGGATTTTATTCTTTTCTGCTATCTTTTCAAGTTTTTGTGATAAGACCTGATACTTGGACTGCTCCAAGTTTTTAGCAAACAAGTAAATATTGCCATAGTAAACTAAAGGTTTTAGCAACATGTGAACTAATGTGTTCGTCTTGCCAGATCCTGAATTACCGAAAATTAACATTCTAAAACAACAGTCTGGCATGAAGTTCCATATCTGTTTAAAATTACCGTTTTCTGTTTTCATATCATAGTTTGGAATTTGCATTATAATAATACTTGGATAATAGTGATATTATCTAACTATTATTATATGTCAAAAGTGTATTGTGGAATAAAACAAATCCCCCGTGGTTATCGCCTTGGAACAGAAGCAGAATGCTTTAAGGCTAATCAAGTTAGATATTACGGAATGCAAAAAGTAGTTAAGACTGCAGTTGAACCTGCGGTTAAAAAAGCAGTCAAGCATGCAATCAAAAAAGCAGTTGAAACTGCGGTTAAAAAAGCAGTCAAGCCTGCAGTTAAGAAAGCAGTTCAGAAAGCAGTTAAACCTGCAGCCAAAAAGAAGAAAACAAAAACTATATAATACTTGATTAAGTTATCTTATCTTATCTTAATTTAATCTAACCTTATATTATACATGTCTTTGTTAAAATGGAAAGAATTAGCAGATAAAAAGCGAAAAGCGAGTGAGCTTGTCAAAGAATACGAGAATAGAGTTACCCAAAAAAGACTAGAAAAAGGAGCTAGTCGTGATTTATACACAGAATTATTTAAACCTGTAACTAGCGAAATAACAGAGCAAACAAGACGACTAGCTGAACATTTGATTACCCTTCCGGAAACACGTCAACAGTTGGCTCTTCTTCCTGAGGCAATACGCCCGCAATTACTAGCCCCACCTGATCGTGGAGCTATAGCACCACCACCGCCACCACCGCCGCCACCAACGCCGCCACCACCACACGTTAAAAAACCAGCTGCCAAGAAAACCGCAGATCCTACTAAACTAACGCCGGCTAGTTACCAAGAGGAACTAGAGCAGGCAATAAAGGGGACAAAATTACGAAGTGCTTCAGACAGAGTGCTAAGGCCAAAAAGCTGCCGAACCCGGGACAGACCTATTTGCAGAAATCAAACAAAAACGTACACCAATTGATCCCGGGGGCGAAGAAATAGAAGAAGAAGAATGGGAAGAAGAAGAACCTGCTGCGAGGCCTAAAGAACCCAAACCGGTGTATGATATTGACTTGGATGCTGGTATGGATAAAGACGTACTTGATAAGTATAGCTTGCTACTCCCAACTAAAATACGAGGTATTACTGATGGGAGTGCTGATTATGGTGAATATATTAAAAGGGCTGATGAGATATATAAGGAAATGATTCCCAAGATAAGAGGTCTAAGGACAAGAATAGAAAACCTCAGCGAAGAAAAACTCCAGGAGGGGTGGAATAAGGCAACAACCAGTGCGACTAAATCTAAATATTCAAAATTACTCAGTGACCCCAATCGCTCCAAACAAGATACGGCTTTACTTGCAGAAGATCATAATAAAAAAGCAGATGAGGCAAATGCTTTGGGTTTTTATATTAAAAAGTTGCCTGAGCGGATTCAAACAGCTAGCGAAACTATACAAAAGACTGGCAAAGGGATGCAACAAAATAAAAATTCCTACAAAGTCGACAAAAATGGTCGTTATGGAATGTTACAAATTGATTTACCCGAGCTTGTTGGTCATCACAAACTCATTGCCAAGCAAGGAGAAGCAGTTGTGCTAGATATGAAAGTGGATGATGATTTTATAGACTTGATAACAAAGCGTTACAACAATGGAAAAACTTATTCAAAGCTGTCTCAGAATGCTTTTAAGAAACTAACAGAATTATCTGATTTACCAATTCATAAAGGTTCTTCAAAGTTCAAGAAGATTTTAGGAGGTTGTGTTGAATATTACAATAGCCCCGAAGATTTGATGGATGATCTAGAGTTGGTATGCGGAAGTATCGAATAAGGAAATAATAGTCCGCAGTTAATAATAAAGGTATTAGCATAATCGATGAATTATTAAAAATAGGCAAAATATCACCCAACGAACACGAGCAACTATTTTCTAAATATTTTAATTAAATTATTGTCTAACTGTAATTATACATGAAAACCAAAGAAGAATTAATTGATCACTTGACGCGACTTGTAGCTGCATACAGACGCAGTTATAAATTGTGCGGTATTATAAACACAACATTACAGATTGCCAGCGGGATAATTGGTTGTACTGCCGTATTGGCATTGGTTCCGGCAATTCCTGTTTTTGTAGCCGCAGTTGGTGCAGTTCCTCCAGTAGTTGCTGTTTTAGTGAGCAAAACAAGAATAGCAGAAATAAAGACTTTGTTAAAAACACATCATAGGAGTTTTAAACAACTTCTATCATATGTCCAAACAACAACAGGACTAGAAAATGATGAAGAGGTAATTAGGATTACCTTCAATAAAATATTAGAGATTCAAAAGAATGATAACTTTACAGAACCTCTGGAAATGTGTATGAAAAGATTCAAACTAAACGGCCATGGCATTCAGTTGTAATTCGACTTGTTTCCATATCCTATCGTACTTGTCTCTGGTTGATTTTGTTTTAATCGATTTTGTTTCTTTTTGTATTTTTAATATTTTAAATATTTTCTGAAAAATGTATTCAAATTTAATTGATCTTTTTCGGCCTTCTATTTGATCCAAAACCTTTACAATTTTGTAAAACAAATCTTCAAATCTTTGCCTATTTTTAGAAGACAAATCAAATGCTACCAAGTATTTATCTAAATGATACTTCCTGAGGTAAATAGTTTTCTTTTGGCTGGAGGTGCAACCTGTGATAAGATTATAACCATTGTGAATGCCACAATTAAGGCAAACACGCTCGTTATCAAAAACTTCACAAGTATCGTTACAATTCACACATGCGCAAGTACACTTGTAACACAGCTTGGCTCTGATACAATATTTACAAAGCTTGTTTTTATTAGTCATGTAAAATAAGATGCAAACTATGCACGTCCCAGGGGGATCAATAATATCTAAAACTCTTTCACAATATTTGCAATTCATTATATTATACTATAGCATCATTTATTTAAATATAGGCTTAAAAAATATTATCTTATGTAATATTATAATGGAACAAGTAGAAATTGAAATCAACAACTTTAAGGAAGATCAAACGGAACATGCAAAAACTATTGATTTTGAAGATGCGAGTAAATTAGATGCAGAGCTTTTAATTTTTTCAAACTTTCAAGATTTGACAGAAAGAATCATAACAATGGCAAAACAACTAAAACTGTCATGGAAAATAGAAAAAAGAGATATAAACAAACTACGTTCTTTGTGCAAAAAACAAATTTCAGAGGCAACCAGTTACCATCCAACTTTATACAAAGTTTCTTTTATTGCCCACTATGATGTTTTACTTAACAAAGGAATTAATATCATTATGTATTGATAAATAAAATAAAATAATATAATCTAACCAGGGAATAAATATTTTACTTCAAAATAATTAATTAATTAATTAATTAATAGGGGCTTAAAGAAATAATCTTATGTAATATTATATAATGAGTATCCGAGAAATTGAAACATCCTCAAAACAGTATAGCAAGGTTTTTAAAGTAAATGTTGTCAAGAAAGATCCGCTCAGACAACTACAAAAAACACAATCAAGCGTTATAAAATTTCTTAAAACGGAACTAAGAAAAACGGGCGGTTTTAAATTAAGCATTAGTCTAAAAGTTACTCTTGTGAAAGAAATACCAGTAGATAAAGGAAGTTTTGAACGAATATATAAAACAGCTTACTTTGCCTCAAAGGCGGCAATAATATTAAACAAAAATCAAATATCAGAAGCATTAGGCAAAGCGCGGGAAGAAATTTTAAGAGGAATTGGCGGTTGGCTTTGTGAAGGAAGTGGTTGGCTGATTGAAGCACTAAACGCACACTATATAAATCGAATAAAGTATAAACCTTTGCGAGGTAGCTCTTATTTGAATTTACCAAAAGAACTGCAACACAACAAAAAAGGATTGATAAATATAAAAAAGGAAGATAACGAGTGCTTTAGATGGTGTCATTTGGCTTATAAATTTCCTGTTAAAAAAGATCTTCAAAGAATAACAAAGTATAAAAAGCATATTAATGACCTTGATTACAAAGGAATTACATTTCCTGTTAATATCAAACAAATCCTAAAAATAGAAAAACAAAACAACATTTGTTTTAACATATTTGGGTATGAAGATAGTCAAGTATACCCTTTGTACATATCAAAAAATAAAGCAGAAAAAACATGTGATATGCTTTTAATCATCGAAGAAGAAAAAAATCATTACGTGTGGATAATTTTTTTTGACAGACTAATGTTTAGTCAAACAGCATACGAGGGGAAAAATGGTTTTGTAAAACATGCTTGCAGTGCTTTAAATTCGAAAGGGTATTAAAAGCTCACAAGAGTGATTGCCTTTCACTTAACGGAAAACAAGCAATAAAAATGCCAAACAAAGATGAAAAAGTTAAGTTTAAAAACTACGACAGGCAGCTTATAGTTCCGTTTGTTATATATGCTGATTTTGAGGCAGTAACTGAAAGTATTTCTTCAGCATCAAACAATCCTAAAAAATCACATACGGAAGCATATCAAAAGAATACTGATTGCAGTTATGGGTATAAGGTTGTTTGTTGTTATGATGATCAATATTCAAAACCAGTTGTAACGTATAGAGGTCCAAATGCTGTTTACAAGTTTTTGGAAAAAATGATAGAAGAAGAAAAGTGGTGCAAGAAAACTATGAATGCAAACTTTAAAAAAGATCTAGTAATGTCACAGGAAGAAGAAGCTAGATTCCAAAAATCTAAATCATGCCATATTTGTGGTAATGGTTTTTCAATAACTCTTAAAAAAGATGACCCAAGTCGTACAGTAGTATATGAAAACTCCGTTAGAAAAGTTAGAGATCATTGTCATATAAGTGGAAAGTATAGAGGAAGCGCTCATGACATATGTAATATTAATTTCAGGTTGACTAGAAAAATACCTGTTGTGTTTCATAACTTGAGAGGATATGACTCTCACTTCATAATGCAACACATCGGAAAGTTTAAACAAAACATAAATGTTATACCGAATAACATGGAAAAGTATATGGCTTTCATGTTAGGAAAAAGTTTAGTATTTATTGATAGTTTCCAGTTTATGTCTCAATCATTAGATAATCTAGTAAAAAAACGTTCCGTCGTTTCAATACATATCTCAAGAATATAGCGGTAAAAAGTTAGACTTGCTAAAAAGAAAAGGCGTTTATCCTTATGATTATATGAACAGTTTTAAACGCTTCAAGTATAGCTTTTATTCTCAATTAAATGATGAGCATATTTCAGATGCAGATTACGAACACGCTAAAAAAATATGGAAAACATTCAAGATTAAAAATATGGGAGAATATCATGATCTGTATCTCAAGATTGATGTGCTGTTGCTGACAGATGTTTTTGAAAACTTTAGCAAAATGTGCATTGAGTATTATAAATTAGATCCTTGCCATTACTTCAGTTATCCTGGTTTAGCCTGGGATGCATGCCTTAAGATGACTGGCATCCAACTTGATTTAATAACTGATATTGATCAATATTTGTTTGTGGAAAAAGGATTAAGAGGCGGTACGAGTTATATTGCAAACAGATATTCACAAGCTAACAATAAATATATGAAAAACTATGACAAGAAAAAAGAAAGCAAGTACATAATATATCTTGATGCTAATAACTTGTATGGGTGGGCCATGTGCCAACCGTTACCTACTGGCAACTTCAAATGGGTTAACAAGATTGAAAAAGGAAAATCAAATTACATTGTTGAGTGTGATATCGAATATCCTGAGAAACTGTATGACTCGCATAATGATTATCCTCTCGCCCCGGAAAGTTTAAATATAAAAGATGCGTGGTTGTCAGACTATTGCACAAATTTAAAACAAAAGTTTAATCTAGGAAATTGTAGTGTTAATAAACTTGTTACGACGTTGAAAAATAAAGAAAAGTATGTCGTGCATTTTAGAAACTTAGAATTGTATAAAACGCTTGGATTAAAGGTGACAAAAATACATCGAATACTACAGTTTGATGAATCAAAGTGGTTAAAGACATACATAGATTTTAATACTGCTAAGAGGACAGCTGGTAAAAATGCTTTTGAAAAGGATTTCTTCAAACGGATGAACAATTCAGTTTTTGGCAAAACTATGGAAAACTTGAGAAAAATAATTAATGTGAAATTAACTCACGACGAGGAGGTTCTTGATAAATATGCGGCAAGACCTTCATTTATTTCTTGTAAAATGTTTAATGAAAATGTATTTGCTGTAAACAGAATAAAAGAACGATTAGTTTTAAATCGTCCTATTTATGTTGGTATGTGTATTTTAGACTTGTCAAAATATTTGATGTATGATTTCCATTACAACTATATCAAAAACAATTATGATAAAAATGCTAAGTTATTATTTACTGATACCGATTCCTTGTATTATGAAATAAAAACAAAAGATGTGTATGCAGACTTTTACAAGGATAAAAAACTTTTTGATAATTGCGATTATGATCCAAAAAGTAAGTTTCATTTTAATGATAATAAAAAGGTTATTGGCAAGATGAAAGATGAAACTTGCGGAATACCCATTGTTGAATTTGATGGGTTGCGAAGTAAACTATATTCGTATGTGCTAGATAATGAGGTCAGCGCAAAGAAATGCAAGGGTGTTAAAAAGTGTGTTGTTAAAAAACAGATAGCACATGACGATTACAAAAAGATTTTGTTTACGGCAACAGAAGCTCACCATGAGATGAAAGTTATTAGATCACAGAAGCATAACATAAGCAGCTATGCAATAAATAAAAAAAGTTTATCAGCTTATGATGATAAACGGTACATATTAGATAATGGGCAAGATACATTAGCATATAAGTAAAATACTCCATGGTAAAAGATGATATGCAGAGCGATGATGAAGACTACTGCCCGGTTCCGTCTGACTTTGCTTAATGAGTTGTAAATGTTATGTTATTAAAATGACAACCAGATTGATTAGTATTATAGAGAGTAGGGGTTTTGGGCGAGTTTCTTTTGGAAGGACTGCTCGAGTAGCTAATAGTATGCATCCGATGCTTCTGACTCATGTGTGACTTTATTTAAATAAAGACATACCTGGGTTCTAGCCTCAGGTGAGCTATTGTTAGTTTCTTGAGTGATTTTTTTCAGGAGGAAAAAATTGCGCCAAAACCGCTACTCTCTATACTACTCACTTCACTTCCGCGTTATATTGCAATCCCGTCCTTAGCGGTTGCTCTTCGTCCCAGTACCACACATACTTCCGGTGACGTAATTCACACGTGACGCCCACTCGCACGATCCTTTCCGGCGATGACCCAAGTCCCGGTATTACACATCCGGTGACGTTATCTGCGTAGCTATCTGCGTAACCAGGCCCTCTTGCCTAGCGTCTCCGTGACTACCGTCTGGTCTGTCGCCCAAATGGCGAATGCTGTCGTTCCCGCGTCCTGTGACGGCGTTCCCAACCTACGACCCCGTAGACCACGCTCCCGACAATATGCTCTACATGCTCTACGCTCCTAGCGTATACGGCTACAAAATATATACCCAGTCTTACAATGTTATCACAACATGTATTTTATAATAGCGCTAAGGTATCACCATACCTAATACATGATTGCAAAGCAATCTTTATTCAGAATGAATAAGCCCGAATTCTAAACTTTCTTCGAATAGACATTATGCTAAACTTTAAGAAAACGTGTAAAACAATTGCGGATGTAATTTATCGACAATTAAATCTCACATTTCTAGATGTAACGCAAAACTTACAACATAATAATTTAACCACAGACTGAATGAATATTGGTTTTACATCCCGTTAACACATTAGAGGCTATAATAGTACAGCGACCTCAGAGTGATTGAATAATAATGACAAAAGGAAAACCAACCTCAGAGCGATTTATACTGCACAATATACAATACCCGTTTATGCAATAACGTAATGACAATTAGAAACCTCCGTAGAAAAAGTACATACAATCTGAATCGCGTTTCCATTTACTATCTACAGAACAACTGGCATTATCAATAATGTAAATATATGCCCCGATAATCTTATCAGACAATAATTTGCTAAAATATTCTGACGTTTGAAAACGTTTGAAAATGTACACGAATTAAAGACAATATCCTGCTAACTATCTATGGCTTTTACCGGCAGATATTTCCTTCAAAACAACTTAAATATGACAATAATTTACAACAAATAAAATAGAGTGGACTTACCCCTTGCCGTTATGGTATTGGTCACTACTACTCTGGATAATGGCTTGCGATCCTGTGACAAGTTACAGTCCCTACACGGATACCTGGTGAAATATCCATGCAAATGTCATGTTATTCGGACTGCTCGGACAGTACGTAGTGTCGTAATAAGAATTATATACATTTATTAGGCTCGCACTGGTAAATACTGGCAGATATGTGAGTGGCTGGTGG
This sequence comes from Cyrtodaria siliqua, assembly GCA_037043455.1. Classification (NCBI taxonomy): domain Eukaryota; kingdom Metazoa; phylum Mollusca; class Bivalvia; order Adapedonta; family Hiatellidae; genus Cyrtodaria; species Cyrtodaria siliqua. The sequence continues at coordinate 200,287 of JAWPHD010000879.1, read as the reverse complement.
TCGGTTTCTATTATGAATTCCCTACCAAAAAGGTACCTATGGAACTTAGAAATTCCCCATACCACCCCTAAACACTCTTTCTCGATTACCGGATAGTTTCTTTCCCTATCTAACAACTTCCTGCTAGCATAGGCCTCTGGCAATTTCACCCCTTCAGATTCCTGTAACAACACTGCTCCTAGACCGAACTCTGATGCATCTGTCCTAAAGAAAGATAAAAATATCGGACAGGGAAAGCAGCATTCAAGGATGACAGTCAACCACAAAACACAAAAACAAACACGCAAACAGACAAACGAGAAGGCAAAAGTAATAAAAAATGCAAACGACATCACAAACACAAAAGGGTTGACAATAGGGATACCGCCTTGGGACGGTCAGTGGCAAAGTAGGCCACTGGGGGGTTTAAACCGATTCTAGGGTGTACCAAACCTCATACTTACCCTACTGTCATCCCATTAAGACAGGACAGTGTAAATAAAGAAATCCCCGCCATGATCTAACAATGAATTGTTTATCGAGCTCTGGAAACTTCAGAATAGGAGGACCTACCAAACTCCCCTTTAATGCCTGAAAAGCCTTCTCATGATTTTCTTCCCACACAATCTTGTTTGACAGACCCTTCTTCGTCAAATCCGTTAACGGTACCGCAATGGCTGAAAGGTTTGGTATAAACTTCCGGTAGAATCCTACTACACCTAAGAAAGACCTTACCTGTTTCTTTGTTCTGGGCCTCTCTGCTTTCTGAACCGCATCTACCTTTGCCTGAACTGGCGTCAACGAGTGTGAACCCCCTATCATATGTCCCAGACACTCAAGATTACAATAACCAATACTGCACTTAGTCGGCCTCGATGTCAAACTTGCCAACCTTAATCTACTAAAGACCTGTTGTAAGCTACTACATGTTGCTCCCAAGTGACTGTAAAGATCAAAATATCATATACAAAACTATCAGCACAGTTTAAACCCTTTTAAACCTTCATCATAAGCCTACAGAACGTAGGAGCACACACTAGTCCAAATGGCATCTTTGTGGAACGGAATAGCCCCTTTGACGTCTCAAATGACGTCATCTCCTTTGCACGTTCCGTCAACGGTACCTGCCAGTAGCCTTTGCCTAAATCTATTTTAGAAAAGTACTTATACTTAGACAACTTTGAGAAAATCTCCTCGATGTTTGGCATCGGCTCTGCATCAAACACAGTGACTCTATTTAACTGTCTAAAATCTATACAAAATCTAATACTATCATCCTTTTTCCGTATCAAAACTACCGGACTCGAAAATGGTGCAATTGAAGGTTCGATCACTCCAATATCTAACATTTTGTCCACCTCTTCGTCAACTATCTCCTGTGACTGAAATGGTATAGGATATCCTTTAAAACTGACTGGTTCTGCCGTCGTTAACGTAATATCATGCTCAATGAATGTCGTAGTTCCTGGTATCTCAGTCAAAATATCAGAGAACTCGTGTAACACCCCCTCAACCTGCCTCTTCTGTTCCACTGATAAATCCTTACAAATATCTACATCACTTACCGAGTCTTTCCCTACGCCAGACGGACAAACTAATGGTATCTCTACGTCTACCTGTTCTATACCAGACTGATCTACATTTCTATCTTCATCCTCATCAACAACTGCAGGACAGAAAACAGCTAAAATACATTTTTCTGCATCTTCGTCAACCCTTTCGTTGTACAACTTCAACATGTGTGCATGGAATGTCTTAATCTTACCACCCATGTCGATCTGATAGTCCATTCTGTTCATCACTCGTTCCACCGTAAGTGGACCCTTCCACTGCAACAATAACTTGTTGGGACTTACTGGAAGTAAAACTAAAACGTTACTACCTTCGGTGAATGTTCTGGACGTGGACTTCCGGTTGTAATACTTATTTTGCCTTAGCTTAGCCTGGTACAACTAATCCTGTGCTATATTGCACGTTTCTTCTAGCCGCTCTTGCAAATCTATCACGTACTGGTATGTCAACTTAACGGCCTCATTGTTGACCTCTCCTGACTATAACTCCTTCAAAATACTCATAGGTCCGCGTACCGTCCTACCATACAACAACTCAAACGGTGAAAATCCCAGGCTTTCCTGTGTAACTTCTCTAAAAGCAAACAACATGGCATTCACATACTTATCCCAATCCTTTGGTCTCTCACTGCACATTCTTCTAAGCATTTGTTTTAACGTTCCGTTAAACTTTTCTACTAACCCGTTACACATTGGATGGTACGGTGTCGTTGTTAACTGACATAAAGATAACAATCGACTTACCTCCGCCATCAGTTTAGATGTGAACTGTGACCCCATGTCGGTCAACATCTCTTCTGGGATCCCCAGTCTGCTAAACATGTCCACCAATGCCACCGCCACTCGCTCTGCCTCGATCCCGGGTAACGCAACAGCCTCCGGATATATCGTCGCATAATCCACCATAACTAGGATATACCTGTTTTTCCTGTCCGTCATCGGTTCAATGGGTCCTACCAAATCCACTGCAACTCGCTTAAACGGAGTTTCTATCAAGGGCATATCACCTAGTGGCACCTTTTGCACTTTATCTATTGGGATGGTTCGTTTGCAGATATCGCACGATCTGCAAAACCGTGTGACTTCTGAGTTTACCCCTGGCCAGTAAAACTTGGACACTACTCTATCATTGGTCTTACGTATCCCCAAGTGGCCCGCCATCAATGCTTCATGAGCGATCTTCATCACTGCTTCTCGACACCCCTTTGGAACTACTTTCTTGTGGTCCTTGAACTCATACTCACGGTATAGTAACTGATTCTTATATACAAATCTTACCTTTCCACCCTCCTTACACATCCTGACTTGACCATCGTCAGCTTTCTCTCTGGTGCTGTCCAACGTGACGTCCTGTTTCTGCAACTCAATGAACTCTGACCTTGTTACATTTAAAATCTTACCTGGAACGTTTAACTTCCGGTATGGCTTCGTCTCTTGCTTCTTCTGTGCTCTCGTCAGTACTGCATTCACAACATCTTCTGGTCCTTGGTAACTCGCCCCTGGAATATTACCTATTACCAAATCATATAACGGTGAATTTATGCACAGCGCCTCCGTTTTACCCGGGAAATACGGCGTCTCCACGTCTACTAAAGCTACAGGAAAGAAATGTTCCGACCCATCAATATACTTACAACATCTCTTACCTTGTAAATATTGGTCATCGCGGACTAGCTTCGTCCTGACCACTACGCATGTCGCTCCCGTATCACTCATGACCTTGACCTTCGTTCCATTGACCCTACCTTCCTTCGTCGGACAATTGCTTGCCATATATTCTCCCAACTGCTCCAGACTATCACTACATACCAATACACAACTCGAACTAACGGTCCTCTGCATCCAACCACGACCACGCCCTCGAATTCCTCCGCGTTCTCTAAATGAATTATTACCTCTGTTGTTTTAGAATGTAGTCGTTGGTTCGATACAAGAACTCGCTACTGCACTTTTCTTGTCATCTTCGACCACTGCAACGCGATGCTTATTGTCTCTCTTGCTGCAATCAACTGACCTATGGTTTCCACTGCAAAAGTTACATTTCCAATGCGAAAGCAAATTATCACCAAAACTTACCCTTTTGGTACTTGATGATCTTCCTCTATATGGGTATGGCTTATTATCTCGATTGCTTCTGTCTTTGTCTCTGTCCCGACTTTCTCGTACCACTACATACTCACATCCAACTCCTATTGCATCTGCAAATAGATCTGCTTGCTCTGCCATCTCTGTACCTCCTGTAAACCTCTTCTCCTTTAGAAATAAGTACAACTCCCTAGTGCAAATACCCAATAACTGGTCTCTTAATAAGTAGTCAATAAGCCCGTCGTATGTTTTATTAACGCGGCCCAACTGAAACCACCGCTCAAAGTAATTCCTTGACCTCCGTAAATATTGGACAAAGGACTCACCTTTTTCTGGCCTAGCCGTCTTGAATCTCTTCCTAAATCCTTCCTCTGTTAGTTCGAATCTCTTTAACAATGCCCCTTTGAGCTTCTCGTAATCCAATGAGTCATTCGTTGGTAACCTGGAATATACAGTTAACGCCTTACCTTTTAACAATGCGCTGAGGTGCAACGACCACTGTTCCTTCTTCCACCCTTGTGCATCGGCGTACCTCTCAAACCTCGATAAATAACTGTCCATATCATCTTTATCTTGGTCGAACCATGGCAGTTTTGGACCTTTGAGCTTATTAATAGGTTCGTTAATACCATTCTTACCTCGATTCACTTCAGCTAGCTCTAACGCCTGTCTATGCTGCTGGTTTACCATTTCCATCGCCCTTTTTTATGTTCCTCTTCACGTTGCCTTGTGCCATCTCTTCTCTCTCTTTTACCTGGGCTTCCCTTTCACGCTCGATGTCCTTCTAATCTCTAACCTTTTCTGTTCCTCTTCAAATCTCTCCTTCTCCCATGCCCTTTCCTTTTGACGTTGTTCCTCTTTCTCTTCTTTCTCTTTTTGATGCTGTTCCTCTTTCTCTCTTTCCAGTTCTCGTGCCAACTCCTGTTCCTGTAATCGCTGTTCCCTCTCCTGGAGTCGCCGTTCCCTCTCCTTGGCTTGTTCCTCTTGAACGAAGTTCCTCAGTTCTTCACCTGCAAATCCAAATTTCTCCCCTAACTCCGTTAACTCCTTGATACTAGACATGACTATTCTATACGTATATAACACACTATAATAAAACACTATATAAATCTACAGCAATAACGTATCTGAAATATACTAACTTCAAATATAACACCGTGCCTTTATGCACCACTCATTAGTATTACATAACACTAAACCACATAACTTGGTTGTACCTTACAACGACTTATAGACCGAAAACTACGTTATGGCTCTAAAGCTACGATAATGGAATTTAAAGCTACTTACTCCACACTACTACCAATATTCTCCACTAAATATACGCGTCTTTAACATATCACTTCATAATACACATAACACACTACTGTTCGCTATAGAACCCTTATGTATATATAACCTTAAGTGTAATCACAGACCACCGTTAAAGACCATCCCGTATATTTTATACAGAAAGTAAGACTCCCCATACCTTTAAACGTATTCATTAATACCACAAAATATCAAAATCACAAATCAAAAATATTAACAAAATTATTCACAAATAATAATGCATCACAGTCCAGTTCAGTTCACTTACGACACTTCCGACAGACAGACCACCCTACCCTCAGCCTCCGTGCAGGACTACGGAACGCTTTTTACGGCGCAGCTGTGGTTCATCATCGGGTCACAGGGTATTACAATATTACGACTCACCCCAGCCAGGTACCCGGTGTAGGCTGTCTGATGTCCCTCTTTCTCTTGTCACAGGGACACAACCCACCTCCGGATCGTCGTGACTAGAAAAGTAATCTTTTTTTTTTTAAATAAACTATTATTTGCAGAATTGAATAATTTAAGGAGGAATCTTTACAGTATCTGTCACTTATTTAAGATTCTATCTTGGATTGTTGTCGCCGCTTAAAATCCATCTTCTGACACCATTGTAACAAAATGGGCCAAGTGGAGACGACTCACCAAGGGAGAATCAAGAATAAATAAATTTACACATTTATTAACAACAAGATGAATAGATATACAAATGAATACAAATGACAAAATAGAAATCTCAACGGTTTAAATCATGCTTAAAATGAAGTTCACTACGTTAGATTAAACAGTTCGGTTTTAATCAGACTAAATATCTGATACTGTATTTTATATAATATATGTATACTATATCACACGCTATCTTATCTCTCAAAGCTATATCTAGCGGAGTCCTTCCGGTACAGTTCCCGGCACTAACACTTCACTCCCGCGTTATATTGCAATCCCGTCCTTAGCGGTTGCTCTTCGTCCCATACTTCCGTTGATTCCGTAATTCACACGCGACGCCCACTCGCACGATCCTTTCCGGCGATGGCCCAAGTCCCGGTATTACACATCCGGTGACGTTATCTGCGTAGCTATCTGCGTAACCAGGCCCTCTTGCCTAGCGTCTCCGTGGCTACCGTCTGGTCTGTCGGCCAAATGGCGAATGTTGTCATTCCCGTGTCCTATGACGGCGTTCCCAACCTACGACCCAGTAGACCACACTCCCGACAATACGCTCTACATGCTCTACGCTCCTAGCGTATACGGCTACAAAATATATACCCAGTCTTACAATGTTATCACAACATGTATTTTATAATAGTGCTAAGGTATCACCATACCTTATTTATGATTGCAAAGCAATCTTCATTTCAAATGAATAAACCCGAATTCTAAACCTTCTTCGAATATACATTATGCTAAACTTTAACAAAACGTGTAAAACAATTACAGATGTAATTTATCGACAATGATATCTCACATTTCTAGGTATAACGCAAAACTTAAAATATAATAATTCAACCATAGACTGAATGAATAATTGGTTTTACATCCCGTTAACACATTATAGGCTATAATGGTACAGCGACCTCAGAGTGATTGAATAATAATGACAATATGAAAACCAACCTCAGAGAGATTTATACTGCACACTAAACAAGAACCGCTCAATATGCAATAACGTAATGACAGTTAGAAACCTCCGTAGAAAAAGTACATACAATCTGAATCGCGTATTCCATTTACTTTCTACAGAACAACTGGCATTATCAATAATGTAAATATATGCCCCAATAATCTTATCAGACAATAACTTGCTAAAATATTCTGACGTTTGAAAACGTACACGAATTGACAATGTCCTGCTATCTATGGCTTTTACTGGCATATATTTCCTTCAGAACAATTTAAATATGACAATAATTTACAACAAATAAAATAGATTTGACTTACCCCTTGCCGTTATGGTATTGGTCACTACTACTCTGGATAAGTATTAGGCCCGCACTGGTAAATACTGGCAAAATTACTCATAATACACAGCTTTTAAAATCATAACTTTCTTAATAGTTGATGGATTTTGATAAAATAAACGCCAAAACAACTTATTCTTTATCAATAGAATGAATCTAGTAAAATATCATTTATAAGATATAGGCATCGATTAAAAGTGAAGCGCTTGGCAAACATCTACCAAAATTCCTATTCAAAATCAGGGAAAATGAGGCCCCGACAAACACAGTTAAAAACTCTAAGTAAATATGTACTCATTTTGTTACAGGTGGCACCGCTGTATTATTAAAAGGAAATCTAGCACTATATGTTTCCAATGACTGCAAGTTGATACAATATTTCACAATTGCTAAGGACATGTATATACATTCCATCTGTAAGTTCAAGATATGCTCAAGATGAACCTTTTTTTGATATGCAAAATGAACTTGTCAGATATTGCACAGGTAGCAACCATATTTTATTGTTTGTCGATTTCAATGCCAGATGTGAACACCTGACTGATTATACACGATTTGATAATTTTTTAGCAGATATGTATGACTTGCGAAACATACAAAATGAAGATGCAGATATTTTTCAGAATTTCGAGTTAAATAGAATTCCATTCGATAGAAAGTATATTGATAACACAGTCAATGTGTATGGTAATCAAAGGATAGTGTTCTGTAAAACCAAGATTCTGTTTATTTTAAATGGTAGAATTGGTTCGATTTGTTTAAATCCTAAATTAACATGTAGAGAATCAAATACAGTTGATTATTATTTATCTACAACTGTTTCAAAATGTTATTGATCGTGAAATTGACGATGTTTGTAATTTATACTCGGATGTTCATTTTCCCTTTAAATATTATCATGAAACTAAACGTAACGATGTGAGATAAAACAAGTCCGTATACAATAACGAACTTCATAAAACTAAATTATGGGACTCTATAAAATCAGACATATTTAGTGAAAAATTAGACATATTAAAAGTTGCTGAAACTGAAAACAGATTTGATAGTTCAATTCATGAGCAAAGTGTTTGTCAGTATGATACAGACAGTATCGTAATTGGAACGCTATTTGAGAACTGTTCGAGAGAAGGTTTTGGAGGGGTATTTCATAAAAGTTATGCGAAAGAAACAAATTTAAACTCCAAAAGCCATGGTTCGACAAAATATGTCAGAAAATCAGAAATATATACCATTAAACAAGAAGGGCTTATAATAAATACAGCACGCCTTTTTTAAGAATTTATTAAAAACTGTTAGTAAAATTCATAAAGATACATTACGGAGGTCTTACAATAATTGTAATCACGCTAGAGTAGAAAAACTTAGATTGCTGAAACATGAAAACCCAAGATAGTATTGGAAGCCTTTAAACACGCAATATAAACAGTCTGTAGAAAATGCGTCTCTTGATGATTGTTACAATTTTTTTAAATCATTAAATGAGAATAACCACAATGCAAATGGACAAAATGCAACTCATGATGTAAATATAGACATTAACACTATTAATGAAAAAAATAATGAAATTAACGAACCAATCGCTGCAAAAATATGATTATTTGCTGTTAAAGCTTACACATAATAAATGCCCTGGCTTCGATAATATTGTTAATGAGCAAATCAAGTCGACTATAAATGTTATGTTATCATTGTACGCGAAACCTTTTAATATTATTTTTAACAACGGTTTCATTCCTGAGAGTTGGACTATTGGACTAAAAAAAAACATTTACAAAAGCAAATGAGACCCTAAGCTTCCTGAAAATTACCGTCCAATATTATTCCTTAGTTGCCTATGAGAACTGTTTATGAGTATTCTTAATACTAGATTAACTAAATATGCACAGACATATTATATTATACATGAAACACAAGCTGGTTTTCGAAAGAATTTTTCTACTGTTGACAATTTATTTATTCTCAAATGTTTAATAGACATTGTACAACCAGACAAAAAGAAGTTATTCTGTTGTTTTATAGACTATAAACAAGCATTTGACTCTGTCTGTCTTTGGCAGAAATTAAGAAATGAGAACATCAATGGAAAATGCTTTAAAGTTATATATAACATTTATAATAATATAAAATCAAAATGTGTAACGAATGAGGGGAATTCTGACTATTTCAACTTTCATGTCGGCGTAAGACAAGGTGAAAACCTTTCCACTTTCTTATTTAGTTTATTTGTTGAATGACCTTGAAGTATATCTTAACAGTAGAGGGGTAGATGTCATTAGAGATACAAATCTTTTTAAAATTGTTTATACTTTTATATGCAGACGATACCGTGATTTTAACGATAACGAATACGGACTTCAAACTGCCTTTGATATATTTAAAGATTATTGTTACACGTGGAAGCTTAAAATTAATGTAAACAAAACAAAAATATTGATTTTCGGTAAGGGGCGAAGATTACGAAATACTATATATAAAATAGGAAACGAAAACGTAGAAAGTGTTGATAAATATAAATATTTAGGTATATACTTTTCTAGAAGTGTTTTCTTTAATAATGCAAATAAGTGTATTTCAGAACAATCTAATAAAGCCACGTTCTCTTTACTGAGAAAGATTAAGTCATTATCACTACCGTATGACGATATACAAATTGACCTTAAACCTATACTTGTGTACGCTAGTGAAATATGGGGTACTGGAAAAACAGATACATTAGAAAGAGTACAGCTAAAATTTTACAAGTATATATTTAATATGAAAAAGGCTACTCCATCATACATGATGTATGGAGAACTTGGCATTACGCCGTTATATGATGTATGGAGAACTTGGCATTACGCCGTTATATACTAAACCAAATTGCTAAGTATCAACCTAAGAATATGTCAATAATCTTCTCATTGTTTTGTGTATTTTTAGCTTGATTAGAGATACGGTTAAACTGCAAACTAACGATTGTAAATCGTCTGCTCGGATTGCATGAACATATTATAAAACTTTTAAGTCAATGTGTTTTCTTAGAAATAAGTTATAACACTTATAATACAACTGGGTATATAGGATTTTATTAAGTACTTCGAATTAGTGAAGCTTTCGATGTTCCTAATTCTAAAATATGCCAGTTAAAATTAGTTTGACATCATGTTTTACTAACATTACCACTACAAATGCGTTTGCAATAGAAATTTTCGAAATATTTAATGTTAACGCTGAATTACAGTTACTTGAATTTCAAACAATTTTCAATGTAAAGGGAGGTAATTTAAGATTATCCATATTTCATTTTTTTATATACGGAAAATCTGCGATAAATGGGTCAATTTTTTATGTTTTTTTTCCTATTATTTCATACCAATTTTAAGAATTTTATATCTTTAAGCGATCTTTGACTCATATTATGTGTTTATCAGTACATTTTATGTTTTCATATAAAGGGAGGGTAACTCTCAAAAGATGTAACAATTTAAACAAAAAATAAATGTTTTACAAACTATGGGTCAAAACAAAATACTTACCATATATCTATTCTAAAATATATTTAAAATAAGAAAATTAGTTAACATACAAAAGTTGATATTTAGCAGTTTTGTTCGGTGTAGATTGATATCAGTAAGAGAATAGTTGCCTACTGGACAAGACTAATAGAAAATAGCAGTAGTGACAGTACAACGAAACTCTCTGCAAAATTATATATTTTGATAAGAGAATTACATTATTCGGATCTCGTCAAATCTACCTGGATAAAAACTATTAAACACATTCTATGCTTTTCCGGAATTTGGAACAGCCAGGACTTTTTAAATGGAAAGTGGCTTGTTAAATCGTTCAGCCAAAAATAGAATTTCTCACAAATGAAAATAAATGTAATATAAATAAAATGAGTATATTCTGTAGTAAAATAACTGATTGTTTTAAAGGGAGAAATTGGTAATTTCTGGTATAGGTATTTACATAATAAAAAACGACTCACCAATACAACTTTTTTATTTGTGATACAAAGATATTTTTAAAAAGTATAGATATTTGATAATTATATAGTATAGCGATAATAGAACACAGTCTTTAATGTATTATTTGAACTAAAGTCTGTGCTCAATGTATTAGCATATATATTTGTATTATTGAGCGTCGTAGACATACCTTTCAATCTTCGGAAAGGTGTTTCAGACGATATGTTCAATATCTAGAAGTATAAACACTGTTGCTGTTGTTTATTCAACTACTATTAATTTGTTGTATTTACATAACATGTAATTACTATTGTATTCCATATACAAAGTTATTATATACCTATTTCTATCGTGCAATGAGCGGTCTGCATTTGTACCATGTGACCGTACAGTATATTTTTGTATTGGACGCACGCGCGTACAAATTAAATCCGTATTGCACTTTACACGAGCCCCATGTTAACTCAACGATAAAGTCCGAAAACCGTTAAAATGTTCCGAATGCATCTATATACTTTCGTTTATAAAGCGCTTAAATGAAAATATTTGCTGTCGTTTGGTAAAATTAAAAGAAACGATACATGTAAGTCAGTTTAGATCATTTATATGTCTACATCGGGGGAAATAGGTATATAATAAAAAGAAAATTTAACATTGGTCTGTACAATACGGTGATATATTTGGACTCGTACCCAGCTGACACAACCATATTGGACTCGCCGCTATTTCCTCATATTAGACCTGTACAACTAACTACGATAACGACTATGACTTCAGACTAAATTCTAAGCACGAGAAAATGTTGGGGGCTGATCTCAAAGTTGTATAACAACCTGGGTTTTAGTAGGCTCAGAGGGGTTTGTGTAGAAAAAAGCCAATACAAAATCAAATTAAAAAATACATATTATTTATATTTCTGTTGATTTTTATTTCTGTCAATATATACGTCATATGCATCGACCTTTCAGACTATTTTTCTAGTACGGAAAATCACTTATGGATGTAGATACATGAACGAGACGTAATAGTTGGCTATTACATAAGTAGCTCCATTATCGTCTGTATATTTTTGGTAAATATAAATTGACTGTTGAGTTCCGGTTTACTTGCGCGCGCAGCAGGCTATGTATTACGCTTTAATAACGAACGCCATTTTACGACGGATCCTGGTGTACAGTAGGTCAACGTTATACGTTACATTGGACATTTCAAGCCATTGTAATCATTGCAAAATATTTTTGGGCGAAAGGTAAGTACCGTAGATAAGTTTTGGTAGGTAATATGGCATATTATTGTTGTGGTGGAGAAGTAGGTCATGCTTCACGGCCACGGGGCTGTCCACAAGTTCATGAATGTGTGGCAATGGCTGTGGGCAGTGTTGAGAACTTGTCACACACCATTACGGGGCTTATTTGAAAGGGATGTTGTGGAGTGTCTATATGGATTTATAAGATTATGTTGAGTGAGAAAAAGTTGGCCTATGTAGGGCAAGAGTTTGTTATTGTTTTTATGGTTGTTTTTATGGTTGTTATTGTTTGCGCATGCGCATAAGTTAGGATTATTCTGTCGCTCACTTTGTCACAGCCATCTTGAAAATTTGTTTTTTTTTGGATGTTAGTTTTAGTTCAAGCAGGAAGTGTTGGTGAAGAGTTCATTTGAAAGGACAGGTGGGTAGATGCAACATTTATTTAGTGTGCAGGTGACGTAACTATGATTCGTTAACTGAATAGCTGTCGTTTTGTTTTTTCGAGGAAGACTTTTGGGTTTTCTTGTTCATTCGTTTGCTCGCATAGATGGTTCGAAATACCTTTCAAGAGCATTACTAATACTATGTCTTGCACAATAAGTGAAATTCCTCGTGAGAGACTGCTGTCAATCTCTTCCCAGCCATGTCGAAATTGATTGTTTGTTTTGGTATGGTAATTTACGTCATTGTCAACACATGTAAGATTATATCTGACGGTCGATTTATTTTTTGGTGGAGACGGACCACCAGTTTTCCTGGGTAGAACCAGTTCTGTACACCTCCCGATGCTTATGGATGAAAAGGCAAAGTAAATGGTTGCTGCGCATTTTGGAAAGTCAACCTGGTAACGTTGAAATGTCATTGACCAAAAGTGACACTAAGACAGATCACAGAGCAAACACATCAAAGCATTGAACGGTAGTTGCTCATAACTGTGATAATGTTGTCTCCGCGATAGTATAGAATGATAGAGAGAGAAAGAGATCGTCTTAAAGGGTTTGCTGTCTGAAATACCACTTGAGCTGTAAAATCAGGTTATTCGTGCGCTTTATAATGTGAGCATGGCCATGTAAACGCTTGTTCGCAACAGGGTGAGAAAGGTCTCGAAAAGCCATGGATTGACGTGTATGATACTGGAAATATTGTCTGATCTCGTGTATGTTTATCACTGGAAATATTGTCTGATCTCGTGTATGTTTATCTTCTTTGCGTTTGTGGAGAAAGCCTGTATTATACGATACTGTGTTTCCTTGTCTTTGCAGTGATCTGCTTCAGCTGGCAGGTGCTAGGCGATTGTGGATTTTGCAGCCTGTTTGCATTTTGGCGCCCTTTGCTTTCTATTAAGGTATGTCCTGATGGTAGTCGCTGTGTACCTTATATGTTATAGTGCATTGCATGTGTGATAGTGTCTTGGGTAAACCGGCATGACCGAGATGGCATATTGAACGTCTTACAGCTGCGTTGTTGAAGTGGCATGACCCAGATGGCATATTGAACGGTTTGCAGCTTTGTTGGTTGAACTGGTATGACCCAGATGGGAAAGGCACAGGATGTCTAATGTTAAAACTGTACACAGATGGTTCGAAACTGCTTTCAAGAGCATTACCGATGTTGCTTGTTGTCATGGACAAATCAGGGGTTATTCCATTGCACGTCCTGCCACAAAGGTTGACTGACGTGTGTGATACAGGACATTTTATGTCGTGTATGTGTCTTTTCTTTGTGTATGTGGAGAAATCATTTTTTATAACATCTCGTGTTTCCTTGTCTTTGCAGAGTTTAACATCTGTTGCCAGGCTGATAGAAAATTGGGGATATTGCACGCTGTCTGCGTTCTGGCGTCCTTGGCTTCGTAGTCAGGTATGTGCTGAAGGTCTTAGTTATATATCGTATATGTGGACGTGCATTGCATGTGTGATATTTATGTGTGTAAACTGGCATGACCCAGATTGGAAAGGGGCATCAGTTGAAGACATGTTGCCTCATGCATATCACTAGGTAGGTATACACTATAGGATCTACCGAAGAACAAGTGGCTGGTCTGTGTTATGCCAAAAAAAACAATACCTGTGTTTCCGGTGGCCCGACCTATCCTATTTTTAAGGGGCCAACCCTAAAACTTTCAATGAAATAAAAAATGTTTTGAACAATGATTTATTGCAATATATCGAGGTAAACTTACATTACAGAGGAACTTTCAGTTGTATCATCAACTTCTATGGGGTTTATGAGATAAATACATGTAGCATCTCAAAATATCTTGCTCGAAAAACAAACTTATATAAATTTCCTACCTACCGAATCTAATTTTTTAAAGCATGCAATAAGAAACACACCTATTTTTTTTATTCCTTAACAGCCTACATGGTGGTGGAACATGTTCTTACAAGCTTAAATGAACAAAAGACCATATGTATGGACAAAAGTTAGCTTTTTTTTTTAAAATGATCACTATGACGTGATGTTGAGCCATGTCGAAAACTAATTTGATTCCACATCAAACATGCCCGCCAGACATGGAGTGATATAATAAGGACTTGTATAAAAATGTGTTGCGCCTACTCTGAAACTACTTGGTGGACCTTCATGACACTGCAGAGGGATGTTGCTCTTGCAGCTCAGTTGAACCTGGCAAATCTTCAGGCTGGGCAAAAAATGCAAGACGGCCGGCACTGTTAAAAGTAAGCTTAAAACAAAACAAATTTGTAGCGACAACTTCCTAAAAAGTATAACTGATATTGATATGGGACTTTCTGTAACATGATGTACACCACATGATGTTGGTCATTGTCAGAAGTCATTTTGATGAAACATGACTGGGAGCAGCCTTGTCTGTTTACACAGTTAACTATTTAAAAATTATAACGACCACTCCTGTGAAAGAACTTGACAGATTGTCATGAAGCTTCACAGAAATGTTGCTGATGATGTGTAGTTGTTTCTAGCAAAATTTCAGGTCGGACTGAAAATAAAAACGGCGGCCACGGTTAGAAATGGATTTTTAGATGAAACTTGCTGACAAAATAATTAGCCGTCAATAAAACTCACAGAAGTTCGCAGTTTTGCTTATTGCCGACGACTCAGATTTCGCCCAACATGGATAAAAAACGAAGTCGGTCAAATTAGAGCGAAGTTTAAAGCGACTTCGCCTAATTGCGAGACCTCTGATGTAGTCGGTGTCATGAGTATTGATTGTAAACACTTTCTCTATAAGTTACCTATTATTCATGTCTGACACAAACATATCGAAACTACATGGGTTCAGAAATTCAATTCACGCTAAAATCAATTGGAGTGTGATGCAATATATCGCTAACCAGTCAGACTGTGTGTTTTTTTATATCGACACCGTAAATGGCGGATGAACAAACATACATGAGGTCGCTGTTCGGAGAGTCAGCGTCCGCGACCCTGCAAGCGGTGTCGGCGAATCTGAATGGGTATGGCTGAACAACAAGCGTAGTTACCAACCGCTTATAATTAGTTATGGCGTCTATTATTGGTCCAATGGAGACAAAATACTGAAGAGATCAGCAGAGCTTATGCCGTGGTGCTGCGTCTGTCTGTCTGTCCGTAAACCTTTTTTGTAGCGACTACTCCGCTGAAACTACTGAATGGATTTTTATGAAACTTTACATAAATGTTGCCCATGAAGTCTAGGTGATCCTAGCAAAAATTCATGTTGATGTGAAATCCAAGATGGCCACCAAATATAAAAATAGGTTTTTAAAAAACAAGTTTGTAGCGACTACTTCTTGAAAACTATAAGTGATATTGATATGGGACTTTTTCTAAAATGATCAGTATGACATGATGTTGGTCCTTGTCGAAAATCTTTTGATTCCACGTTAAGCATGGCTTCCAGCGTCCATCTTTGTTTACATAGAGTTATATAATGAAAACTTGTAGCGACTACTCCTCTGAACTACTCGACGGATTTTCATGAAACTTCACAGGAATGTTGCTCTTGATGTCTCATTGATCCTAGCAAAATTTCAGGTCGGCCGGAAATTCAAGATGGCCGCCACGGCTTAAAATAAATTTTCAAAATACAAGTTTGTAGCGACTACTTCTTGAAAACTATAAGTGATATTGATATGGGACTTTTTCTAAAATGATCAGCGGCCGTCTTTGTTTACATAGAGTTATTTAGTAAAAAATTGTAGTGACTACTCCTCTGAAACTACTTGGCGGATTTTCATGAAACTTTACAGGAATGTTGCTCTTAATGTCTAATCGATCCTAGCAACATTTCAGATCAGCCAGAAATTCAAGATGGCCACCACAGCTAAAAATAGATTTTTCAAAAATAAGTTTGTAGCGACTACTTCTTGAAAACTAAAAGTGATATTGATATGGGACTTTTTCTAAAATGATCAGCATGACATGATGGTTATCCGAGTCGAACATTATTTTAATTCGACGTTAAACATGGCTGCCAGTGGCCATCTTTGTTTACATAGAGTTATATAATGAAAACTTGTAGCGACTACTGCTCTGAAAGTACTTGACGGATTTTCATGAAACTTCACAGGAATGTTGCTCTTGATGTCTAATTGATCCTAGCAAAATTTCAGGTCGGCCAAAAATTCGAAATGGCCACCATGGCTAAAAATAGATTTTCAAAATACAAGTTTGTAGCGACTACTCCTTGAAAACTATAAGTGATATTGATATGGGACTTTTTCAAAAATGATCAGCATGACATGATGTTGGTCCTTGTCAAAAATTGTTTTGATTCGATGTTAAACATGGCTGTCAGCGGCCATGGCTAAAAATAAATTTTCAAAAAACGAGTTTGTACCGACTACTTCCTGTAATCAAAATCAATCAGTAGAGCTTCAAGGTCATTGACCCTGTTTGTTGTTGTAATAGAAGTTAATTTTCCGCTCTTATTTCTTTTGCCCACTCCCTGACGAATGTCTGCGTGGAAGGGAATAAATCTTAATGACAGTGTACGAGTAGAGGTTGCAGACCATAATATTAAATGTGTTGTCGAGAATATGGCACTTTATTTATATGAATA
Source organism: Cyrtodaria siliqua (assembly GCA_037043455.1). Classification (NCBI taxonomy): domain Eukaryota; kingdom Metazoa; phylum Mollusca; class Bivalvia; order Adapedonta; family Hiatellidae; genus Cyrtodaria; species Cyrtodaria siliqua. The sequence continues at coordinate 183,155 of JAWPHD010000879.1, read as the reverse complement.
ACAATAAAATATCCACATACTGCCTGTCAGTGAGTACACAAATGTACTTATTGTAGCTTACTATAGTGGTGAAAATAATGTTCAGGTTATATGCTGCAGGGCGAGTGGTAAATTGGTAAGGGCGAGTAGCTATTTGGTTCCACTAGTCCTGCAGCGCGAGTTGATTTTTCCAAATGTTTACACCCCTGCTTCGGTTAGAATGTAATTTGTCGATAAGGCAAACACGCATTGTTACGAAACCCAGATTATGAACAACTCAGTAAAATATGTATATTGTAATACTCCCCGATGCACCGTATCTTGAGATATCTCAATATATGTCTAATTTATCTTGATACTCCATGTTGAGATATCACATTTTATCTTGAGATATCTCAATTTACATCGATATATTTGTATTGAGATATCTCAATTAATCCCCATAAATCTCAATGTATATCTCAATTAACTTGAGATAACTGTCTTGAGACATCTTAAATTGTTTTGAGATATTTATCTTCAGATATCTCAATGAGTCTTGAGTCATTGATATCTCCAAATAAATTGAGATATATTTTACAATTTCTCAAGATGTATCGTAACTTATCGTGAGATATCTAACTTGCGATATCTCAAGATCCCATGTGCCTTGCGGTCGGTATATGCAATTTTAGTAGGACTTTCTAAGTTTGAGTTGGGCTTTATGCCATTTAAAAACTAACCATTGATGTTATTCTTGGGTTTGCCTTAGCACTGTTTCATTATATTGACAGTATGCTATCGCTAATGTCCCGTTTAAGTACTGGTTGCTATGGTATTTCGATGTCATAGTAAGATGACGTTAAATATAGAATAGCATGTGGCGTGACGTCATGTCACATGACGTCATTATGTCTCGTCGCGTTAAAAAAAAAAATCGCATAACATAGCGGCTTTATATAAATTGAGTTAAAGGAGGCAACCTTTTAGAGTGGAAATGACTTCTGATCGCACATTTCGGACCTTTTTCATGCTATGGAAAAAAAAACGACCGAAAGAAAAAAAATGCAAAAAAGCTGTTAAACGGGCTACTTCAGGGTTATCTTAAAAAGGTGCTGTTAGGCATCATTGACATTTATAATAATTATGAAGCACATGTTTGATGTTTACAGGTTTGAGTAGTTCTAAGTTTATTTTGGTGTATTGGATTATGCATTCTTTGGGTTTTTTGGAGCCCGCAGTTAGTAAAAATCATGTCGGGCATGTAAATTTTACAAGCGGGCATGTTAAAAACAAGACGAAAATGCCAAAATAAATCGGATATTGATATGGGACATTTTCTAAAATGATCAGCATGTCATGATGTTGGTCCTTGTCAAAGTAAAAAAATATTTTTGAAGTTGTTAAACATGGCTGCCTGTGGCCATCTTTGTTTACATAGAGTTATATTGTAAAAACTTGTAGTGACTACTCCTCTGAAACTACTTTGCGGATTTTCATGAAACCTTACAGAAATGTTGCTCTTGGTGTCTAATTGATCCTAGCAAAATTTCAGGCCGGCCTGAAATTCAAGATGGCCGCCACAGCTAAAAATAGATTTTTAAAAGATAAGTTTGTAGTGACTACTTCTTGAAAACTATAAGTGATATTTATGTGGGACTTTTTCTAAAATGATCAACATGACATGATGTTGATCCGAGTCGAACATTATTTTGATTCGACGGTAAACATGGCTGCCAGTGGCCATTTTTGTTTACATAGAGTTACATAGTAAAAACTTGTAGCGACTACTCCTCTGAAACTACTTGGCGGATGTTCATGAAACTTCACAGGAATGTTGGAATGTTGCACTTGATGTCTAGTTGATCCTAGAAAAATTTCAGGCCTGCCGGAAATTCAAGATGGCCGCCACGGCTAAATATAGATTTAAAATAAATAAATTGGTTGTGACTACTTCCTTCTGAAAACTGTAAGTGATATTGCTATGGGACTTTTTCTAAAATGATCAGCATGACATGATATTGATCCTTGTCGAAAATTATTTTGATTCGACATTAAACATGGGCGCCAGTGGCCATCTTTGTTTACATAGACTTTGTATAGTAAAAGTTTGTAGCGACTACTCCTCTGAAAGTACTTGGCGGATTTTCATGAATCTTCACAGGAATGTTGCTCTTGATGTCTAGTTGATTCTAGCAAAATTTCAGGTCGACCGGAAATTCAAGATGGCTGCCACGGCTAAAAATATGTTTGTAGCGCCTACTTCTTGAAAACTATAAATGATATTGATCAGCGTCTTTTCCTAAAATGATCAGTATGACATGATGTTGATCCTTGTCGAAAATTATTTTGATTCGACGTTAAAAATGGCTGTCATCGACCATCTTTGTTTACATAGAGTTATTTAATGAAAACTGTAGCGACTTCTCCTCTAAAACTACTTGATGGATTTTCATGAAACTTCACACGAATGTTGCTCTTGATGTCTAATTGATTCTAACAAAACTTCAGGTCGGCTGGAAATTCAAGATGGCCGCCACGGCTAAAAGTAAATTTTAATAAAACAAGATTGTAGCGACTACTTCTTGAAAACTATAAGTGATATTGATATGGGACTTTTTCTTAAATGATCAGTATGACATGATGTTGATCCATGTCAAGAATTATTTTGATTTGACATTAAACATGGCCGCCAGCGGCCATCTTTGTTTACATAGAGTTATATAATGAAAACTTGTAGCGACAACTCCTATGAAACTACTTGATGGATTTTCATGAAACTTCACAGGAATGTTGACCTAGCTATCAAAATTCTATCAGTAGAGCTTCAAGGACATTGACCTCTTGTTTTGTTTATACATATGCATCGCCGGAAACAACTCTCGGTTTCAAACCAGACTGGTTTTATTTGCTATTTACGAACAACGTTGGGGACGAATGAGCAATATTTAGTATGAATCAATACCGCAATGTAAACCCGACTGATAATGAACTAAAGATCATTGACCTTTTGTATAATATGTTACCGTCACTTTTGCATTAAACTGATTTAAAATGTATGCTCTTTTAAAAAGGTATACAAGCTTGCTAACTCTTGCGTTTACATGTTCTAGTAAATTGAGAAACAGATCCGTATTTGATTTTAAAACGTTAAATGCTCGTTAAATCACAAGTTTTTGTTTGTTTTTAGCTCTACTGATCAAAGATCAGCAGAGTCTTACTGTGGTGCGTTGTCCGCCCTTAACTGTTTTGTAGCGACTACTCCTCTGAAACTACTGGATGGATTTACATAAAAATTCACATGAATGCTAATCTATCAACTCCTAATAATAGAGCGTCAGGGTCATTGACCTCTTGTTGTTGTCCGTTTTCAGAGATATAAACAATAATCCAAGCCTTCCTTCTCTTTGCCAGATGCATTTCACAAGGTGGCACTCACAACAGCCTAAATGGAGGTCATCAAAACTTCATCAAAATGTGCAACTCATTGAAAGGAAGCACTGCATTGTTATTCAGGTCAGTTGGTCAAAGTTCTAGGATGCTGTTAATTTAAATAAAAAAATGATGTCTTATGAAATTTGGCAGGATTGAGGAGTATCCATTATTTTACGATGTGTGATTTCACATATAGTGGACTTGGTACTTCGCTGAATTTGCTTGTTTTCACTGGGTTTCTTTTTAATGAAGTATTGGAATTAATTTATAAGCATAACCTGCAGCTTCATCTGGCACATACAAAGGACATACTGTAAGAGTTAAGATCAGTGACTAGAATGCATTATGTAAATATACATAATTTGAAGTAAAATATGTTTAATCTAAATTTAAGTTGGCTGATTAATTTGTTGTACGCTCTGTGCTGTTGGGAACATCTCTGTAGTGTAAGGAAGCATGCTTTTCTTTCGAGAAGAGAGATCCAGGTTCAAGTCCTGGCAGGGAACCTGGCACACTTACTGAGCTGTACAAACTTAGTTCTGGGATAATCACAACTTTAGAATAAATACATATAACATTGTTCATTACACAATTATACTAGTGTTAAAAAATCATTCCATAATATTTCTTTGCGCTTTCATGAAAGTGAAGCGGCTATACGTAGTATTACCCTTATCGTGAAATATGGAAATGTTTGTTACTGTATACAATACAATGTTTGTTACTGTATATAATACATTCATCCGAACTGGCATTTTCAAATCAGACAAAACCAAAAGACAAAAGACAATGTAACTATAAGGCTTTGAATACACTTATTTTATAACTTCATTGTTTTATTTATAAAGTACTGAAGTCGGCAAACACAGATTGTGTCCCCTCCCCAATTTTGGACATGTCTCACTTGACTGATAATCGATCGGTCAAATTCTTGCTAATATGTCATGCTAATCATATCATCCTTTCACTGCCTTTCAAATATGTCCGTACTCCCCATGCTATAATACATGTATTATAGCTTTTTTTGTTCTCTATAGAGTCTTTGATACAACCATCCAGACTCGGCTGGAGTTTTAAAGGGGCTTGCCAGAATAAGTGAGCATTAAAAACGTTTTGAGAGGAGGGTACACATCAGATGCAGATCCAAGATTTTGGTTTGAGTATTTGTGTGTGGGAGGGGTAGAGGCGGGGGAAGTGGAGGATCCTTCGAAATAAAATGTTTTTCTACATGACGTTTCAGTGCTCAAAGAAAATTATTTTAAGAGACAGGCCCAGGGCTTGTTGCTTCTGAAAATGGACAGGCCCCGATTTGAAATGGACAGGCCCTGATTTGAAATGGACAGGCCCTGATTTAAAATGGAAATGTCCAATATTTTTTTCTTATTGGAAATGTGTCTTTATTCACTTTTATAGCACACATTTGTTACGTATGTAATAATCAAGCTCAGAACCTCCTCTGACTATATTTTTCTTTTTGCTACCACTTTATGCTCCCTGGTCAGCGGACTTCTTTACCATTTCGTTTAAAATATGTTAGAATAGAATATTACATAGTAATTTATAACCAATGCAAAGGAGAGTACTAGCACTTTTGCCAAACGATAATAATCAGAGCCGACTTGGTGAAACTGGAGCTTAACTTGGAGCCAAATTTTTAATCAGGTTTTATGAGACTATCAGAGCCTCCTCTGGCTATATTTTTTTCTTTTTGTCACCACTTTCTCCAAGTAAATAATTAGGAGCCCAGACTAGAATTCATTTAAAAGTAGGATTCCAGGAACTCCTTACACCTTAAATAATGAATAGAAATATACTTTATATCTGTATTTATACATATACAGTATATATATTTTTCTTTCCACCAACATGTATTTGTAAAGGACAGTTTTTCTTATTTGATTATGTAAAAAAAAAAAAAAAAAAAAAAAAATTATCCGAAATTATGTACCATCCGAACTACTATGACACCACACTTTTACGGCCCGAACATTTCACAAACTTTCAATCGAAATACCATCACTAACGACTTTGGTTTCATGCATTAGTGTGTTTTTAATGACAAAAACGGTACAGAATTATGAGTTTTATGTCAACAATTGTCGACCTCAAAGTTGTGACAAACTGCCGACACGAAGCCAGGCAAAATATTCGAACTTCTTATTGTTTCAATGTGTGTATAACACATTTTAATTACTTTATTGCAATTGTTTTCACAGTTCACAATACACATGGTAGTATTTTGTCTTGAGGAACTTGAGCTTGAGATCCAGTAAAACTGATTTTTTGTGTTTTTTTTGTTTGTTTTTTCTTAGACAGGCCCGACGGGATCCTCGTCTGCAAAATGAGACAGGCCTGGAATGGATTTCAAGGAGCCCCGGGCGTCGGGCTATCCTATTTTTTGAGCACTGCGTTTAGTGAATTCTGTTAAATTCAATGATGACTAACAGTAGAAATGGCGCGCGCCCCAGGTAATCCGGCATGCATAGGTTATACTTGTGGGATTTTAGAGGGTCGGGGTGCTGGGTCCGCCTTATCCCTGAATCCGCCTTAGTACATGATAAATACACTTTTATCACCTATGTCTTAAACTAAAATTGCCGCCGTAGCCGGGATAGTGAAGACGCTGCGTCTAAAACTGTCTCGCCTCTCACTCCTGCGGGTTCGAATCCAACTGGGAGCTCGAATTGTCAAGGGAGAAAGTGTAAATTCTTAATGTGTTTTTTGTGGTGTGGAAAAATACTGATATTTCCTATTTTAGATGATCTAAATATAATGAGCGAAACTAAAACTACCCATTATTTACAAGAATATTCATTGCGGGACAACATTTGTGCTATCCTAGGTTACGCACCAGGATACATTTAAACACAGACATATTAATATTTGTTATTAGGTCTGTGATTCAAAGAGTCAAACGGCAATTTTGCTCATTTTTTTAAGTCATGGCATTCTGTTAGTTGTTTTTTTAAAACTTTTTACACATTTGAATAGTGCAAATAAATTGCTTTACATATTCCTAACTGTTTATTATTTTGTAACAATATATGTATTTAAACCTATGGTAGTACTGAAAACTCAAATTGTACTACCTTTTATTTCAATATCTGACTTTTAATACAAATCCCTGTGGGGTTTTGAAAAACTGAAAGATCGTGCAGCGCGTGCGCTTATCGCATTGAATGCGCACTAGAACAATCAAATTTATCAGTGAAATGGATGAGGCCGCCACGATTGAAGGTTAGTTTTTGTCTCGCCTTTTCGAAGAAAAAAAGAGACATAGGTGTTGCTTTTCCGGTGGCGGCGGCGGCGGGGTCAACATTCAAGTTCTGCGTTTAGGTCATTTTCTCACAAACTGTATGCACTAGACCTTTCAAACTTTGCTTATAGTTTTATCTTGGGTGGTACATGGCAACGTGACAAAGCAAATGTGGAAGTGACCTTGACCCTCCAAGCAAAGGGCAGATAACTTAATATTTTTTAGGTTCGACTTTTGCATTTAGGTTACTTGTTCACAAACTGTATGCACTAGACCTTTAAAACTTTGCTTATCGTTGTATCTTGAGTGGTACATCGCAAATGTGGAAGTGACCTTGACCTCCAAGCAAAGGCAGATAACCTTATAATTTTTACCTTCAACTTTTGCGTTTAGGTCACTTTTTCACAAACTGTATGCAGTAAGACCTTTCAAATTTTGCTTATAGTTGTATCTTGAGTGGTACATTGCAACGTGACAAAGCAAATGTGCATGTGACCTTCACCATCCAAGCAAAGGGCAGATAACTTGAATTGTTACATTTCATTCACTTTCTCATGAACTAGAATTATGCACTAGATGTTTTAAACCTAATTTATAGCTTAATCTTTGGAAAAAAACATATTCTATTTTGACATAGTTGTGTCTTCGGTAGTGCATCTTTTTTTTGGATGCCTGGATTTCATCTATGACCTTGACCTACTTTTTGGAGCTGATGATTTTAAGCTCTACTGGCCAAAGGCCTTCATTTTTCAAGTACGAAAACCAACCAGATCAGACCAATACCTGCGGAGTTATGGCCCTTGATTTAGTTAAAAATGCTATATTTTGCCTCGTCAATACGATATGGCTTTCATTTTTCATCTGATCTTTACTAAACTTTACCAGATGTTTTGCCTTTTTTTTTTTTATTAGTATATATATATATATATTATTTTTTTTATATATATATATATTTTAATTATTTATTAATTGATTTTTCTTCTTTCTTTTTTTAAACATTTATTTATTTATTGATTTATTTATTGATTAATTTTCTTATTTCATTATTTTTTGTTTTAATTTTTTTTTTTGGTGTTAACGCCGTGTTAGCAGGAAGCATTGCTGTGCCTATTGCATTTTTTTCCGGTTCGTTGATTTTTGATGGAGTTACGGCCCCTTGACATTTTTTTTTTAAATTCTTGTCGGCGCTACTCCGCCTAAACGTTGGATTTCGACGAAACTTGGCAGGAAGCATTGGTAAGCTGTCTAGTTGTGCATATCGCGCTTTTGTTCCAGTTTGCTGATTTATGATGGAGTTATGGCACTTTGACATTTTTACTTTAAATTTCTTGTCGGCGCTACTCCTCCTAAACGGCTTGTTGGATTTCTACAAAATTTGGCCGGAAGCCTCAGTATGATGTCTAGTTGTGCAAAGCATGGTATATCAATGAAATTCTAAACAAGTTCGAAAACCAGCTAGATCTATTTAGTAACGACATGTTATGGCCCTTGATTTGTTGAAAAATGCTATATTGTATTTTCCTTTGTTAAATCTGTAGTTACTTCATTTTTTATCTGATCTTTACCATATTTGTTTAGAATGTTAATATAACCACCCCCTCCACCCCCCCCCTCCCCCCACACCCCACCCCGACCAACCCCACTCATTTTTATGAAATTTCATTCATAGAAGAAAGTGGGACAAATTAAAAAATGCCATTGCCAGAATAGACACAGCAGACTTATTGCCCATGATTACCAGGTGAGCGATCTAAGGCCATCCTATCCCTGTTGTTTTTGCAATGTTTTAAAAAAAATACTGATGGGAATTTTATGTCGACAACCCTTGATATAAGAGCCGTTTTAGCAAGTAGAGCATCCACAGGCCCTCTTGGGCCTCTTTGTTTTTAATAGAATGGCATTTTGTTTTTAAACAAATGCACTTAAACGTCATCTCAGCAAACGGCAAACTCGATTGTTTTTAGTTACTAAAATGTTTACAAACTTTCATTTAAGCATCATTGACCTTTTTATTTTTAAGTCCAGCCCCCGTTAGGCGAGACATGTGAATCCACGGATTTCTTGTTTCTTTTACAATGTACGTCATACATGATTGCTACTTTATTAAAGAATTGTTTAGAATTGTTTTCGGCATTTATGCGGTTTTAAACGTCGGTAGTAAATGGCGTAATCCACGAATCGCATTATTGCTTTATGGTAAATTTGCCATTGATTACCGGCGTTTAAAACTCATAAACGCCGAAAAAAATACGCTTCGTGGAATTTTCCATTTAATACCGTCAAAACCGAATAAATAGCGGGGGAAAAAGGCGAATTAATTGTTGTATTTACATTATTTTCCCGTCGCTATAATAGTATCAGCAACAATTATAATGACAACAAAAATGAAAAGAGAAATAACTACTGTCAATGTCTTTTCATGCAGCGGAATATCCATTTTCTGTTAAGACGCACCGGATGCAAGCGCAGTTCGTTCACCTCCTTGAAACGGAATAACCACTTTCTATGCGTGCGCAACCGAGCGTAAATAGTCCCACCCACTTGAAAAATGAAGTATATTCGAGATTAAGCGCTATATTATTTCAAAGGAAAGTATCAAGAAAATGCAAAACATATTAAGTTAATTAAACCAGTTTGCAAAGATTGTATAAAACGGATATCAACTTTATTAGGCCTGGCTTAGAAAAGGAAGCATGGCGAATAACTGATCGATTGTAAAAATGATATATTGCTCTGCAGACTATTTCATCATATCATGTATGCCAACTAGTTTAATAAATTCTAAAATAATGATGGTTGGCTATTTGGTTGAATTGTGGTATACGTTATTTTCAGCACATTTTAGGCTATATATGACGGTCGATTTTTTTGTAGTAGTGGCAGACCACCCACTTTTCCCTACAAGTTCATGTAGTGTCAATAATAAACTTCATTGGCCTATATATAGCGATGCGCAAACGCTTGGTCGTGCATTCAGGACGTATTGCCTGTTGAGAAAACCCCTCTGTTTTAGTCGGTATTCCTTATCGTAATCCTTACCGTAATCGTTACCGTAGTTAGTTGTACAGGTCTAATAATTACAACATTTACGGCCGATCTTAGATATAGTATGTTCTAAAAATAAACTGAAACGGTCAATGATTTCGGACAAACAGTTCATAACTTACACGGTATATATACAAAAGTATAGGTTTATTATATCGGACATCGTATTGAGGGGTTTACACAGTATGTGACGTCATTGCGCTTTAGCCCAGATATATCCTTAAATACTCTATAACAGTTATATAGCTAAATGTCGACGTATACATATATAAGTACATAAAACACACACTTAATAAAACTGTTAATCTGTATTAATTATGATACAAAGCAGATGACCATCCGTAAAATAAGTATCTGAACTGTTAAAAGTTGAATAAATGTAAAAGTTAGTATAGTTAAACGTGAATGTAATTTTCTTGACTTATGTACTATTTTTCACAGCCATCATTAATAATATGTAAATCGTCGTTTTCTATTAGTTCCGTCATTGTGTTATGTATTTATACATATATGTTATAGCTGTAATTTGCTTCATACGTTCACTGATTTGTGAAATTAAGCAGTTTGAAATAAAGTTACGTCAAGTTACGTCATTCGCAACATCTCGTACACTGCTTCGCAGCATTACTCGAATGTAAATCGAATGTTTCCATATTGGTTACGTCATCGCACCTTAGATTCCCACCAAAACAAACTTGCATTCAAAATCAAAGTTCTTATCCAAATTGTGCAATGTCTCCATCAATAGTTTATTTACATGAAAGCAGTGATAAAACCTTGCATAGCAACAGTGCACTATTTTCTGTGCCGTTACCTTCCGACTAACACAATTTCAAGATGTTGAACAGTCCGAAGCTTGATATACACACGATGCGGGATCCCGAAGAATGACGGGATTGGTCGAGTTTTTACGATTGGACCAAAAACAACGAATAAAAGAACCGTATTATACATTCTATGCAAAGTATATAGGTTATTGAATTTGTATGGCTAAATATTACTTGGAACGAGTTGTTTTGGCAAAGGACCGACGAGTTCCAAGTAATATTTAGCCTTACAAATTCAATAACCTTTTTATTGTATACTTTCATATTGTTTCGATCAATGTTAATTGTATGACTATTACTTTTCATTGTATTTATGTTATTTTTATAGCTTTAGATGGACGTCATTAAAAACATCAAGCGATTTTCTAAAGTTTGTTTACCATTCGATAGCGTTAAAAACAGTGGGTGAGTGACCATTTCAATTATTTTATAAAGGTTGAGAAAAAAACACGTATTATTTTTGTGACACTATAGGAAGGATTCCGTTATTTTATTTGAAAGTAGTTCCTTATTTCTATTTCGCGGCTCTTAGCTAGCACGAGAAAAAGTTCCGGTGTAATATCAATGTGTGCAATATCGTAGAATATTGCACACTCAGCTCAGTGCAAACTAAACGGGACCATATGAAAGTATACAATAAATAGAGTTTAATAACCAGTGTTTTTGAGATACGGGAAATATCTCCCGAGGTAGATAAATGGCCTCGATATAAGAACGAGTGCGGAGAACGAGTTCTTATATGGGGGCCATTTTTCTACCTCGGGAGATATTTTCAGTATCTCAAAAACACTGGTTATTAAACTGTATATTAGATAATTTAAAATGATGTTTTATTAATATTTCTAATGATTCACGACTTTTTACACCAGTTTGCACGAGAACGCCAAGACGACGTTATGTCATACCAAGGCGACGTTACGTCATACAAACAAACCAAGTGGAACCGGAACTCTTCGTTAATTTCCGTAATCATTATTCCCTAGTGGCGGAATCTGACGACGACGTCCGTAAAGCAATCGGAACGTCATTTGGCGTTCCCGTCACTGACGGAAAAGGCCACGCAATGTTCCGTATTGGGAAATATCTCCCACTGGGAGATTTCCCAGTAGAGCAAACGAGCAGATATAGCTTTTCTATTCCCAGTATTTCCTATAAAAATCACAGACAAATATGTAATAATAAGGTATATTCAATTCTCATGTCAGATATTACTAATTATTATTATTTGCGGAGCTCAATCCTTCCAACAATCAGAATCTAATATATGATACGCTGCTGTACAGTACAGGAGCAGACAAGTAATTTCACGTGCCTGAACCGCATAACTCAAACATAAATAATTGGGGTTGGAGGCAACGTAGTTCCCATTTTGCAAGCGCGTGCAGATGCGCGGATTTTATAGTACTCTGTTTAGAAACACTAGTTTAAAGCTTATACTAGATGGCAAAGAAAACAAATCATATCAGAAGTCAGTTATTATGTCGGAGATTTATAAAACAATCGTGTTGACAGGTTTTATTGAGATATCATAGTCGGAAATCGCGGTACAAATGCGAAGATCGAAAAAAACTAGTTTTTGTTTTCTTCGAAATTGCCAATGTTTCAAAACGGGTACAAAAATTGTATATTCTTAAATATTGTTGAAATTGACAGGAGTCGAAGATCATTACCTGATCTACCTTTTTTGAAAATTTCTTATTTTTTCGTGAATATACATTTTGCGTGCCCGTTTTGAAAGTTGGTACCTGCATTTCACTCTTTCAGAGGCTATTCAAAATGGCGGCGACACAGAAAAACACCCAGCCCAGGGCCAGTCAGTCGCAGGCCACAAACCCACTTCTCCCTGGACAAATTAACATCATATGGTCAATACACAGTCACAGAAACTAAATATTGTGAATTGAACTGAACGTTTATAAATAGCTAAGGAATGTGCTAAAAATAGCTCACACACATTCAAAGGTCAAATAATGCTGATCCGTGTACATACACAGATAGATCGTTTACACATACGGCCCGATTGACGATGACCGATGGATTATTTCAATTTATTTGCACAGAAGTAGAATTAAAACAGTGTTACAATCACGATCGTATACAATTCCAAGTTTTGCATGAGTGCGTAATTTACAAAATACAAACAAATAGATCTATTACAGTAGACAATGTAGAGAATTAAAATTGAAAAGTGGAACACACCAGCAAATGCCTGAAATGGGTCATGGCATTGTCTGCACTGTAGCCTTTGTAAGTAAATACACTTTTAATTTCTGTATGACAAGTGTTTAACGTTGAAACATGTAAAACGGTGGTGGTTGATATATATTAACTTAATTCTGATAATTTTTTAGAACACATGAGTGATGAATAATTGATGAAAATGTAAGCCTTGAAAATCTACTATTTGTTCATGAATGCCACCTGTGACTTACATTTTGGACAGTATCATCTTCTGGAAAGCACCACTTTCAATTCCAGTTGTGTTTTAAGTAAAATGTTATGGAATGCTGACATTGTTAGCATTGAGAAAGTTGGACAGAGTTATTAATATTAAAAACAAATGAAACAATATCATATATGACTTGTTTTTTTCAGGACTGCTAAGACTAAGTTAGCTAGAGGCAGTGTGCAGTATTACCATAGCCAGATTCAAGTCAAATTTCCCAGTCTCACAGTATAACTACATCAAGAGCCTTGTATTAGCCAGTATGTAGGTAAGCGCAGCTTCAAAAAATCTATGAATTTATCAATGTTTGTTCTTTGCAAAATATGTGGCATTGTGCACCAGTCCTGCACCACAGACATATTAATAATTTGTTATTAGGTCTGTGCCTGCACTTAGTCTCAGCCTTTTTATACTAAAAATAAAAATGGTGTTTTACAGCACATCGACACATAAATAGGTCATATTGTGCTTAGTACATATGTAAAATTAAACAAACAAAATAAAAAGGTCCCTGTATTACATCTAAATTATTAAACTTAACCAAGACCCCGACTTAACATAATGTGCTGGCATGGCCCAGCAATAGCATGGTGGATGATAGCAATCTGGAGCTTCCGGTTCAAGTCACACATGCACCACTGAGTTTCGTCTATGGTTTCGGGCAATACATCTTCCCTCAGTCTTGTTTGTTCCTCAGCCTCTTTTGTTTGATTGGGATTGAAACTGGGGAGTCTATCCTCCAAGCACGATAAACAACCATAGAAATTATTAATATATACATTAGTAAGAGTAAGACAGGTTCTCGAATTCCTATGTGTCATTTGGGGCGGCTCTAAATAAGGTATACCGGTAATAAATGTGTTGATTTAGCAGAAAACGATTATTTTTAATTTATTGTACATGTAAAAAAAGTTCTATAATCACTATTCATTTACATATTTCAGTTCTACAACTTGTTACCTATTTAAGTTGAAACAAAATATCATGTATGTCATTTTTATTTTCAGAGCCTGGAGTCCTGAGATGCTGGGAGTTAGCTGAAAATAGTAAGTGATGTCCCAATATATATGGGAGGATTTTATTGAAACAAGTAGTCACATATAACTTTTTACAACATTAACAACAGAATCAGAAATACTTAAACGAACAAGAATAGTATATAATAACAAGATGGTGTACAATATTTTATTTTTTTTATGAATCATGAATCAGCAATACCTCATACGGACAGTACTAGCATCAACTTCAAGAAAAATATGTCTAGTAAGAGGATCACCAGTTCAGCCAGCACAATATCATATCAACATGCATATCCGACTGTAGACACAAGGTGGATCGTTGGCGACATTAACTGGATAGTTCATTGGAGTGGCTCAAAATAAGGGCTAATATGAAAATATAAATGTGTTTCTGTTAATCTGACCGGCCGTGCCCAATTTATTTATTGGATTAAAATGTTTTCTGAATTGTATTGGATTATATAAAAGTTTGTGGAATAACAGATGGCAGGAGGTGTATATTACCGGTTATACCCAGAAGAAAAGTGAGTGGTCTTCCTCACCAAAAAAATAACAAACAGATACATGTATATATATATAACCCCACATATGTTCAAATTGGCTTGCACCATATAAACAATTACATATTAAAGGGACATGCAGCAATCTTCTTTTTTTTAAACTCCAAAATGTTATAACTAATAATTTAAATATATGCAAGCGGGTGTAAAGTGAAAATAAATTACATTTTAATGCTTGATAAAAACTTGATAAATGCTGTGTGTCCCTTTAATAAATAAAAACAATTATTGTATGATGCAATTTAATTTTTTATGTAATACCCTTTATATTTGGGATGTTTTGATGTAAATATTTGAAATCAAATGTTTTAAATCAAATAAATAATTCATTTTGATATCTGACTTGTTACATATTTTTTACTTAGTCATGAAAGATAATATTTAAGGCCTTAATATGTACCTTAAATGTTTATTGTTTACCATTGAAAGGTGAGGCGGCATATGGTGTTAGTTATCTGTGCGTCTATATCCTTCCACAGTTTTTAACCAATCTTTTCGAAACTTTACATGATCTTTATCTATGATGTCTAGAGGAGCATATCGATTTTGCATCAAAATAAAATTTATTTATGAATATATATTCTTGCATAGTACAATTTTCCACGGATTGTTTTCAGTGCGTTCATTCAAGTCCCATGGACATATTGAGTTGAGATGTTCGGTTGGCATTTTATATTTGTATACATTCTCATCTTCACCTCTCACCGCTGCGGGTTCAATTCCCACTGGGAGCTCAACTTGTAGGTGAGAAAGTGTCGATTCTTACAAATAGCAGTAAGTACACAGTACTGGTTCTACCCAGGAAATATGGCCTAAAATGTGCTATAATGACATAAAACACAATTCAACTTTAAAAATATAAAGTAAAAGAAATGGCCTTCTTTAGTTTCCTTCGATGCTATCAGTATAAGTATTACGACAGTGTTTCTGTCTGATAAAAAATTCATCTTAGGTTTCAACCGACAAATGGTCTATATTTAAACTAATACAAGTAAGATGGGGCCCTCAAACCCTTTTATGTGTGGGTGATATATTCCACGGTTGATTCATGATACTAGCATGGGACAGCTATAGTACATATGACAGTGCTGTGTGCAGTTGCGGATGAATTGAATTGAATATTTAACGGCTCATCAACACAGTACAGGTTATTTAGAGCCGCCTCAGAGAGAGGGGAAGGATACATAGGAATCCGGGAACCGTGCACTACCCTTATTATCGAACAGATTCCTATGGTTCTTTAACATGCTCGGATGATACACCTATAAGCGGGACCACCCTGTTTACGTCCCCATCCGACGGATGAGGCTAAGGGAATGTGTCTTGCCCAAGAACACACCGACAAAACTCAGTGGCACCACCTCCGGTTACAAATCCGCTGCGCTACTGACTGCGCCAAGTTGCGGATGACAATTAGACACTGGACAGTCTAGTCAAAAACACAGCAACAAATATATTATCTGAATATGTTTAAGAATGTACTGTATGCTTGGAAGAGCTTTCAAAAACAAACTAGCTTTCATGATTTTAGTTGGGGTGGGATAGGGATGGGGCGCATCCTTTTAAATCTCAGTTCAGATGCCCTCCCCCTCCTTCTCTCCATCCCAACTCCCATCTTGAACAGTAGCGATTGTTACGTAAACTTTCCACATATGAGAGGGTGCCCAATACTACCCGCTCCATCGAATACGCGCCTGCAGTTCTTGCGAGGTCAGTCGAGTCAAAATTAGTTAAATCAAACAATTCGTATTTTCGTGTACTTTTGATAAAGAAATAACATGCTTTTCGTGATATGCAGCAAAATTCATGTAATGTGTGAGCTAAAACAACAATTCAAGTATCTCCTCGTACTTTATTTAACAAAAAACACACGGTTGTTGTCATTTTAATCGTATTCTAAAGATGGCATCTTTTAGAGTTATCGCCCCTCGCTTCGACATTTTACAAGGCGGGTCTGAATTTATCACGCAGTAGAGCTTCTAAAAAAAAAGTCGGTACAGACGAAAATCACGAAACCTAAAGGGGAAATGAAATTTCATGATCAAAAATTGTCACAATTTTCCAAATTATGCGTTTTAAAAAATTCAAAATGGCGGACATTTTTTTTTTTTTGACGTTGCCGAAAGTTGACGTACTACTTTTCGTTGTCAAGCGTGGTTGCGATATTTGAAAGATGTAGGAAAATATCAAGGCTGCTCCCCTACTGGTAAATTTATTGAAATAAGCTCTGAAAGCAGTTGTACGTTCTGTCATTAAATGTTACCCTTAGGTAATAACGCATTAACTATAATTATTGTATACTTAGTAATAAACGTGTGTGAAATTGGCTTGGGGTTCGTGGTTCGACATTCAAACCCGTATTCAACATTCAAAGTCAGTTCGGGGTTCGACATTCGAACTAAGTTCGGTATTCAACATTCAAAGTCAGTTCGGGGTTCGACATTCAAACCCAGTTCGGTATTCAACATTCGAATCCAGTTCAGTGTTCGACATTCGAAACCAGTTCGGTATTCAACATTCGAACCCAGTTCGGGGTTCAACATTCAAAGTAAGTTCGGGGTTCGACCTTCGATACCAGTTCGGTATTCAACTTTCAGAGTCAGTTCGGGGTTCAACATTCAAAGTAAGTTCGGGGATCGACATTCGAACCCAGTTCGGTATTCAACATTCAAAGTCAGTTGGGGGTTCGATATTCGATCCCAATTCGGTATTCAACATTCGAAACCAGTTCGGGGTTCGACATTCGAACCCAGTTCGGGGTTCAACATTCGAATCCAGTTCGGTATTCAACATTCAGAGTCAGTTCGTGGTTTGACATTCAAACCCAGTTCGTATTCAACATTCAAACCCAGTTCGGTATTTAACATTCGGGGTTCAACATTCAAACCCAGTTCGGTATTCAACAATCAAAACCCGCTTGGGGTTTGACATTCGGATCTTTTTCGATGTTTAGCATTCGGAACCATTTTTGTGGTCTTCTCGCCCAACAGAATATTGGACGGTCTTGTTTTGTACGTTTAAACGTCATAAAATGAAACAAAGAAGTGAAACAAAATCCGTTTTTATTGATCACTTATCGTAATCTTAATGTTATAATTGTATTAAATGGGAAAAAACTGCCTCTTACATTAAAGGTACACTTTCCTGTATTTGTGCCCATTGTCTGATTTGTTTAATGTTCACATATTATTTTTCTTGGACAGTGATATTTTGTATAACTGAACTTATAGGCATTTACCAAATTAAGTTTTGTTGCAAATAATCCTAGAACAATAAAATAATACAGGGTAATACATGTCTGCAACGTTTAACTCGAATCAACCACTTGCTTTTACTCGATTGCATTTTTCCATTGTCTATAGTGTGTATGTGATCTGCGTAATGAATTTCAATTGTCATTTGCATTTTTGTTCCAAATATGAAGAAAAACAAAACTATGAATGTGCGCCTTGATTTTAGTGTTGCATTAAAGATACTATTGTATCTATATCTATTAAAGATACTATACGAATGTTGAATACCGAACTGGGTTCGAATGTTGAATCCCGAACTGACTTTGAATGTCGAACCCCGAACTTATTCTGAATGTTGAATACCTAACAGGGTTCGAATGTCGAACCGCGAATGGACTCCGTGAACTGGGTTCGAACGTTAAACACCGAACTGGGTTCGAATGTCGAACCCCGAACTGGAGTTCGAATGTTGAATACCGAACTGGGTTTGAAAGTCGAACCCCGAACTGGGTTGGAATGTTGAATACCGAACTGGGTTCGGGGTTCGAATGTTGAATACCGAATTCAGTCGGTTTGAATGTCGAACCCCGAACCAGCATTGAATGTTGAATACCGAACTAGGTTTGAATGTCGAACCGAACTGACTTTGAATGTTGAGTACCGAACTGGGTTCGAATGTCGAACCCCGAACTGGTTTCGAATGTTAAATACCGAACTGGGTTTGAATGTCGAACCCAGAACCGAATGTTGAATACTTAACTGAGTTCGACATAACTGGGTTCGAATGTCGAACCCCGAACTGGGTTCGAATGTGGAATACCGAACTGGGTTTGAATGTCGAACCCCGAACTAGGTTCGAATGTTGAATACCGAACTGGGTTCGAATGTCGAACCCCGAACTGGGTTCGATTGTTGAATACCGAACTGGGTTCGAATGTTGAATACCGAACTCAGTCGGTTTGCATGTCGAACCCCGAACCGGCATTGAATGTTGAATACCAAACTAGGTTTGAATGTCGAACCGAACTGACTTTGAATGTTGAGTACCGAACTGGGTTCGAATGTCGAACCCCGATCTGGTTTCGAATGTTAAATACCGAACTGGGTTTGAATGTCGAACCCAGAACCGAATGTTGAATACCGAACTGAGTTCGACATAACTAGATTCGAATGTGGAACCCCGAACTGGGTTCGAATGTTGAATACCGAACTGGGTTCGAATGTCGAACCCCGAACTGGGTTCGATTGTTGAATACCGAACTGGGTTCGAATGTTGAATACCGAACTCAGTCGGTTTGCATGTCGAACCCCGAACCGGCATTGAATGTTGAATACCAAACTAGGTTTGAATGTCGAACCGAACTGACTTTGAATGTTGAGTACCGAACTGGGTTCGAATATCGAACCCCGATCTGGTTTCGAATGTTAAATACCGAACTGGGTTTGAATGTCGAACCCAGAACCGAATGTTGAATACCGAACTGAGTTCGACATAACTAGGTTCGAATGTGGAACCCCGAACTGGGTTCGAATGTCGAACCCCAAACTGGGTTCGAATGTTGACTACCGAACTGGGTTCAAATATCGAACCCCGAACTGGGTCCGAATGTGGAATACCGAACGGGGTTTGAATGTCGAACCCCGAACTGGGTCCGAATGTTGAATACCGAACTGGGTTCGAATGTTGAATCCCGAACTGACTTTGAATGTCGAACCCCGAACTTATTCTGAATGTTGAATACCTAACAGGGTTCGAATGTCGAACCGCGAATGGACTCCGTGAACTGGGTTCGAACGTTAAACACCGAACTGGGTTCGAATGTCGAACCCCGAACTGGAGTTCGAATGTTGAATACCGAACTGGGTTCGAATGTCGAACCTCAAACTGGGTTCGAATGTTGAATACCGAACTGGGTTTGAAAGTCGAACCCCGAACTGGGTTGGAATGTTGAATACCGAACTGGGTTCGGGGTTCGAATGTTGAATACCGAATTCAGTCGGTTTGAATGTCGAACCCCGAACCAGCATTGAATGTTGAATACCGAACTAGGTTTGAATGTCGAACCGAACTGACTTTGAATGTTGAGTACCGAACTGGGTTCGATTGTCGAACCCCGAACTGGTTTCGAATGTTAAATACCGAACTGGGTTTGAATGTCGAACCCAGAACCGAATGTTGAATACTTAACTGAGTTCGACATAACTGGGTTCGAATGTCGAACCCCGAACTGGGTTCGAATGTGGAATACCGAACTGGGTTTGAATGTCGAACCCCGAACTAGGTTCGAATGTTGAATACCGAACTGGGTTCGAATGTCGAACCCCGAACTGGGTTCGATTGTTGAATACCGAACTGGGTTCGAATGTTGAATACCGAACTCAGTCGGTTTGCATGTCGAACCCCGAACCGGCATTGAATGTTGAATACCAAACTAGGTTTGAATGTCGAACCGAACTGACTTTGAATGTTGAGTACCGAACTGGGTTCGAATGTCGAACCCCGATCTGGTTTCGAATGTTAAATACCGAACTGGGTTTGAATGTCGAACCCAGAACCGAATGTTGAATACCGAACTGAGTTCGACATAACTAGGTTCGAATGTGGAACCCCGAACTGGGTTCGAATGTTGAATACCGAACTGGGTTCGAATGTCGAACCCCGAACTGGGTTCGATTGTTGAATACCGAACTGGGTTCGAATGTTGAATACCGAACTCAGTCGGTTTGCATGTCGAACCCCGAACCGGCATTGAATGTTGAATACCAAACTAGGTTTGAATGTCGAACCGAACTGACTTTGAATGTTGAGTACCGAACTGGGTTCGAATGTCGAACCCCGATCTGATTTCGAATGTTAAATACCGAACTGGGTTTGAATGTCGAACCCAGAACCGAATGTTGAATACCGAACTGAGTTCGACATAACTAGGTTCGAATGTGGAACCCCGAACTGGGTTCGAATGTCGAACCCCAAACTGGGTTCGAATGTTGACTACCGAACTGGGTTCAAATATCGAACCCCGAACTGGGTCCGAATGTGGAATACCGAACCGGGTTTGAATGTCGAACCCCGAACTGGGTCTGAATGTTGAATACCGAACTGGGTTCGAATGTCGAACCCCGAACTCAGTTCGATTGTTGAATACCGAACTGGGTTTGAATGTCGAACCCCGAACCCCGACCCAACTTCACACACATTAGTATCATGAGTCCACTGTAGGCCGTATCCAGGCGGTTGTATTAGTTCATGCAATCAACGCGGCATTAAAGACTTATTACTATTACTCCGATTAAGAATGTACTAAAAAGGTCAAGTACTGTAGTATTTGAACTAGAGTTTAATTATCATACAAAGTGTATGTTTGGAATAAGCGAATTAGTACTTGGTTTATCGCGTTTGAATGTATA
Organism: Cyrtodaria siliqua; assembly: GCA_037043455.1. Classification (NCBI taxonomy): domain Eukaryota; kingdom Metazoa; phylum Mollusca; class Bivalvia; order Adapedonta; family Hiatellidae; genus Cyrtodaria; species Cyrtodaria siliqua. The sequence goes on along the minus strand of JAWPHD010000879.1, from coordinate 161,968 downwards.
AGTGGAACAAAGTAGAATTGCCAAGTTTTAACATCGTGGAAATAAACTTTTAAAGAAATATAGTTTGAACTATACGGAAAACAAGTATTAAAACTAATACAGTTTCAGAGCGTTATTTGAATTGTTAAACTATCATGCATTGAGTTCTTAGCCATCTAAATAATTACTATTATGGATATACAGCAACAAAGCGAACGTCCGCCGGGATCGCCGGCAATTTATCATGGACCTGAGGGATCGTCGGGGGCGTTCGTGGCGCTTATTATTGTGTCGGCAACATTTCCATCGTTACTTAGAAACCTATCGGCGGTGTTGTACCCAAACCATGTTTTGTTCAATAACAGACGATTTTGGTAAGTAACAATTTTGTTTTAATAGTAAATTTATTTAAAAGTTGCATGCTTTTTTAAGAATCAGAGCACGTATATTAATATTTTTCACGTTACATTTCTTTTGTTTTCCTTTGTTCAAGTCAAAAGTTTAATGCGGACGCAATGTAAATAAAGCAATATATTATCCACGCAACAGCTAATTTTCTTGTCAAGATTGTGTCTTGATTTATCTATTTACCGATGAATGGTAGTTTATTGAATTCGGTCAAGGAATGTTGAAGTTATGCGGATTGAGTTAACAAGAGCTGTTGGAGAACAGCGCAGCTCGACTGTACGATTTTTCAAAGAATATTAAGTTATATAGCCAGTAAATACCATCAGAAAACAAGGCTAAAGCAATGTGGGGGTATGCTTGAGGTGAGAACCGTTAGTTCAGTAATAGTGGATGTTGACCCAAACCAAAAATACTGCACATTTCATAGGCAGTTAAGTTGGGCTCTACAGACACCCAGGAAATCCATGATTCATTTTGACCTAAACGATGTATGAACCCATCTAGATAATTTTATGAGAAATCCCAAGGCAAAATTTGGTTGACCTAAGTCAAATAGTATCTGTCTTTATTGCACATTTTATGGGCAATCACAATTTGGGTTCCATGGGAGTCCAGAATTTATGGTGGGTTAGTAGGAGGGTATTCCGTATGCACCAGAATCACAGTTTAAGACTAATAACACAGAAATATTTACTTTTTGTTTTTAAATGGACACCCTCACCCCACCCACACCCAAACCAAATCCAAATAATTAGATGTGGATTGATAAGAACCCCCTCCCACCACCAACTAAACAAAACTAACAGCAAATATTTACATTTTCCCATTCTCCAGCCTCCAATTCCCCTACCCCTGTCCTCCATGTGAAAGGATCCCGTAAACCAATGGGAGGCAGGGCGGGGGCGCATCATTGATCTGGAACAAACAATATGTAAAAAACAAAACAACACAGACATATGTAAAAAACAAACAAAACAAAACATTCGGATGGAGCTGATGGGGCGGTGGGATGGTTTGTGGGGTGGGGGTGAGGGAGGAGGTGGGGCGAAACATATTGATAAATTAATAAAACAAAACAACACAGAGATATGTAAAAACAAATAACTAAAAAAAAACATTCGGGTCGTGGTGATGATGGTGGTGGGATGGTTGTGGGGTGGGGGCGAATCATATTGATAAATTGATAAAATAAAACAACACAGAGATATGTAAAAAACAACAACAAACATTCGAGTGGTGGTGATGATGGTGTGGGGATGGTTGGGGGATGGAGGGGTGGCGGTGGGGCGGGGGGCGGGGGCGCATCATTGATATATGTGTAGATTTGATAAAACAAAACAACAAACATATTAAAAAAAACAAAAAAACATTCGGGTGGTGGTGATGATGGGATGTAGTATGGTTGTGGGATGGGGGCGGCGACGAAACAAATTAATAAATTGATAAAACAAAACAGCATAGAGATATGTAAAAAAAAAGCAAAACACATTCGGCTGGTGGTGATGATGGGGTGGGGGATGTTTGGGTGATGCGTGGTGTTGGGTGGGAAGGGGGTGTGGGGGCAGGGGTGCAACATAGCTATAGGTGTAGAATTGATAAACCAAAACAACACAGAAATATGTAAAAAAAAAGGGGGGGGGGTTCAGTGGGGGGGGGGGGGGGGGGGGGGGGGGATGGGAGGGGGTTAAAGTTCGGATGGAAAGTGGAAAAACGTTTCGGGTTGAGGGGGTGGGTGGGGTGGGGGTGGATGAGTGGGAGGAAGGAGCCCATGCCCCAATATGGGTGAAGTATAAATGATGAGATAAGAAATTCCAAACTAAAATTTGGGTGACATAAGAAAAATATTTTAAGAGATACAAATATATACAACAACTTACACGCAAACCTTGATCTGTCTTTATTGCACATTTTATGGGTCATCAAAATGTGGGTTCCATGGGAGCCCAGAATTTGTAGAAGACAAAATTACTTACGCAACCCTTTACAACATACTATAAGGAAACCAATTCCAAAATGTATTGAGCTCGGACAAGAAATGTAAGATATATAGACCTGTAAACACAGCTTACACGCAAAATGTGATGTGAAATGAGACACATTTTAAGAGCTATCATAATTTGCGTTCCATGGGAGCCCAGGGGTTACAGGAACCAAAATTACTTAAGTAGCCCTTAAGATAATGCTATAAGGAAGCAAATGGCCAAATTTGGTTGTGCTAGGATAAGAAATGTAAGAGACATAGACTTGTAAACACAGCTTACGCGTAAACCTTGATGTGGGACGCCGACGCCGACGCCGACGCAGATGCCGACGCCGGGGTGATTACATAAGCGCTCTTATTCTTCGAATAGTCGAGCTAAAAATAGCAATTTCACCATACTGAGCCGATGACGTCACCGGAACAGTACGCACACCAACGCGCATCAGAGCTGCGCATGTGATACTTTTTGTACTATCACCCTGCGATTTCCTATCATCCTGTACTATCTTCCTCGCTTCAGATAGTATATAAATATCACATTCATGAGAGAGTGATAGTAAGAATGTTCACCCTGAGGATGTGATTATGAGGCGAAGCCGAGGGTGATAATCAATATCCGAAGGGTAAACATTCTTACTGTCACCCTCTCATGAATGTGATATTTATTTTATTATACCGAAAACCCATCGGGCAAATCCTTGCCGGATACACTGCTCCACTGCTTGTTTGGGTGAAACGGGATATGCGCAGTGAGGCAGTCTATTTGCCGGGTTTTTTTTAGAAAACATTTTTTTTCAGAAAGTTGCTATGAAAATTATATCGTTGGATTGGAAATAACGTAACTAAAAAAATGAGTGGAGTTTATTGAAATCGGTCAAGTACTTTTGAAGTTATGATGAGTTAAAAATGGCAACTTCACCATAGGGAGCCGATGACGTCACCGAAACAGCGCGCATCAAAGCTGCGCATGTGATAATTTTTTTACTATCACCCTGCGATTTACAATCACCCTTTACTATCCCCCTCGTGTAAGATGGTAAGAAATTACACATTGTTGTCTATGGGGATTTAGCATAGGCGTTTTATGTGAGGAATAATAATAAGAAATCACACACTGTTGTCTGTGGGGTTTAGTATGAGCGTTTTATGTGAGGTATAATAAATGCGAGTAGCACACCGGTGCATGCATACAGTGTGCACGTATTAAGGATATATATGCAACGCTGAAAGGTCAGTTTATTTACTGATAACATGCTACAGGACCAATAAGCTCAGGTATATAAATTGAGGCCCGAGCAATGTTTTTGTTGGAAATTATTGTTATATTGAACAGCATCTAGGGTAAAGAAGCATATCATAATTAGACCTTTACTTTTATAAAGAAAAACAAACTACAAACTAACAAGTTAGCTGTTCTGTATACACAACTTTGTTGATAATTCTTTGCTTTTTATATGGTTGCTGATTTGCTCCATTTCGTCTTTTCGTTATTTCGCCGCGAAAAGACGACAGAACGAAAAGACGACAGGACAAAAAGACGACAAATGCAGCGCGACAACACGACAGAATGAAAAGGCGAAAGAATGACAGAACGAAAAGACGACATTTCAAGGGCGAAAAGACGACATTTCAAGGGCGAAAAGACGACAATCCAGCCGTGAAAAGACGCCATTTGATATTGTCGTCTTTTCATAGTTTCGTGTAGCCTTCTGTCGTCTTTTCGCTTCTAATCCATTACAGGGTTCTCCACAGGATTTTTTTCAAGCATAGGGGCATTTTACATACGCAGGGGAGGGGGGAGTGGGGGTGGGGAGGGGCTGCAATATATAGATACATACTTTATTTCCAAATTCCAATAGGCTTAAAAGCCCGTGCGGATAAAACATACTATTTCACAAATTATGGCAACAGTGTAGGTATTACAGACAATATTTATATAGATAGATACTTTTTTTTCAAATTCCAACAAGCTTAAAAGCCCATGAGGATAAAACAGACAATATCACAAATTATGGCAACAGTGTAGTTATAACAGACAATAAATGTTCAAGTATAAATGCAATTTATTCGACAGACGCAACAAACGCTCACACATGAACACACGCACGCACGCACGCACGCACGCACAGACACACACACACCACACGTGTAACAGTGTCTCCAAAAACAACGTGCAGATAATATATTTTCAGACAATGAGAAAGCGTATCTACAGCACTTCATTACTTCATTACATAAATCAATTGAAATTTATCACATTTTCCTTAACAAACATCATATTATTTTCACAAGAGTGAAATAGAGCAGGTTTATATACAACTCTTGCTCTTTCAAATAAACGATATGTCACATGTACTTAAAATAGATATAGTTATACAATGTTGTATGTATATATTTTCTAATTTCCGTATAGTGTTTCGTTTCTCAACTTAAATGCTTTTAAAACAAAGGTACACAGCTTGCGAATATACATCTTATTTTGTGAATTTAATAATTCCAGAACTTTGATCGTATTTGATCTCTTTTAAAAATATTTAGGAATATCTTGCTTCCTTAACATTATGTATGTTTAGCATTCTAACACAAAATTGAATTCATCTTCACATTTATTACAAAATACACATATTCTATAGTTTACAGGAATTCTATTTGGCTTAACCTACCGGCTTCAATTTGCAGCCTATGAGATGACACCCGTAATTTAGTAATTGACACAGTTTGAAAATATTTATATTGTCTAGATATGGTTGAAACGGAGAGGAAGGCAGAGGGGTAGAACACCCCCACCCCGACCCCCCCCCCCCCCCCCCCCAAAATAAATAAATTCATGTTCATTTTATCATTTTTTGTTCATGCTCATTGAAGGTCTTCATCATGACCCCTGCATTGTTTCAGGTGCCATCTCGCTCATATCATTAGAGCAGTGGCAGACAATCTATAACGTGGCTCCAGCGTAAATGGAGTGTCTACAATAGAATTTGCATTAACTCTGCAGTTTAGGGTGAAAAGGTTCTTGGCCCGTTCTCCATATTTTATCTCGATGTACATGGAGGATGAGCCTGGCATGTTCATTCCTGTTAGGCGCCATATAACCTTTCATGTGTTGGTGCGCCTTAAAACCCCAATTTAGTTCAATTCAATTCTAATCGACTATGTCGATTCTGAACAGAATTGTCATTTAACTTTTGCTTTAATATTGCAAAATATATATTATAGTTACCAACACTTTGTTGTAACAACATGCATCATAAAACCTAAGCGAGTTCAATAAGTGTTTCAACTTGCAAACCCAGTTTATTTTCTGAGGATATGTTTCACAGTCATTAAGCATCATGTTATAAACTATTTTCACATATTTACGATCATTTACGCTCATGCTTTTTAACCAATATTTAATAATTATAAAATATCTTCTTGTATTAAATGATGTTCTGCCAAGTTCACCATATATAAAGTCATCTTGAGTTGTCTTCTTAACACCCAAAATGTGTTTACAAAACTGTAAATTCACTCGTTCAATTGATATAGCTTGCATAATGTATATTACATAGAGAGAGAGGATCTTAAATTAATTCATATTTAGTAGTTATTTATAACCGTAACCTGGCTGTAAGATGTTGTATAATGATGCCAACAAACACATGTGTACAGTTTCAATCCAAACTAATCCAAACTAATCTCTACGCCTTTGGGAGATAGCTTGTGATTGTTTAAAACACTGAAAAAAAGCAACAATAAAATCATCATCAACGTCAATAACAGCAACAACATATATTTATTTAACATATTTGACATCATGATATCAATTAACATGAGTGGAAATAGCAGTGACACTTACTTCAGTTCGTTGACAGGTTTCATAAGCTTGGTTACTGAACACGTTCATTAATTTTTGTTCATAAACACCGAGTTTACAATCACTCATTACCATATAACAAAGAACAAATAAAAAATCATAATGTTAACATGACAATGCTTGATACATGCCTTTAGGAGATCAGCAACGGGACACAAATCAAAAATAGCACACTACCATTTAGTGTACTGAATGTCCGTGATATATTATAGATAATTCACCGTAAACGATGTTCTATTTCTATTCTAATATCCCTAAAATGTGAAAATAACGCACACATCTGAAATCTTTCGCATTGCTTTGCTTGCTCTCCTAACGTTGCATACGTTACAATGCGGAATGCGCAATGCGCAATGCTTATTCTCATAACGTTGCAAAAATTACAGTGATATATCGTTCAATATAACGAGATATTTTAAACTAGGCTATATAGTGCGGGTGTAATAGAATTAAGAAATAGAACATCGTTTACTGTGAATTATCGTTTAATATATAACGGTTTGGAGTTCAATTGTAAACAATAATTTCACGAGCCCGAAGGGCGAGTAAAATTATTGTTTACAATTGAACGACAAACCGTGATATATTATAGATAATTCACCGTAAACGATGTTCTATTTCTATTCTAATACCCCTAAGATGTGTAAATAACGCACACATCTGACATCTTTCGCATTACTTTGCTTACTCTCCTAACGTTGCATACGTTACAATGCGGAATGCGCAATGCGCAATGCTAATTCTCCTAACGTTGCAAAAATTACAGTGATATATCGTTCAATATAACGAGATATTTTAAACTAGTGTATATAGTGCGGGTGTATTAGAATACACGATACAACACGATACTCCATTGTTGACAACGACATATACTACACGACACAACACGATACTCCACTGTTAACGATGATCTATACTACACGATACTACACGATACTCCACTGTTAGCAATGATCTATACTACACGTTACAATAGGATTATTACTAGAGTAACGTGTTCTGGAAGTTTGTATCACCTCGAATAGGTAAATGCCAGTCAAGGATCACACGAGAGGCAGAGCCTCGAGTGTGATCATGATCTGGCATTTGATCCTGATCTGGCATTTATCTACGAGAGGTGATACAATCTTCCAGAACACGTTACTCTAGTAATGATCCTTTTATTATATACCTCTTACACATCATTAACATAGACATATTTGCATTGCTATTGCATACACATTCAATAAAGCATATTATTTCTGGATAAAGTGCAGCGGGAAAATGTATGTAGTTTTAAGGTGTTGGTGTTCATTGGTCTGATCTTCTTGTTTTGTTGTATGACGTAACGTCGTCTTGACGTTCTCGCGCATAGTGGCGTACAACTTGCTTGAATCATTGGAAAAACCGCTGTTCTATTTTTAGTAAGATAGTGATACTAATTGCATTTTTAGTAGCATAGTGATATCCGGTAGTGTGATACAGGTTATTGTATTCCAATGTAAGAAAATGAAGGTACTATGCATATATATATATTTTTGTAATATAATAAAACACGATACACCATTGTAAACGATGATCTATACTACATGATACTACACGATACTCCACTGTTAACAATGATCTATACTACACGATACAACACTGTTAACCATCATATATCCTACTCTATACGACACTGTTACCGATGATCTACACTACACGATACAACACTGTTACCGATGAACTTTACTACACGATACAATACTTTTACCGATGAAATATACTACATGATACAACACTGTTAACGATCATCTATACTACACGATACAACACAGTTAACGATCATCTATACTACAGGATACAACACTTTTAACGATGATTTATACTACACGGAACAACATTTACAACACGGTACAACACTAACGATCATCTGTACTACACGATACAGTACTGTTAACCATTATCTATACCACACGGTACAACACTGTTAACCAACATCAATACTACACGATGCAGCAATGTTAACGATCATCTGTACTACACGACACAGTACTGTTAACCATTATCTATACCACACGGTACAACACTGTTAACCATCATCAATACTACACGATGCAGCAATGTTAACGATCATCTGTACTACACGATACAGTACAGTTAACCATTATCTATACCACACGGTACAACACTGTTAACCATCATCAATACTACACGATGCAGCAATGTTAACGATCATCTGTACTACACGATACAGTACTGTTAACCATTATCTATACCACACGGTACAACACTGTTAACCATCATCAATACTACACGATGCAGCAATGTTAACGATCATCTGTACTACACGATACAGTACAGTTAACCATTATCTATACCACACGGTTCAACACTGTTAACCATCATCAATACTACACGATGCAGCAATGTTAACGATCATCTGTACTACACGATACAGTACTGTTAACCATTATCTATACCACACGGTACAACACTGTTAACCATCATCAATACTACACGATACAGCACTGTTAACGATCATCTATACTACACGATACAGTACTGTTAACGATGATCTATACTACACGATATAGCACTGTTAACGATCATCTATACTACACCATACTGCACTGTTAACCATCATCTATACTACACCATACTGCACTGCTAATGATCATCTATACTACACGATACACCAATGTTAACGATCATCTGTAGTACACGATAAACCACTGTTAACGATCGCCTATACTACACGAAACAGCACTGTTAATTATCATCTGTACTACAGATACACCACTGTTAAAGTTCATATGTACTACACGATACAGCACTGTTAACGATGATCTATACTGCACGGTATAACAATGTTAACGAACGATCATATATACTTCACAATACTACACTGTTAAAGATCATCTATACTACACGATACAGCACTGTTAACGATCATCTATACTAAATATACAGCACTGTTAACCATCATCTACAAGAACACGATACACGACTGCTAACCTACACGATACCCCATTGTTAACCATCATCTATACTACACGATACAGCATTGTTAACGATCCTGTATACTACACGATACACCACTGTTAACGATCATCTATACTGCGCGATACAACACTGTTAACGGTAATCTATATTACACGATACAGCACTGTTAACGATCATCTATACTACACGATACACCACTGTTAACGATGTTCTTTAATACACGATACAGCACTGTTAACAATCATATATACTACACGGTACAACAATGTTACGGATGATATACATGCTCGTACCAGAAAAAGTGAACAATACTCCATGTGATATGTATTATATATAGGCTGGTCTCAGCGAATAAGCAACGAGCTGGGACAGACTGTCTGGTTTTTAATATGTTATACTTATTGACCCTTTTAGAGTAACTATTCTTCTCTAATTTCCATCCATCTATTAGAAGTCGGAGGATGGTATAGACCAAACCCGTTAGTTATTCTGAATTAAACGATTTAATGCTTCACCAACCAAACTTCAATGTTTAGTAACCTTCGGCGAATGAAGGATTAACCTAAATATAACAAACAAGCACAACTGAAGTCATAGATAACAACAAGTATATAAATGAGAAACATCAATATATCTTAAAATACTTAATATTAAGCATATTTAAAAACAATATCAGTAGAAATTGGCGATGCAGTTACCAACAATTGAAGTACATTTTTATAGTAACCTATATATTAAATATGTTAGTGACTTTTTGTATTTCAAATATAAGACATTTGTTTGAAGTGTTTTCGAATATCTTATTAATATTAAGTGACATTTAAGTTAATACTAAAGTACATGTTGAACATTTAGTTACACTATGAATGGATTAAGATTAAGTTTGTCATATCCTACTGACATATTGACCTTAAAGATATAGACGGGAACATTCTTCTCGTATCCGCCTAACTGTTATTGTGTCGTCTGCATAGCTGGCAGACACTTAGGGATCACTTTGTCCGTCTTCTGTCGTCGGTCACACTTTAACCTGCAGCCTAACATTGGCCATAACTTGAAGAGTAGTTGACCTGTTTTCATAAAACTTCATACACATTTTCATCTTAACTCAAGGAATGTCGTTAAATAAGTCTAATAACTCTGACTTTCATTTTGTCAGAGTGAAGTCCCTTTTTATAAAACTTTAGTCAAAGCTGAAATTAGCACACGGCAGGCGACACAAGTGTTCCGTGGAACATCCGTCTAGTACTGATTTACATAAATGTATTGTTCCGCTATTTGCATGCATAACAATGAACTGGCAAACGATATTGAATATCAATAATATAGATGAAGTAGACTCGTGAAACTACAAAGAACAAATAAATCCTCTAAAATATAAAACATGTATCACTATAGTCATGATATTGTACACGTTGGCTTAAAATGTGTGATTAATTGAATTGGATTTTATAGTCGCACCAACAGCTAAGGTCATATGGCGACTTTCCAGCTTCCATTGGTGGAGGAAGACCCCAGGTGCCCCTCCGGGCAATTTTCGTGCACGGGCGGGCACCTGGGTAGAACCACTTTATTTATCAGATATCCGAAAACATCGCAGAAAAAAAATCGCACCATGGCATAATAATTGTTTATAAACATGACAATTGAGCATGTGTTGAAGAAAAAAAATCATCGACCTTGAAGCGTATTAAGTTTAAGTTCTAGGTACCTAGGTACATTTGGCCGCGTTTTAACATGTTTTGTATACGCTTCTAATTAACATTTTAACCTCTTGTTGAATACCTATTGTTCAGAACATCATTTGAAAGACACATACATTTACACACTTTTTGTTTAATTTCAGGGTAACTCTCTTTGTCGATTTCTGCACCACTGTACTTCCCGTGGAACTGATGATAACAGTTATGAACATACAGTCGCCATATTTCTTTGCCGTCACGTGTTGTGCCATAATCTTCCTAGTCACATGGACGCTATGCAAGCCTCGTTACCGTGATGCCATGAAGACATCGCACTTCTTCGCACTACCAATGTCTCCTAAACTTCCTTTTATATCGTATTTCCGTGCATACACCAACATTTTTACTGGATTTTCAATCCTGGCGGTTGATTTTACCATTTATCCACCATATTTCTATAAATCAAGAGTCTACGGGACGGCGTTGATGGACAGTGGACTTGGTTTCTACATGATATCAAATGCAATAGTTTCACCCGAGGCCCGGGGAATTATCACATCATGCAGGTAGGTGACACTATTATTTGAGATATATGTTATATGTAATCTTAACCATGCACTTAGACATGCATATTGTTTACACTAGTTTGATAAGCATATGCCCCCCAGTCAATTAGAAACACAATTTGTCCATTTCAGTACCATTTCATCTCTACTGAAAGCTGCAAAAGACACGATTCCGCTAATAATCCTGGGATTTTCTAGGTGTTATTTAACGGGAATGGCCGACTACCATGTTCCGTTGCAGGAATACGGCGTCCATTGGAACTTCTTTTTCACTTTAGGTGTTGTCAAGGTAACATCTTCCAAATTAAGCTATCATTATTCTCGTATGTCTGTCTTGTTCAAAATAATAAAGAAAGATAAATAAAGTGCAAAAAAGTGAATGAAATAATAAAACAGTAACGCAATACGTTATACTATTTGTGTACTGCAAATTATCTATATACTGATAACTATAATAAAACAAACACCCGATTGTTGCTGTAAATTCTGTCGACCAAATTCCTTGTTCCATCCTATATCTGTATCTGTAACAGTACACTTGTTTCCTTGCAACTTGTTGACAACTATGTTTTATGATCTGATCACAAACATGTGCCATTCCTTTTATTTTATTTCAGTGGCGGTCAATACTTTTTCTTATGGGATGACGAGTTGTCCGTCGTCCGCCCGTCCGTCGTCCGTTAACTTTTGCAGTGTGAACACTCTATGGTCTTCATTATTATTCGGATCTTTACGAAGCTTTGCCAGTGTCTTTATATCAATGAAAGCTCGGACAAGTTCGAAAACTATCCAGATCGGATTGATTTTACCGGAGTTATGGCCCTTGTTTTGCTGAAAATGCCATATTAAGCCTTGTGAACACTCTAGCACCTTCCTTTATTATTTAAACTTTACCAAACTTGCAAAGTTTGTAAATATCAATAAAAGCTCGAACATGTTTGAAAACCATCCAAATCGAATCAATAACACCGGAGTTATGGCCCTTGTTTTTTTCCCTCAAAAATATCATTTTCTGCCTTGTGAACACTTTAGCACCTTCATTTATCATTTGATCTTTACCAAACTTGCACAGATTGTTAATATCAACAAAAATCAGACAAGTTCAAAAACCAGCTATATCTGACCAGGAACACCGGAGTTATGTGCCCTTGAATTATTGAAAAATGCGATTTTCAGTGTTGTGAACACTCTAGCGCCTTCATTTTGTAGTCGATCTTTCCTAAACTTAGCCACATTGTTGATATTAATGAAAGCTCTGATGAGTTTGAAAACCATCCAAATCGAATCAGTAACACCGGAGTTATGGCCCGTGTTTTTTTCCTCAAAAATATCATTTTCTGCCTTGTGAACGCTCTAGCACCTTCATTTATTATTTGATCTTTACCAAACTTGCACAGATTGTTAATATCAACAAAAATCAGACAAGTTCAAAAACCAGCTATATTGGACCAGGAACACCGGAGTTATGTGCCCTTGAATTATTGAAAAATGCGATGTTCAGTGTTGTGAACACTCTAGCGCCTTCACTTTGTAGTCGATCTTTCCTAAACTTGGCCACATTGTTGATATTAATGAAAGCTCTGACGAGTTTGAAAACCAGTCAGATCGGACCAGTAGCACCGGAGTTATGGTTATGGCCCTTTTTCAATATTTGGTAATGTACACTGGGGTCGTGGGTTCAAATCTCACTGGAGGCATATTTGTTTTTACTTTTTTTTTCTCCATAAGAAACCATGTTTCATGGGTTCAACGTTGTTGTTTTTTGTTTTTTTATGAAAATTTATTTCTATTTTACTTTATTTTTAATTTTGTTATTTTTTAAATGTTTTTTTTAGTACTTTTTTCTCATAAGAAACTTTGGTTATTTTTTCTTTAATTGGGAGCTTAGGGGTCCTTGTTGGATGAGTTTTACTGAGAGATATAGGGAAGAACTTCCATGAAACTACAAAAGATACAGGTTAATATATTTTATTTATTATCAGCTTATGTTCCTCTAAAAAAAGTTGTTCAAATGGTGACCCTGGGGTCTAATTTGGCCCGCCCCAGGAGTCCCAGTTTTATATAGACTTATATAGAGGGAAAAACGTTAAAACTCTTCTTCTCTAAAAACTACAAGAGTCAAAGTTCTAATATTTTTTATTTACACTCAGCTTATGGTCCTCTATCAAGTTGTTTGAATGGTGACCTTGGGGTCAAATTTGGCCCTTCCCCAGAGGTCACATGTTTTAAATAGAGTTTCATAGGGGATTTTTTTAAAAAAAAATCCTTTTTCTGAAGCTACAACAGCCAGACGTTTAATATTATAGGTTATTGAATTTGTATGGCTAAATATTACTTGGAACGAGTTGTTTTGGCAAAGGACGACGAGCTTGCGAGTCCTCCTGCGCCAAAACAACGAGTTCCAAGTAATATTTAGCCATACAAATTCAATAACCTTTTTATTGTATACTTTCATATTGTTTTTGATCAATGTTAATTGTATGACTATTACTTTTCATTGTATTTGTGTTATTTTTATAGCTTTTGATGGAATTCCTATCTTGCCATTCAGTTTCATTTTGTGTGGATGATTATTTTGCGCGAAAACGACATCGACGTCGGATGACGTCATTAAAAACATCAAGCGATTTTCGGAAGTTTGTTTACCATTCGATAACGTTAAAAACAGTGGGTGAGTGACCTTTTGAATTATTTTATCAATTTTTGCCATAAAAGGTTGTAAAAAAACTCGTATTTTTTTGTTGACACTATAGGAAGGATTCCGTTATTTCTATTTGAAAGTAGTTCCTTATTTCTATTTCGCGGCTCTTAGCAAGCACGAGCAAAAGTTCCCGTGCAATATCAACGCGTGCAATATCGTAGAATATTGCACGCTTAGCTCAATGCAAACTAAACGGGACAATATGAAAGTATACAATAAGTATCTAAATAGCTGAAAGTAGTGGAGTGAATATTTTTGATCTGATTTTAATGAGATTTGGGTCATTCCTTTTTGTTTTTCAGATGTTTTCAACTGTATTCTTTTGCATCACTCCGTACAAACTGCGGATAGTTCTGGGTCCGTCTATAATAATACTCTACCAGTATTTACTCTCTAAAACGTGGTTACATCAGTTTGTCTTGTTCGGATTCCATGGCGACGCCAGTAGAGATGGAATTCTAGAGGCCAACAGGGAGGGAATCGTTGCATCTGTCGGCTTTCTAGCCATCTACTTTGTTGGTGTGCAACTGGGAACCATACTACTAAGGAAGAGGTATGCCCGAAAACTACATTATTTGGTATTTATTATTCTGTCGTTATTGAATGAGTATACAATGCACGATGTAAATGACCGTAGGTTGGACGACGTAATTAGTCGTTTGAGTTGAATATGTGCTCAATGCACGCTGTAAATTACCGTAGGTTGGATGACGTAATTCGACGTTTGAGTTGAATATGTGCGCAATGCACGCTGTAAATTACCGTAGGTTGGACGACGTAATTCGACGTTTGAGTTGAATATGTGCTCAATGCACGCTGTAAATTACCGTAGGTTGGACGACGTAATTGGACGTTTGAGTTGAATATGTGCTCAATGCACGCTGTAAATTACCGTAGGTTGCACGCTGTAAATTACCGTAGGTTGGACGACGTAATTCGTCGTTTGAGTTGAATATGTGCTCAATGCACGCTGTAAATTACCTAGGTTGCACGCTGTAAATTACCGTAGGTTGGATGACGTAATTCGACGTTTGAGTTGAATATGTGCGCAATGCACGCTGTAAATTACCGTATGTTGGATGACGTAATTCGTCGTTTGAGTTGAATATGTGCTCAATGCACGCTGTAAATTACCTAGGTTGCACGCTGTAAATTACCGTAGGTTGGATGACGTAATTCGACGTTTGAGTTGAATATGTGCGCAATGCACGCTGTAAATTACCGTAGGTTGGACGACGTAATTCGACGTTTGAGTTGAATATGTGCTCAATGCACGCTGTAAATTACCGTAGGTTGGACGACGTAATTGGACGTTTGAGTTGAATATGTGCTCAATGCACGCGGTAAATTACCGTAGGTTGGACGACGTAATTCGACGTTTGAGTTGAATATGTGCTCAATGCACTCTGTAAATTACCGTAGGTTGCACGACGTAATTCGTCGTTTGAGTTGAATATGTGCTCAATGCACGCTGTAAATTACCTTAGGTTGCACGACGTATTTCGTCGTTTGAGTTGAATATGTGCTCAATGCACGATGTAAATGACCGTAGGTTGGACGACGTAATGTATGATGTGTGTTTTCATTATTGTCTTATCTTGCCCTTAATGGTTTATTTTCTTGTTGCTTTACTTGCTTTGTGGCTTTCTAGACTTTTTTTATTTTCATATATATCATCTTATCATCTTTGTGGTTTACTTATATTGTCCAGCAATGCTGCGTGAGCGTCTCCGTGGCCGAATGCTTAATGACGTTGCGTTGCAAACCTTCGCCTGTGACCGCTGCGGGTTCGAATCACACTGGGAGCTCGACTTGTAAGTGAGGAAGTGTCGATTCTTACGGATGGCGGGCATGTACAGTACTGGTTCTACTCAGGAAAAGTGCCTCGACCACCAAACATTTACCGTCATATATACTGAGGGAATAAAGTTTACCAAGATTGTGTTGCACCCTGGTTGTAAAATCAAGAAACAACTGCCATAGACACACTATTTTAGTAAACACACATCAATAGCAGTCGAACATCTTAATGACGTAACGAATAAATGAACGTAGGGGTCAAGCCCGTAAAGTCCCAAAATGTCAGTATATCTTGTATACAGTATTATTTCATCTAAATACTGAGGGAAAAACGTTTAGCAAGTTGTTTACATGAAATAATACTGTATACAAGATATACTGACATTTTGTGACTTTACGGCTTGACCCCTACGTTCAGTTATTCGTTACATCATTAAGATGTTCGACTGCTATTGATGTGTGTTTAATAGAATATAAGAATCTTTCATGGGTATCCGGTGAAGATAGGGAATTCCAACCCTCGGTATAAGTGTTTTTATCGGAACTGAGGCTCTGTCGATGTTCCGATTAAAACACTTATACCGAGGGTTGGAATATAAGAATCGTTCATGGGTATCGGGTGAAGATAGGGAATTCCAACCCGAGGTATACGTGTTTTTAAAACACTTATACCGAGGGTTGGAATTTCCTATCTGAACCGAATACCCATGATAGATTCTTTTTTTTTTGCATATCAGAGACATGTTGTGCGTTGACGCCGCCAGCTACTAACGTTTTGCATGTTTTCCTGCATACCGGATTATTGTGTCTATGGCAGTATTTTCTTCAATTTTACAACCAAAAATGTATCATTTCCAGAGTGCAACAAAAACTTGCTAAATTTGTTTCCCTCAGTATATGTACAAGGCACGCGGACGACTGTGGGCTGGACGAAGTCTTTCGTCGTTTGAATCTAAGTAAATTAGCTATGGGCACGGTTTTCTTTTTGTTTTTAATGTATTAATGCTATTTAAAACAATGAAAGCATGAGTTACACTTTTACCATTTGCAGAGAAACCGTTGGGGAATGGTGTACCGCTACTATCTACCTCACGAGTATCTGTAGTTGTTCCTACTTGTTGATGCATCTCTCTGGGATTTACATAGAAAAACCTTCAAGGAAGTTTGCTAACCTCGCATATATGTTCTTTATTGTAAGTATCTACCTATAACACTGTTTTCTTCAATAGTTATGTTCAACTATCAAAAGCAAGCATTTTAATTCAAATACTATTTTTTTCTCTATAATTGCGGCGACTTGCATGCTCTAATTTTCAATAATCGCTTCTTTCTTGTTTGTTTCAGTGAATTGTTTTACGTCACTTTAGCGAAGCCCAGCAGAGCTTATGGGATGGCGAGTTGTCCGTCGCCCGTCTGTCCGCCGTTAACTTGTGCCTTTTTAGCGCAATAAGGACTTCATTATTAGTCTGATCTTTACGAAACTTTGCCAGTGTCTTTATATCAATGAAAGCTCGGAAAAATTTGAAAACCAGCCGGTTCGGACCAGTAACACCGGAGTTATGTCCGAGCTAGGGCCCTTGATTTAGTTAAAATTACTATATTTTGCATCGTTAACACGACAGGGCCTTCATTTTTCATCCCATCTTTACCACTCTTTACCAGATTATTAATATCAATGAACGCTCAGACGAGTTTGAAAACCAGCCAGATTGGATCATTTACCTCGGAGTTATGGCCCTTGATTTTTGTCTCGCCGACGATAATGTGTAGCGAGACATAGCAGTCACGCATTTTAAATGAACTATATCTCAACAACCGCTACTCGTTTTTTTCTGAGAATTTTTCAGAAGCTTTGTTCGGTCAAGGGACATCACATAATGCCAATATTAACAAGTTCAAGGTCATATTTTGCGTTATTTTTCCAAACTTAACCTTGGTTAGGTACCTTAACCTTGATTAGGTAAGTTAATCTCAGTTAACTTTATGTGATTGCCTCACTTTATGTCTTTGATACTTGATCATATGTATTGTTGGCATTGTTGGACATCGCTGAACGACAACAAAATACCAAGGTCAAGGTCATGTTTTGCGTTTTTTACCCTAAACATCAAAGGTAAGTTAACCTCAGTTAACTTGTTCTGATAATTTAAAAAAAAAAAAAGTTTGATACTTGGTCATATGTATTGTTGGCATTGGTGGACATCACTGAACGACAAAAAATACCAAGGTCAAGGTCATATTTTGCGTTATTTTACTCAAACTTAACCTAGGTTAGGTAACTTAACCTTGCTTAGGTAACTTAACATTGGTTAGGTAACTTAACCTCAATTGTCTCACTTTATGTCTTTGATACTTGATCATATGTATTGTTGGCATTGTTGGACATCGCTTAACGACAAAATAATTCCAAGGTCAAGGTCATGATTTGCGTTTTTTACTATAAACATCAAAGGTAAGTTAACCTCAGTTAAAATTGTTCGGATAATATGTACTGTTGGCATTGGTGGACATTGCTGGATGAAAGTCAAGGTCATATTTTGCGTTTTTTCCCCAAACGTAGCCTTAGTTAGGTAACTTAACTTTGGTTAGGTAACTTCAGTTAACTTTATGTGATTGCCTCAAGTTATTTCTTTCATACTTGGTCATATGTATTGTTGGCATTGATGGACATCGCTGAATGACAAAAATACCAAGGTCAAGGTCATATTTTGCGTTTTTCTTCCAAAACTACACCCTGGTTAAACCACTTAACCTCATTAACTTAACTTCGTAAGATTACCTCGCTTTTATTTGTTGGATACATGTCATATGAAGTGTTGTCTTTGGTGAGCGAGACACCCTCAGACTGTGGTCTTGTCTGAATAGGGCCTTCATTTTTATCGGATCGTTTCCAAACTTTACCAGATTGTTGATATCAATGAAAGCTCGGACGAGTTCGAAAACACGCCAGATCGGACCAGTAACACCGGAGTTATGGCCCTTGATTAAGTTAAAAACGCTGTATTTCGCCTCGTTAAGACGATAGGGCCTTCATTTGGACGGATTGTAATGAAACTTTGCTTGAATAATCAGTACCAAATCTAGTTATGCATATCGTCACCGTGTTCCGGTTGAATGCTTTTTGGCGGAGTTATGGCCCATTAAAGGTTTTAATGCACTAACTTCGTCTGGACTAGTTCTCCTGAACCGCTGCCCGGATGTCAACTCAACGAAACTTTGCAGAGATGATCAGTACCAAATCTAATTATGCATATCGTCAGCGTGTTCAGGTTGAATGTATTTTGGCGGAGTTATGGCCCTTTAAAGGTTTTAATGCGCAACATATGTCTGGACTAACTCTCCTGAACCCCTGGCCGGATTTCATCGAAACTTTAATTACAGAGATGATCAGTACCAGGCCTAGTTGTGCATGTCATCGCCGTGTTCCGTTTGAATGACGTTTGGCTGAGTTATAGCCCTTTAAAGGTTTTGATAGATACCCAAACTTTATCCAGACTAGTCTCTTCTGAACTCCTGGCCGAATTTCAACGAATTTTTGCGGGCATGATAATATAAACCTATTTGCGCATATTATCAAGGTGTTTTTGTTGATTGATTTTTGACAGAGTTATTGCCTATTATACACAAACTTTGTCCGGACGAATTTTCTGTACTCCTGGCTGGATTTCAATGAAAGTTGGCAGGAATGAACAGTACCAAGCCTATTCGCGTATATCATCGCTGTGTTGGCATATGTTTGTCATGTTCTGGTTGAATGCTTTTTGTTGGAGTTGTGGCTCTTTAAAGGTATTAATACACAATCTATGTCTAGATTATTTCACAACCACTAGTCGGCTTTCAACGAAACTAGGTTACGCATATCATTGTTGTGTTCCGGATGAAAGATATTTGATGGAGTTATGGCCATTGAAAGGTTTTATTACACTAACTTTGTTCTCCTGAACTCCTGGCCGGATTTAAACGGAACTTGGCAGGGATGATCAGTACCAAGCCTAGCCGGTTGAATGATTTCTGACAGTCTTATGACACCTTATACCCAAACCTTTTCCGGGCTAGTTTTCTTGAACCCTTTTGCTAAATTTCAGTGAATTTGGCAGGAATGATCAGTACCAAGCCTAGCCGGTTGAATGATTTCTGACAGTCTTATGACCCCTTATACCCAAACCTTTTCCGGGCTAGTTTTCTTGAACCCTTTTGCTAAATTTCAGTGAATTTGGCAGGAATGATCAGTACCAAGCCTAGCTGCGCATATTGTTATCGTGTTCGCCACCACAGACTTCATATAGCAAGTAGAGCGATACAGGCTATCTTGTGCCTCTTTTTTTTATTGCACAAAATTCTAGGCATCTCATTGGTTGAGTGTGGTCAGGTGGTGACCCCCTATTATTAGTTATTGGGTTTGTTACTGACCCCCTACAGAAATATGTGGGGTCAGTTAGATTTATAGGGGGCGAGGCGATAGCCGAGTCCCACTAAACATCTGACTGACCCCACATATTGACCTAGTAATAGAAATATGAAACAAAAAATAAGAATATAAGCATATTATTTGAATATGATTGTTGTTATTACTTTTGAAAATATATTTAGTACGGCCTACAAATTATACATATATTAATTTAGCAATTTCTGTTCACCAGACGATCTTTTCATAAGTAATAATATCAAAACATGTAAATACTGATCATTTACATCCAAACTCGCATGTACATAACATAAAAGAAACATACTTGCATACATTCTTTTCTTGTGTGGTGATTAAAGATGTGTCTTGGTGATTTTAATGATCGCTTCACCGACTTGTTCGTGTATTTCGGTGTGCTCGGATGTCATAAGGTTTCCCTATCTTTTTTGTCATGGGTCTGTGTAAGGAGAGATTTTATTTTTTCTTATTCCCCATGTCTACAAACTGAAATAAATAGTTTGCAAATACATGATAAGGATAAGTGATATAGCTGTGCGTAAAATTTGGCTACGCGGAGTATCGTCTCTATGCCAGGCTCCACAGAGAATCATTTTTATAAATTTGCTATATCTATGTCGAAACCCATATTTTCATGATCTAAATTAAATGAATACTGTCTACGTTTTATATCAGGTGTCTGTTATCGTATGTGTGAAAGGTCAATACATGACATTGTAAAGCCCCAAAATTGACATAAACACAAATAAAATGAAAAATATCCGCTGAGAATCATCTCGCTAAAATAGATTTCTTTGATTCTGCTCTCAGTCCGCTAAGCATTAGCAGAAGTGAATATTAACCGAGTCTTTTTACCATTGATTGGCATACTTAAGGCACAATTATATGTTTATGAACTGAGAATTAGAGCTGAAATGCCTGTGTTTACCTACCGAGTCGAGACAAATCTTCGTTACGGATGATCATCTCGTGCACTTGCGCGCACCTGCTGATGACGTCGATTACTGGGCTTGAAATAGAGAACGCTAAACTCCAGTACAAATCTTATGGTCAAAGGGAAACAACTCTTCTAACACGGATTACACAAACATAATAAGTAAATTATTAATAATGTTTTTAAACTGTACCGGTCGTGACGTCAACGTCATGACGTCTTAAATATCGGTGTTTGCCTTGAAAAAGGTGCTCGATGCAATAAATCAGTTATTGGGTTTGTTACTGACCACCTACAGAAATATGTGGAGTCAGTCAGATATATAATGCCTCACCCCCTGTAAATCTTACTGACTCCACATAATTATGTAGGGGGTCAGTAACAAACCCAATAACTAATAGTGGTAGAAGCAGACCACCCGATTTTGCCTGGGTAAATCAGTACTGAATATACATTTTCTCACTTGAAACGTCTAGCTCCCGCAGCGGTTAGATGGTTGGTTGTATGGTGTTTTACGTCATTTTCACATGTATATATGACGGTCTATTTTTTTGTGGTGGAGGCAGACCACCCACTTTTTCTGGGTATAACCAGTACTGTACACCTCCCGCCATCCGTAAGAATCGACACTTCCTCACTAACAAGTCGAGCTTCCTGTGGGATTCGAACCGCAGCGTGGGAGGCGAAGGTTTACAACGCAACGGTCACGGAGACGCTTCCGCAGCGGTTAGAGGATACTGTGTTAGACGCAACGTATTATCCCGGTCACGGAGACGTTTGATTTCTTACTCGATGCATATGTACAATAATGACATTTATTTTAATTATAATAAAAAACATAAATAATTTTAAAATATACCAACCTAATTTACAATAATTTGAAAAAGTGATATGTATATATCTACAGGGTAAACTGTTTAAGTTAAAGTGTCGTTTTAAGGTATATACGTCCACTACAGTCAAAGGTATCGCTATGAAACTCGTTATATACATCGACTGGGGTAAATCATAAACCGCTGACTAAGCCCAAGCCCAAACCGCGACAGTGACCTTGACCTTGACAGTAAATACAAAGAGTTTCACCATTCTTTATCTCGACTTCATTTTTAAATTGGATGCTGCTGGATAAAGCATATGTTACGCAAGGGCTTTCAAGTGAAACCTTAATGGTTTATTCTTGTATTGCCCTGGCTTCTGCCAATTCACTGAGTACTTGCTTTGTGGATTTCTAGGCTTTTTTTATATTCATAGATACATAATCATCTTTATAGGGCAGAATATAGCCTGGCGCAGATTTCTTTATTTACACTTCTATTGGGATGACAATGGGGTAAGATTGAGGTCTGGTAACCCTAGAACCTGGTTCAACCGCATCCCCAACCCCACCCCTCAAATTGTCAACTCTTTTATATTTGTGGTGTTACATGCTTTGCCTTTTCCTTTATGTACTCTTTGTTTTGCATTACGTGGTCCCGCCTTAATTCCATTAAGCGGTGGGAAAGCTTTTATTAGCATGATTTTATAACGGATACTTTGACAACAAAATACGTTTAAAAACATTTTTTACTGGAAAAATTTAAAATTACCTATTCAATGTTTTAATTTTACAATATGTAAACTTTTTAAGCCGAAATTAAGGTTTTATTTCATAACCCAGCCAACCCCGTTTTCGCTTCATGGAGAAGAGGTTAGATGGGGTATGAAAGTTATTACTCGGACCACGTAATGGTGTGCGTGTTTGTGGTTGTCTGTGTTCTATTAAAGCTACATTTTCTGGTCGGATTTTATATCTACTGTTATGATAGAAACATGCTTGCATCAACTCGAATCTGTATACTACACTGACCATTGTGAGTAATTGGCGATGTGAGATCTGCAATATGGTCATCTCAGTCTTCAAAACTATTTTCTTAGATTTGATTAACACGTCTACGGATGTTTTTATATATACTGAAAGGAAAAAGAAACGCATAATCAAAAAATTGCCCATACTACACTGTTATATACACCTAATTCTACGTACTATTCCAGATATATCTCAACGTGTTTTGTACAAAAAGGGGCTGCAACTAATTACAGAAAGCACACCTCTGTCATGTAGTAGACCTTTTAATCAAAGTATACTTTGTTACACGAAATTCATAAATGTTGAAGTTTCGCTTGCAAAAAGTCAAGCCATTTCAGTATTGTGTTTAATGTTAAGAGATTGCATCGTTTAAAGCCTAAGTGTGCTCACCAGCTTGAGCCAAATGGGCATTCTGTCGATAATGAAACTTTAAAGGGATAATCATTGGTGTGTTCGGTGCTGTTTAAACCTTCTTTCCGAAAGGACAGACCTAATGTCGCCCTGTACCATTCGATTAGCAGTAGCATATTAAACATACAATATATAGCGGAAATACCCATTATGCGTTTCTTTTTCCTTTCAGTATATTTATCACTTATTTTCGACACTTGAATATCGGTCTTCAATCCATTTTCAGATTGGAGTATTACGTATGATGATGGCGTGATACAATTATAACTTATTTTATTACACTTGAAGTTCGGTCTTCGGTCAATTTTCAGATTGGAGTACACCGTCTGATGATGGCGTGATACAATTATAACTTATTTTCGACACTTGAAGTTCCGTCTTCGGTCAAATTTCAGATTGGAGTACACCGTCTGATGATGGCGTGATACAATTATAACTTATTTTCGACACTTGAAGTTCGGTCTTCGGTCAAATTTCAGATTGGAGTACACCGTCTGATGTTTGTTAGGGAAGCATTTATTATTCGCAATACTGCAATGTATAATGACTAAAACATGTATGGTCATCCTCATTGGACATGACATGTAAACTATTACAACTTAAAATAGTAACATGAAACTATGTAATAGGAATAGTTATATCATTATAACAGGGTAAATACATGCGCCAGAGTGAATGTGTGACATTTTGGCGTCAGAGTGAATGGGTGAGTTGTATGAGTGTATAGTATGTATGGTGAGTTGTATGAGTGTATAGTATGTATGACTTGCGTGTTTGTACTTTTTCATTGTTTAATGTAAACATTGCATTGACCTGTCACATATTAACAAATGTAATATGTATTTATATGACGAGAAACATTTGTTTAAGTATGACGAGAAACATTTGTTTAAGTCATAATTAAAGAATATGTTCTGTTCTGTTCTGTTCTGATGATGGTTTGATATAAGTATCACTTATTTTCGAGACTAGAATATCGGTCTTAAATCTTATTTCAGATTGGTGTAACAAGTTTGCTAATGGTACAGGGACTTGTATTTGATATAATTATCACTTACATCCGACACTTGGCTCTCAAGTTGCTTCCATCCCATGGTTTGTATTACATAACTTTTATTTATCGCCTCCTTTAAAAAAATGTATATTGTTGTCCAGCATACAATTTGGGTACGAAGGACGAGTGAACATTTATAGGTTGTTTCCCTTGATGAAATATGTGTCTTGTTTTGTTGGCAAAATATCAACGATTTAACTACACTTAATTTAATGAAATTATTTTTAAAACATTTTTTTAGTTAAAATATATCATAAAATGGTATATCATTAAGAAATAATTAGAACATGAATAAGATAATGAATATTTGAACATTTTCATTTTATTCAGAAGCAAACCAGAACGACGACAATGACCGGACATGCTCGCTATTACAGGCTATCAACTACAACGGACTGCTGTTTTTCACCTTTGCCAACCTTATGACAGGGGCGATAAATCTGTCAACTGATACACAATCGTTTTCGGACGGTTCGGCTTTTATCATTGTGAATATATACATGTTAATACTATCGGCGGTCTTTCTGTATTTATATCGCCGGAAATTCGTTTTTAAATCCTTTATTTGGAGAACTGATCAAGGACAACCATCAAAATCAATTCCAAAATGAAATTAAATATAAAAACAGAAATAGTCTGTGTAGAACATATTGTTTGTGGAGTGTACTCTCAAAGAAGAAAGGCGATCGAGGAGCCACCGGACGACGTACGTCTAGTGTTTTAACTTGCGTGTATTGTATAGCAAAACCGATGTTATCTAAACTGTGCAGAGCATCAGCAACGTCTAGTGTTTTAACTTACGTGTATTGTATAGCAAAACCGATGTTATCTAAACTTTGCAGAGCATTAGCAACTTTGGATCATTAGAAACACTTTTACTACCATTCCTAGCCATGTAAGATAGTTTTTTTCATTATGTGAGATAACTCTATCTTACATGACATGTGAACTAGGACGTTTACATTGATGTTTGTTTGCTTGTTTGTGTGGTGTTTTACGTCCTTTTCAACACATGTAAGGTTATATATGACTGTCGATTTTTTTTTTGTATTGGAGGCAGACCACCCACTTTTCCTGCGTAGAACCAGTACTGTACATCTCCCGCCAGAAGAATCGACACTTCCTCATTTACAAGTTGACCTCCCAGTGGGATTCGAACAAGATGAATTATTTACTGGTTGTATTATTATTAAATAGTTAAAATTAAAACCAACAAAACTCTATGCATTAGTTTGTTTTTGTTGATAGAAAGTACCAAGACAAGTCAACAATCACCATCACAGACCACCATAACTATGAGTTAGGTTCTAGTATGTAGTCAAATCATCATTGTTGTGAACATACGTTTCCTTTTTCACTTAAATCCTAGACAAAGTACCTTTAAATCTGGCAAAAGCTAAATTGTACCAAACTAAATCGAAATTATGAATCTTTCTTTAACTGAAGAACATATACCTTTAATATTGTTGGGCATTAATATAACCCCTAACACATTTTTGACACTCTTCATTTAACAAACGGACAAACGTGGGTTCTAGGGAAGTCAATTAACTAGATAAAAAATATATAAAAAAAACAGAGTATCAAAATAAGTCAGGTTTGTACTGGAAACGTCGTGTAGTACCCTAGAGCCCATCTCCACTTCTGATCAAACTGATGTAACATCTGCGTAAAGCCTAAATAAAACCTGTATTATTTACCAGGTGTCAGTATTAAAGTTCCATGCTATAAATTGCTAATCTTATTACAATAATAAACTTATTTGTATACAATCCAGTATGATCGAATTAAACGACACTCAATCCCAGTGCAGACATTTCGCAGAGGGCAGTTCCAAATGTACAAGGCTAAACCGTCTAATGTGCAACAGTTCGACTTTTAACTTACACCATGGCCTGTGGGTCTGTGGGCCTGTAGGCCTGTGGGCCTGTGGGTCGCCACCATGGCCTGTGGGTCTGTGGGCCTGTGGGCCTGTGGGTCTGTGGGCCTGTGGGCCTGTGGGTCTGTGGGCCTGTGGGCCTGTGGGTATGTGGGCCTGTGGGCCTGTGGGTCGCCTCGAAGAATATGCAAGAATAACATTGATACTACTTGGAAATAGAACGAACTAGAGTTAATGTCAAACTTGTCAGCACCGAAATATCTTCGAAACAACCCAATAGGTGAATCATAGGAAAATTAAAGAACAAACACATGAATATATGATATATTATTTAATTTAACTAATTAACCAGATGCATTAATTATTTATTTCAGCATGTATTCTGAGAGTTATGCAAATAATTAAGTCTCAAATATAACATATATTCAATCATTCATCTTAAACTCTAGGGGAAAGAAAACAATACTCTGTACGACACCTATTACACCCAGTAACAAGGAGGTTTAGCACTGCGTCTGTTTTAAAAACACTCTTAAAACCCCAGAAAATTTTCTATTTTTAATACATTCTTTGAGTAAGTAATTTTGTTTTGCGATCTTTTTCAATTTGTCAGTTTCTTTTTATGAAAAAGTGTCTAGAACAAAATTAAAAAAAAAAGCGGTTGGGGACGTAATGCAGGCAGTTCCTATAGCCTCGTCTGTCGGATGGGGCCGTAAAATAGGCAGTCCCGTGTATTGGAGTCTATCACCCGAGTGAAATGATATTGACTTAATGTATAATATTACAGTCAAATTCGCATTAAATCACCTGATGTACTCATCGGTTAATAGAAAAGCAGATTAGAAACGTACGCTTCGTTAAAAAGGTATGCGAACTTTTTAACTCGTGTGTTCACATAAACAATACCTGTGCTATAAATAAACCATTTGAATCTGCCCACTACTTGATGTATGGTGTTAGCGTCAACGCTACGTATAGCGGATAGAGCGTAATTAGTGTACTGATATTTATTCGGCAATGCGTTTAAAGCTTAACTCTATTCCATTGATTTGATAGCGTTTGTTTGTTTGTATATTGTTTTACGTCATTTTCAACACACGTAAGGTTATGTATGACGGTCAATTTTTCTGTGTTTGTGGTGGAGGCAAACCACCCACTTTTCCTGGGCAGAACCAGTATTGTACATCTTCCGCCAACCGTAAGAATCGACTCTTCCTCACTTACAAGTCGAGCTCCCAGTGGGATTCGAACCGCAGCGATGAGAGGCGAGAAGGTTTATAATGCAACGTCGTTGACCCATCAGCCACGGAGAAGCTATGTTTTGATAGCGTAATTCTCTAAGTTGCTGCGCTTCCGAGTTTCATTTTACGTTTTAATAAGTATATTCTGCCTTTAAAGAACCATAGTAATCTATACTGAACCAAACAGCTAACGCACCAGTAGACAATATATTTAATGTATAAACTTATTATATGCCGACTGGTACCGTTGAAGACAGGTGATTTAAATGATTGTTTTTAAATTTACAGTCGTTATTGAAAAGATATTTGTCGCGTTCAGAATGAAATTGTTTTGATTTATTATTGTTATTATTGAGATATTAAAGGTAGTGTCTGCTGGCGCGTTAGCTGTTTGGTTCAGTATATTTGGTATTAAGAGTGTAGGGTAGGTTTAGGTTCCTATGTTCCTATATATCTTCGTTCCCCAATCTATAGGCGGCTATAAAGAACATATAATGTGTTAATGAGCCGTTAAACAACATTCCATTTATTTACAGTCGAGAAATTCCAAATATTGTGGATTTTGAATAAACGTTGTTTTGACTTGGAACTTAGACATGTACATCTGAGGTTACTGCTATTATGAACTGAGGACATACACCTGAACAATCGCCAATTTTACTTTTCAAAGGCTTATTTGTATGTGCTTCATCTATCATTCACTCAAGTTTATAGTTATGTGTGCGAACTTGTATTTATATTTGCTTCATTTATCATTTACTCATGTTTATATATGTGTGAGAACTCGTTCATTTACGTTCGTGTTTGTTTTCTGCTGACCTGTCTCCCTTTACTTGTTTCTTGTAAACTGAACAATTTTGCAGTTTTTTTGCAGAACTATTTTTATGGAGTGTGTGTATTATAAGCCACCTGTCCACTAGGTGTGGCACCGGGTTTATCGGTATTATGTCTTTCTTAAGAGATATTTTTAACTTTAGAACTTTAAAGGAGGTAACATTTGTGTTCACCATATATTTCAAATGGTGTTTATATTAACGCTGGTGCGTTACCTAGAATCCGTGTGCAAAGCAGAGAAATACTAATTCATTTTGATTAGGCCCTTTAGAACAGAAAAATATCATTGTTTGTCAATTTTAAGTTGGATTCGTAGACTCTCTCAAAGCCTGATATACCCCTGTTGAACCATAAACCGTTCTTCACACGTGTGAGAAATTCGTGCGAATTCTTCACACTTTTGTTACAAATACGGCCGTAAATATCACTAATCGAAAATGTGACATATCCGTTTGACTTTTTTTTTTACTTTTTCGTACGAACGTATTTTTCACAGCCAGCTGACAGGATACAGTTTATCGCTTATATCATACAATTGGTATGTTAACAGTCTAGCGGCCACCTTTTTCAAGCAATCTTGACCAACCTTGGGCAAAACATACATGACCAAAAGATCTCGACCAAGTTCGATTATAGGCCAGATCGTACAAGTATGACTAGAGTTATGGCCCATGATTTAGCAAAAATGCCATATTCTACCTTGTTAACACTCTACAGTATAATCAATTATTGACCAATCTGAATCATATTAAGACAGAATGTGAATGTTTATAAAATGCAAGCCAAGTTCGAGTTTCGGTTATATCGGCCTAGTTATTTCTCTTGATTTAGCAAGAAACTGTATTTGATATTGTTAACATTCTAGAGGCTTTATGTCAAGACCAATCTTAATAATATTTGGACAGAATGTGTATGACTGTAAGATCTCGGTCAAGATCGAGAATGGGCTAGAAACGCCAGAGTTGTTATTGCCCTCGATTTAGCAAAAATGTCATATTGCATTTGGTCAAGTTAAGCTTTTGCTTAGATAGGATCATGAAAAGCAGAGTTATGCGCCCCTGATTTAGCGATGATTGTTCTATTGGTTTTCCGAGCAATAACTCATATAATACAGCACATGCAAGTACCAAATTTGGTATGTGGATACATATTGGGATGCTGAGATGTTGGGTGCCAGAACTTGGTCACTGTGATCTTGACCTTCAAGGTCCGAAATAGATAAATCTAGTAACGACCATAACCCATAGATTATATTACAGCACCCAGAGGTACCAATCTTGGTACGTTGATTCATTTTAGGACGACATAGTGCCATGTACTATTAATGGAAAACTGTGACCTTGACCTTCAATGTTAATTTAGAAATAGCTTGTCGGGCCTATAACTTCTAAGGTACATACAGGTACCAAAAGAAAAAATGCATTATGCGAATCGTTTGGATATATTGCAGCGAGGTACTTTTTAAATCATTCTAGCTTTTTAACGGATATGTTTGTGTAGATTTGCGATGTCGTTTTGCTACAGATATTTACGGACAGCCAGATAACTTTCAAAAATCGATAAATTTAGCTCGCACTGCATAATTTATGCACCTGACATTCGACGACGTTATGGCACATAAATGTGTTACCCCTGTCCGTCCGTGCGTGCGCTTGTCCGTCCGAAATTTCATGTCGGCTCCATAACTTTCGCACAATTATTCCTCATGTAAAACAATGGTGCGCAGGCGGCTATATTCATGGTCAATGTCGCTGGGCGTTTAGAGGTCATAGAGTTTGTATGGACATTCGTGTCCTCTCTGTATATTCCACATACATAGACCGATTTTCAAATTACTCAAGACACATTTATTCCTCATAACACAAGCGTTCAACAGCCAGGGGGCTACCTTCAATGTCAAGGTCGCACTAAAGCAGGGGCACCCATGTAGTATGGACACATTTGTAGGTACTGAACCTTTAGTAAAGGGATTTACCTGTATTGATATTTTCATTTGTTTCGTTTACGGATAAACATGTAACCATTAAAATATGGTAAACGTCGCGCGATTTTACCTTTACGACTGTTCTATGTTATTTTTGCATCAAACGCCAAGTCATTAAAACTCTCCCATTTAACGGACCAAATGGTGTAAAGTATTTTTATCAATACATATCGTTTGGTCTGTCATGTCTGCTATCACAAAAAAACTATAGAAGCCAGATGTTTCTATAACGAAGCGAAAAGATGCGACGACGAAGCGCGAAGGTGCGAAGGCTGCACCTTCGCGCATCGCCATTACACATTCGAGCAACGCCATCGCACCTTTATGCTTCGCCATCGCACCTTCGGGCACCGCGATCGCATCTTCGTGCATCGTCATTACATCTTCTGGCACCTTCGCGCATCACTATTGCACCTCCGCGCATCGCCATTTCACATTCGCGCAACGCCATCGCACCTTCACGCATCGCCATTGCACCATCACGCATCGTCATCGTAGCTTCCGCCTTTAGGCAATGCACGAAAACACGATGATGGAGCACGAAGACGCACTGGGGAAGCGCGAAGAATAAGATTCAAAATGTCAAAGTTATTTCGCGCTTCGCCGTCTCTTCCTAATGGATCATATGGGAGAAAACCAAAAACGTACACCGTACAGCTGTACACACGCCAAATTAATACATTGTTTGCTGCCGTTAAAACTGCACACCATTAATGGGAATTATATTCTATTCTATTCTATTCTATTCTTTCTATTCTATTCTATTCTATTCTATTATATTCTATTCTATTATATTCTTCTATTATATTATATTATATTATATTATATTCTGTTCTGTTCTGTTCCATTCTAAGTTCTGTTCTGTTCTGTTCTGTTCTGTCGTGTTGTGCTCCGCCTATTTTTAATAATGTTACATTTTCGCCGATCTGTATGTACATGATTGTGACGTTTTCGTCTAAACAATCATTTATTGCATTTTTTTCGTGTTGTTTTAACATGTGAAAAATACGTTTTTGCTCTACTAGGGGTAGAGATGACAAACGTAAATTTCACAAATTTGTGACATATTCGTGCGATTTTTGTGAAATTTCCACACGTATTCTTCACATTATTCATTTAAGAAATATTCTCAAATTAAATACACACACGAAAGGTTTGATCCAATACTAACATGAAGATTATCTGCTGATATTACTCGAAATTATTTTGAAGACAGTCTACTTTGTTTTTGGGAACTAGATTTCATTAGACCCTTGAGCCCCTCACCGCTGCGGGTTCCAATACTACTGGGAGCTCAACTTGTCAAATGAGAGAGATTCGATTCTTACGGATGACGGGAGGCATACAGTATTAGTTCTACTCAGGAGAAATGGGGTAATCTGCCTCTACCACAAAAAACATACTGTCATATATGGCCTAACATGTGCTAACAATGACGTAACATATCATTCAGACAAACAGACGCTTTCCTCTTGAATTGTTTAAAAATTGTGTTTCATGTATGCAAACATATGAAGGAAGAGCATTAGTTTCAGGAGCGTTTTTTGCTGATTTAGTCAATCGAAATTTCGACTTATGTATTTTGAAATTTCGACTGAAACACTTGAAATTTCGACTTAATAACTCGAAATTTAGACTCACATTACGTGGTCCCGCCTTAATTCTATTAGGCGATGGGGTCTCTTATATTAGGGGGACTTTATACGGATCTTTCGACAATAAAACTTTTATAAACATTGTTTACTGAAAATATGTGATAACCAGTTATACAGAAACAACACATTATACAGGTTATACAAGCCTGCTCGCCAACACATTATATATGCTATATATAACCGTCGTCAACACATTCTATAGGTAATATAAAGCCACTCATCAACACGTTATATTATAAGTTATATAGAGCCGTCGTCAAAATGTATGTTACATAGAGTCGTCGTCAACAAGTTATATAGGCTATTTAGAGACTTCGTCATTACACTGTATAGTCGTCGTTAACCCATTATATAAGTTACATAGAGCCTGTCGTCAGCGCAAGATATATGTTAATATATAGAGCCGTAGTCAACACATTACATAGGTTCTCTCTGTGTCTCTCTCAGTCTCTCTGTCTGTCTGTCTGTCTGTCTGTCTGTCTGTCCGTCCGTCCCTCCATCTCTCTCTCTCTCTCTCTCTAACTCTCTATAATACGTTATATATAGGCTATATAGATCATTATATATAGGGTTTATCTAGAGGCGCTATGAACATATTATAAAAGCGATACAGAGCTGT
This sequence comes from Cyrtodaria siliqua, assembly GCA_037043455.1. NCBI lineage: Eukaryota > Metazoa > Mollusca > Bivalvia > Adapedonta > Hiatellidae > Cyrtodaria > Cyrtodaria siliqua. The sequence goes on along the minus strand of JAWPHD010000879.1, from coordinate 129,151 downwards.
CGTGAACACATTGATTGTCAGTAGGAAGTACGCTGTCTTTATTCCAGTTTCTATCTTGTACAACACTGATACTCCTAACGTGCTTTTGGTTACTCGGGATTCACATTGTTTGTTTTCGTCAAGGAACTATGCATGCCGATCTCTGCAAGTGTATAAACAATATCATAACACTACAGTATCTATATTAGGTGGAGACCGGGTGTGTGAACGAGCGTGGGAACAATCTTAAATCTCATTAAATACCTAGGATTATGCATGATTATATAAAACCGATTTAGAATGTTCTAATCGTTTTACCAATTATATGTGTTATATTTGTATTTTGTTATAACAGTGGTTCAAACACTATATCATTTTATTGTAAGTGTGTTTAAGTCTAAGGTTTTATGGTCACCAGTCCGCCACATTACTAAGAGAGAATCCACAATATACAATGTGGATTCATGCTGCAAACATTTGAATTACAACTGTGAAACTTATGCGGGTGAATAATTTATTTGATCAGACCAATATAGCCATAACGATAAATTATAAATGCTGTTATAAAATTCAGCTATACTATAAAATACAATTTTGAGTAAATTAAGCGATTATATATTTATCGGTAATTGTCTAGATAACGTACTTAAAGCTACAGGCCCTGTATTTAAATCGATGGATTCTTTGCTAGGCGTGTCTTTATTTGTAACTTCATGTTTAACTTCACGATCAAATTTAACGCAGGACAAATGATAGACAGCGAGCAGTGCATATCGTATCTGTACACAGGTAGCATTATGATTTAAAATAAAACATGTTTGCCTCTTTCATGACTCGAACACACGACCTTCTACTTCACAGTCCTATGTGCTTATCACTGAGCTATTGCGACTTCTTGAGAACTTTGTATGAGTAGAATATATTATGATGCAAAATATCATATTTGAAAGACCCTCAACATGTTGCATCATCTCGCACTTGTAAATAACCATGCGTGGTGTAATACTATTTATTAGCATACATTGATAATACATATTAAGATTCCGTCTCAGAACTTTAATCTCGATTTTTTTATTTAGCGGATAATCAGTTTGTGCGCGTGTGTGAACTATAGTTATTACGTAATGACTATTTCTTGTTATAAATACTACTACATACCGACAAGATTCCATAGTGGTAAAACCGTCATGTTACATATAAAACGCAAGGTCCCTGGTTCGAATTCCGTTCCAGGTAGATATTTATTTATGAAATATATTCAGAAGCCGTATATTGTCGATGTTACTTGTACGAAGGCTAGAAAAACTGTCATATTTTACGCATCGATTTCTTGTTTATTTACCGACTTGTTGACCGTTCGTCGAATTGAAACTACTTCACCCGTGACTTATTCATAGTCAAAAGTTAGTATCAGTATAAGTATAGCGTCTGTAGCTTTAATCAACATTCCATAAAAAGTGCTATATCGATAAATCATTGAAGGTACAATTTCAAAATGTACTCCTTCGGCAAGTTCGAATGTCAAAATTAATGTTTTGGAGAAACCAAAGGTAGATGAGAACGTTTGAAAACAATCGTATCCAGCATATACATGTATTAACAAGGGACACAATGAGTGTATGATGGCTATTTAAACATTTGAGAGGTCTTGGGGAATACCCCGAATTCTGCGATACTGTCAGTGTTTTGTCAATCCACCGCGTTGTGTCTATGGCATGCATGCTAAACAATTTAGCTGAAACTTGACTAAATGGCTTCTCGTGATTTAGCGAAATCGGTGAATTCAGGGTAGTCCGCAAACTCATAGCCAAGTTCTTGATATATAAAAGATGATTGGGTAGGAATTTCTTTTTCAAACGTTTGAAACTCCTTTTGGGAGAAACGTATTATCGGTAAAAGGCAACGTCACATCTAAGTGATGAAATTAGGCAGCTACATACAAAAACAAATAAAAATAAATAATTTTATAATATAAATGGGGATATACTTCGACGAAAGGTGGTGAAATGACTGAACTCTGCTCTGCAAAACTAATATAATTACCTACGTTCCATTAATGTTAAAAGCTGCAGTCTAAAACCTTTCAAAACCTTTAGATTCGTATGTGTTAATCTCCCAGCCATAACAAACCGGCCAGTAATAAATGTCTAGACGGATAATAAACATAAAAGCTCGGATTTTCTTTTATATAACATACTTATTTAACATTCCACTATATAACGTACTTATTCAATTAACATCCCATTTCAACATCCCACCATATTACGTGGTCCAGACATCCTTAATTCCATTAAGCGATGAGAAAGTTAATATTAGCAGCATTTTATAACGGATATTTCGACAATAAAACATGTTCAAAAACATTATTTTACTGAAAAAATGTGATAACCTGTTTAAAAATACCTATTTAATGTTTTAATTCTACAATATATAAACTTTTTAGGCCGTAATTAAGCTTTCATTTCATACCCCAGCCAACCCCGTGTTCGCTTCTTGGAGAAGGGGTTGGATGGGGTATGGAAGTTAATACTCGGACCACGTAAAGATATAGTGTACTTACTCAACATCCCACTATATAGTGTACTTATTCAACATCCAATTGTATAGCGTACTTATTCAACATTCCACTATATAGCGTACTTATTCAACATCCATTATATAGCGTACTTATTCAACATCCCACTATATAGCGTACTTATTCAACATCCAATTGTAGAGCGTACGTATTCAACATTCCACTATATAGCGTACTTATTCAACATCCCACTATATAACGTGCTTATTCAACATCCCACTATATAGCGTACTTATTCAAAATTCCCTTATATAGCGTACTTATTCAACATCCCACTATATAGCGTACTTATTAAACATCCCACTATATAACGTACTTATTCAACATACCACTATATAGCTTACTTATTCAACATCCCACTATATAACGTTCTTATTCAACATCCCACTACATAACGTGCTCATTCAACATCCCACTATATAGCGTTCTTATTCAAAATTCCTTTATATAGCGTACTTATTCAACATCCCACTATAAAGCGTACTAACTCAACATCCCACTATATAGCGTTCTTATTCAACATTCCAATATATAGCGTACTTATTCAACATCCCATTATATAGCGTACTTATTCAACATTCCACTATATAGCGTACTTATTCAACATCCCATTGTATAGCGTACTTATTCAACATCCCACTATATAACGTTCTTATTCAACATCCCACTATATAGCGTACTTATTCAACATCCCACTATATAGCGTTTTTATTCAACATTCCACTATATAACGTGGTTATTCAACATCCCACTATATAGCGTATTTATTCAAAATTCCCTTATATAGCGTAATTATTCAACATCCCACTATATAGCGTACTTATTCAACATCCCACTATATAACGTACTTATTCAAAAATTCCTTATATAGCGTACTTATTCAACATCACAAAATATAGCGTACTTATTCAAAATTCCCTTATATAGCTTACTTATTCCACATTACACTATATAGCGTACTTATTCAACATCCCACTATATAGCGTACTTATTCAACATCCTACTATATAACTCCTTATTCAATATCCCATTATATAGCGTACTTATTCAACATTCCACTATATAGCGTACTTATTCAACATCCCATTGTATAGCGTACTTATTCAACATCCCACTATATAACGTTCTTATTCAACATCCCACTAAATAGCGTACTTATTCAACATCCCACTATATAGCGTTCTTATTCAACATCCCACTATATAGCGTACTTATTCAAAATTCCCTTATATAGCGTACTTATTCAACATCCCACTATATAGAGTACTTATTCAACATCCCACTATATAACGTACTTATTCGAAATTCCCTTATATAGCGTACTTATTCAACATCCCAAAATATAGCGTACTGATTTAAAATTCCCTTATATAGCGTACTTATTCAACACTCCACTATATAGTGTACTTATTCAACATTCCACTATATAGCGTACTTATTCAACATCCTACTATATAACTCCTTATTCAACATCCCACTATATAGCGTACTTATTCAACATCCCATTATATAGCGTACTTATTCAACATCCCACTATATAGCGTACTTATTCAACATCCAAGTGTATAGCGTACGTATTCAACATTCCACTATATAGCGTACTTATTCAACATCCCACTATATAACGTGCTTATTCAACATCCCACTATATAGCGTACTTATTTAAAATTCCCTTATATGGCGTACTTATTCAACATCCCACTATATAGCGTACTTATTCAACATCCCACTATATAACGTACTTATTCAACATTCAACTATATAGCGTACTTATTCAACATCCCACTATATAACGTTCTTATTCAACATCCCACTACATAACGTGCTCATTCAACATCCCACTATATATAGCGTACTTATTCAAAATTCCTTTATATAGCGTACTTATTCAACATCCCACTATAAAGCTTACTTATTCAACATCCCACTATATAGCGTTCTTATTCAACATTCCAATATATAGCGTTCTTATTCAACATCCCACTATATAACGTGGTTATTCAACATCCCACTATATAGCGTACTTATTCAAAATTCCCTTATATAGCGTACTTATTCAACATCCCGCTATATAGCGTACTTATTCAACATCCCACTATATAACGTACTTATTCAAAATTCCCTTATATAGCGTACTTATTCAACATCCCAAAATATAGCGTACTTATTTAAAATTCCCTTATATAGCGTACTTATTCAACACTCCACTATATAGCGTACTTATTCAACATCCCACTATATAGCGTACTTATTCAACATCCTACTATATAACTCCTTATTCAACATCCCACTATATAGCGTACTTATTCAACATCCCACTATATAGCGTACTTATTCAACATCCTACTATATAACTCCTTATTCAACATCCTACTATATAACTCCTTATTCAACATCCCACTATATAGCGTACTTATTCAACATCCCACTATATAGCGTACTTATTCAACATCCTACTATATAACTCCTTATTCAACATCCTACTATATAACTCCTTATTCAACATCCCACTATATAGCGTACTTATTCAACATCCCACTATATAGCGTACTTATTCAACATCCTACTATATAACTCCTTATTCAACATCCTACTATATAACTCCTTATTCAACATCCCACTATATAGCGTACTTATTCAACATCCCACTATATAGCGTACTTATTCAACATCCTACTATATAACTCCTTATTCAACATCCTACTATATAACTCCTTATTCAACATCCCACTATATAACGTACTTATTCAACATCCCACTATATAGCGTACTTATTCAACATCCCACTATATAGCGTACTTATTCAACATCCCACTATATAGCGTACTTATTCAACATCCTACTATATAACTCCTTATTCAACATCCCACTATATAACGTACTTATTCAACATCCCACTATATAGCGTACTTATTCAACATTCCACTATATAACTCCTTATTCAACATCCCACTATATAACGTACTTATTCAACATCCCACTATATAACTCGATCCTTATTCAACATCCTACTATATAACTCCTTATTCAACATCCCACTATATAGTGTACTTGTTCAACATCCCACTATATAACGTACTTGTTCACGTTGGCAATTGAAACATTTGAGGGGTTCTGCGGACTACTCTGAATTCTTCGATACTACATGTATCACTATTGTGTCAATCCACCGTAGCAGTAGCATTGGTGGTGATTGATGAATTCAGGGTAGTCGGCCAAATCCCTCAGTTGTGTCCATAGTCAACATTAATAGTTCAACCAAATCCTAGATCCAATTAGCATCGAAAGCATGCATGATTTTGAAAGTTTTAAATTACTTAATGAACTATTGTATAGTAATACGTAAGTTTCACCCTTGTTAACTCACATTCTGATAAGAAATGTATTAGTTAAGTTTGCATTCTATGAATATACATATTTAATATGAATATACCTGCACATATTTGATACTCCTATACTTATAGAAAGAAAATAATAATCGACTGAAATATGATAAAGGATATGTAGCGACAGAGCCAAACAATCTCTATTATTGAGAGTTCTAAAACGGATATGGGAGCCGCCGTATCATGAACTATGACGTCTTCGTTCCAAATCTATGGATATATATCCTTTAAAACAAAGAAAACCACTGCAAATTCCTTTACTGGCCATATAAAGCAATATTACACCTCATTTGCATATTTCACTCTTTGTTTAATGTGACGTCATCCGGTCCATAAAGTTGCATATTGATCGGGCGCCCGGTCCGATAGCTATATTAACGGACGTGTGAATAAAACGACATCAAAATAAATCATAAAACGTATTGATTTAATTTGTTGGTCAGATTCGGTATAATATAACAAATAATGTCTGGTGCTTCGGTCCATATGAAGTTTATGGACTGGGCAGTCAGACCTAGAACGTTCTAGGTCTGACTGCCCAGTCCATAAACTTGCATATGGACCTCAGCACCATACATCTGTTAATTATTGCCATTTTTTACATATTTTTATGAATACATATTTTTCATACAGTTGCTGCCATTTGACGCCATTTTAGCACATGTTAGGTCATATATGACGGTCGATTTTTTGTTTTAGATGCAGACCATCCCATTTTTCCTGGGTAGGATCAGTCTTATTTATCTCCCGCCATCGTAAGAATCGACACTTTCTCACTTGGCAAGTCGAGCTCCTAGCGTGATTCGAACCTGCAGCGACGAGAGACGAAAGGTTTTAGGCGCGGCGTCTTTACTATATCCTGGCCATGGACTCTTAGTATTCATTCGACTAAGGACTTTTTTTTTATGATATAAGCTATCTATCGTATTTCGCCGATGAGAGAAACGAAATAAGCAAGCTTCGCAACTTATAATACTACCTACAGTCCATAAATGTTGCTGCAGTCTGAAACTTTGTGATAAATAGTGGATCTTAAATGAGTATTCATTCATTATTGATTTGATTAAACGAGTTGGCAAAATGATGTAATGCGAGGCTCTTGCCGAGCATTATATCATTTTGCTGACGTGTTTAATAATTTCAATAATGAATGAGAACGAATGTTAGATTCTATTTATCACATAACTCACATATCGACTTTTATTGCATTTTGCCTGTCGCTTTAACATGCGAAACCGACATAAACCGTGGGAATTGGATCATATTCATTATCGATTGTTTCAGCGCATACTAGGCTTATTTGCATACTTATATATATATAACTAGTGGTATATAAAAATATAAAATGGTGTTATTCCCATTACGTGTTCCGAGTATTAACTTTCATACTCCATCCAACCCCTTCTCCAAGAAGCGAAATCGGGGTTGGCTGGGGTATGAAATAAAACCTTAAATAGGCTTAAAATGTTTTTTTCTGAAATTAATACATTTAATAGGTAATTTTAAACAGGTTATAGCTTTTTTTCAGTAAAAATGTTTTAAGCGTGTTTTATTTCCGAAATATCCATTATAAAATCCTGCTTATATAAGCTTTCCCATCGATTAATGGACTTAAAGCGGGACCACGTAATGGCACTCCCAGACCGTATTAAAGTTATGTGATAATGCATTTTATTATAGCCAGCCAGTAATTTCCGAAGTGTATTACGTCTCTGAGCCAGCTAAAGATTTCTTCCATAAATACACACATAAAGCAAAACAAAGTTAGAAGGTTTACTAGTATTTATGCTAACTTCGTGACACATTATTTAAAAAACTCAGATGATTCTATAATGACTCAAAGCACTGAAAGTACTGAGCGGCATAGGTTGGTCGAAGAGAATTTACTGTCTAGATCCTTTGTCATGTTGAAGGGGCTTGAAAAAAGCAGAATGTGTTGCATTTGTTTTGTTCTTCTTTTACTGAAACAAAGTTATGCCATTTATGTGAAGAAGAAAGTTTTCTAACCGCGATCGTTGTTAATTTTACCTCATCTGCCTCATTCGTAAATGGGGAATACATTAACAATCTATTTTTAATTGTTTGGTACTCGGCTTAACTTTAGTAATTCAGTACAAGAAAAATTAATGCACAGCATCAGGTCGCCGCAGAAAATGTTGCATTTAAAAGAATAAAGCCAACAGTAGAGAGAAAAAGGAGAATGCAGCACATAATTATGGTAGAGCACATTTAGTCATTATGATACACTTGTTTGGTATTACTGTCATAAAAGGTCCAGACTGTACTGTTCCTATACCATTAGGGTATCCTATTGGTTTAACTGGCGGAGGGACTATAAAACTTAATTTAAAGGAAGTTATTTAATGGAAAAAAAAATCGAGAGATTATGCTTAACACTAAACAAACAATCAAGAAAATGTACTGTACTGTATATTTTTAATTAAACTTATCATACATGTCTTAAAGTACAAGTCCAAAGAGCATCCGGAAAGAGAAAAGAAAATCTGAATAATTTGAGAAACGTGGAAACATAATTATACAAGATTAATGTTCGACATGGTGAGCTCCACACATACACCTCCCCGACCCAAAAGTGTTTATTGTAATACAAATGTTTTGTTCATGATATATTTGTTTATTTATGTGACATACATTCTTTGAATACGAACAAATCCCCTAAAGAGCAATTTTCCTATTATTGAAAATAACTGATTTAAAACAAATCCATACCTACCTACTATGATTTTTTTTTTTTTTTTTTTTTAAAAGGCAAGAAATATGTTTTCGCTTGCATCGGAAATCGATCCCTATATATCTTGCATTGAAATAAAACTAAAAACACTTATTGCAGCTATGCTAACCTCTCGGCCACCGCGGAAGGTTGTATCGGTATGTTAAATTTATGTTATTGTATTGTATTAGCATCGGGCAGGACCAGCAGTTAATCGTATTCATTTTCAACATCAAAACTAGTGTTTTAAAATTAAGATATCGCTTTAAATAATCATTTGCTTCTTTTTATACCGGATAAGCACGGCACGCATGCGCGAAAACTGCGTGGCGTCAGTCAACGCGAGCAACTGATTGGTTGGCGTGCAAGACTTCATTTGAATTTTTTTTAAACGATACGCTGTTTTATACCGGTAATGTATTGCCGGAAACCAGCATAGAAATAATCGAAACATGTACTTAACAACACTATCTCAAACTTGTCGCATGGGGTGTCGCCACTTTGAAAAAGACGATGATGGCAATAAGCGCAGGTAGGACCTACGCCTAAAATTAATGAAATAATATAAACATAACAATAGATGAAATTCTTATGCACAAGTAAGGACAATAACAAATGAGGTAATGATCATTTCAACTCTTTCATAACTCCTTAACCTTTTCCTTGTAGTTCAGGTAAGGATGCTGGTGCTTGTTTAGGCAAGCGATAGTCACACATCGGATGGGAAACTACCGATTCTTCCGGTTTCGGATTTTTCGCAGAAGTCATTAATGAGCCAAATGATACAATGTGCATGGGACTTTCGACTAATTCCTGTTTCGCAGAAGGCGCTGGCGATGTTGATCCTCTAGGTTCAGATTTTACAGACTTTTTTATTGGAGAATATGCACCTTTCCGATGACGTATTTCCGGAAATCGTTGGTCCCGCTGATATGGATAATACACACTCTCATCAAAAGAGCTGGTCATTTCATTGAGCGCATTATGGTTATTGTTGTGTGTATGCTTATAATTCATGAACGAGCTTCTTGGTGATGGCGAGCCAAAGACATCATTAGTGTCCTGGTTTGTCGGGGAAACTGGCATTAAGGCAAACCCCGCGGTCGGTATAATTCGATCGGGGTCAGAGCTATCATAGCCGTATACTCGCAATGAGGGCTCATCCCAAGAATTCCTGGAAGGAGCCGCAGATCCAGTCGTATAGCTTGATTTCACTGACCTTGACCATAAAGATGGGGAGGATCGTTGTGATTGATTACTTGACCATGCCGATAATAACGCCTTCTCCCCTGGCGTTTCTACATTTGAACGACTTCTGATGGCGCTCCGCGCCATATTTGACGCCTCAGATCTACGCTTGTATTTCCCAAATATTTCATCGACAGGCTGAGAACGTGTTTGTTTGTCAATGTAAGCAGAGTTGTCGACCTTTCCTACGAAGTAACAATCAAAGTTTTTCTTTTGAGGTTTATTTAGCTGCCGTTTATTTTGCAATGATTTGTGACTCGAATGTTTCGGCACGGATATGTGTTTTGGTATTTGCAGGCTCCTGTTTAAGTTTGTGAATGCAACAAATGGCGGTGGTGGCTGCCCTTTGCTGCCGCGCCGCTTTCCGGCTGGAGTAGAGACCGGGCACCTATACGGTTCATGCATTATATCGCCGGCTCCTTGAGGGGACATGCGAATGAAGTCATCGTACACGGTCGGGTCCCCCATAGTGTTTATGTCGAAACGTGTTGATGTCCAGTCTTTCATCATCATCTATGAGAATAAATGAAAAGGTCAATCATATTTGTTATATATATATTTATTTTATGATAAGCAATGAAATACTGTATTTTATCAGTGAAATAAAAGTGTTATTCCACACTGTGGAATATAGCGTTTTATTTCCACAGTAGCTGCCGGGACTACTTTTTTAATGTACAACCAACACAAATGCACAGTAACACGACTCACAAGATATTCCAACTGTTGTACTGTTACATCCACTGTTTATTTAATTACTTTCTTTCTATGACGTTAACGGTTTCAAAAAAGTGACGTCATGTAACGTTTCGTTACGTCAACGTGAACAGGGCGCGTAGCCAGATGTGTAAAACGGTTTAGTTGCTGAAATTGCTTAAATAATTGTTTGTAAAATCATAAAATAAAAATGAATTTGTTGTTTTGTCGTGAATAACATATTTTATTTCATCTCGAAGTTAGAAAACTTTTATATTTTCACTCATGCTTTGCATTCGTGAAAATATAAAGTTTTCTCACTTCTCGATGAAATAAAATATGTTATTCACTCCAAAACAACAAATATCCTCTATATATTTCAGCACTGGCAACACAGTTAACATTCTTTATACCGAATTCAGCATTTCTTCGTCAAACTTTGCATATTAAGGTCATTGACAACAACCAACTAACATACCAACGGTCAACGTCACTTTCAAGGTCAAATATGGCTAAAATGTCTATTTAAGTTATTGCTTTGCTTTCGTTCTAATACTTGAATAAGCTTTTTGTACGATTTTTAAATATAAATGTACACATGGATATATTGATGCATATATTTATAGATAAAATGCGGATTTAAACTGAATGTATCAGTTTGAAACAAAAGTAAAAAAAAAAAATACTTAAAACTGAAATAATGTTTATATTTCTTCATCAGCCTTTGCATATGTATAATCATTGATAAACGTCAACAGCAAATGGTTAAGGTCATTAAAAATCGGACTAAAAATGTCCATTCCCTATAACAGTATAACGTTTTCATATTTCTTATTAAAACTATGCATATTTATAGTAACTGACGACATGTCAACTTTCCATACCAATATACAAAGGTCAATGTAATGTTTAAGACTAAAGAGACATCTTTTGACTAAAAACGTATCGTGAAACCTTAACATGAATTTTTTTTTCATTATTTAATATTTCTTCATTAAAATTTGCATATGTATATTAATATCAAAAAGTCAATGTCACCGTCTGGGTACTAAGGTACACATAATTTGACATTCTCTGACTGCAATTTCACGCTCAGTTTATGAAATATGCAAATAAATAAATAAAACTATTTTCCTCAAATTTTTGAACTCTTGTCTTCTTCAAGAAACACAAACACGTTTTTATGAAGAAAAACAAAACGAACAAGTTTTCGAAAATTTGAAGAAAAGGGTTCTATTTATTTTATATTGAAATAACGTTCCTTTTTAACGACTATACATATATTGGAACAAGTGCGGTCTGTACTATAAGGTACAACGCCTCCAATGCCCACTAGCCCCGACTTTTAAGCGGAAATGAACATTAAAACCATACTAATTGTACTGGAAGATCCCAACGAACCAAAAAATATTAACACTTCTGAATCGTAGTCGGGGCATGGCCGCCACACAGCACTAAATGAAGGCTAGTGTGTATGTCAATACATATTGAAAGGAGATCCCTTGGTAGTAACGAACACTAACAATAGGGAACAGTAGACTAATCGGTACCCATTATATTGTACTGTTGCTTAACATGCATGTTATTTTTGATTCCATTACTAGTATAGGAATATGTGAAATTGTATTTTTATGTTTTATTATGTTGAGTGCACCATGGTAAACGCTGACTAACTCTTACCTGTGTGATCCACTAGCTGTAAGAACGATAATACACTGTGAATGTCCAATTATTTATAATCTTAAGTGGATTAAGACAACAATGAATACGTGTTATGTTTTCCTTTTATATACTTTCCAATATAAACCTCTAACAATGGCTGAAGTTTTTTTTATATGACCGCACTATAGGATGGTAACTTGCACTCGAAATTCTCAATCAGTTTCTTAGATCAGTTTCGAAAAATGTCAAGGAAAAGAAAATATAATTAAAAGGTATTTCATCGGATCCGAATTAAAGATACCATATAGAAGCAATATATAAATATCAATCTAGCACCCGAATGGATGTTACCACAAGGAATTAGTACCCGAAATAATGATATCACACGAAAGCAGTAACCGAATCAATGATATCACAATGAAGCAGCACCCGAATTAATGATACCATATGAAACGAGTACCCTAATTACTGATACCGCAGATAACCACTACCCGGATTACCGATACCAAACAGAATCAGTACCCAAATTACTGACTACCCCACGGAACCAATACCCGAATTACTTATACCACACGGAACCAGCACCCAAATTACTAATACTACATGGAACCAGTACCCTAATTATGATATCACATGGAACCAATACCCAAAATACTGATACCATACGGAACCAGTACCCGCAATACTGATCAACACGGAACCAGTACCCGAAATACTGACACCACATGGAAACAGTACCCGAATTATTGACACCACAAGGAACCAGTACCCGAATTGCTGATACCACACGGAATCAGTACCCGAATTTATGATACCACACGGAAGTATAACTCGAATTACTGATACTACACGGACTTAGAACATGAATTACTGATACCACACGGAACCAGTACAACAATTATTGACACCACACGAAAATAGAACCCAAATTAATGATACCACATGGAATCAGTATCCTAATTAATGACATCGAACCGAACCAAGACCCGAATTATCGACACAACACGGAACTAGAAGCCAAAATAATGATATCACACGGAACTAGAACATGAATTTATAACACCACACGGAACTTGAACCCAAATTAATGATACTACACGGAATTAGAATCCGAATTATTGATACCACACATAATCAGTACCCGAAATACTGATATCATACGGAATTAGAACACGAATTAGTGATACCACACAAAATCAGTACCCGAAATACTGATACCACACGGAACTAGAACCCGAATTACAGATACCACATGGAACTAGAACCCAAATAATGATACCGCATGGAATCAGTCCCGAATAATGATGCCACACGGAACCAGCTACCGATAATGATACTTCACGGAACCAATACCCGAATAATGATGCCACAGGGAACCAGTACCCGCATTACGGATACCACTGGGAACTAATACCCGAGCAATAATACCTCAGGGAATCAGTCCCGAATAATGATACCACACGGAATCAGTACCCGAAAAATTATACCACACAGAACCAGTATCCGATTAATGACATCACACGGAACCAATAATAACCAAATAATACCACATGGAAGCAGCACCCAAATAATGATACCACACGGAACCACTACCCGAATAATGATACCACAAGGAACCAATAACCGAATACTCATACAACACGGAACCAGTACCCGAATAATGATACCACCCGGTACAAGTATCCGAATAATAAGACCAAGAGGTAACCAATACTCACGTTAATTACATCCATGGAATCAGTACCCATATTAATAATAACCATTACCCGAATTAGAATGCCACACGGTAACCCGTACCCGAATTAATGATACCACACTGCAACCAGTACTTAAATAATTGATGATACATTGTAACCAGTACCAAAAGTAATAACACACTGTAACCAGTGTGTTATTACTGTGTAACCAGTGTAACCAGTACCAAAACTAATAATCACACTGTAACCAGTACCCAAATTTAAAATGTCACACTGTAACCAGTACCCAAATGAATGATGCTACACGGAACCAGTACCCAAATTAATGATGCCACACGGAACCAGTACCCAAATTAATGATACCACACTGTTACCAGTACCCAAATTAATGATACCACACTGTAACCAGTACCCAAATTAATGACACCACACTGTTACCAGCACACGACATAATTATACCACACTGTTACCAGAACACGAATCAATGATCTACCACACAGAGCCAGGGTAGACGATCGTAATTGTAGCAACCATGATAATCGATTCTTACTGGTAGCCGATCGTAACTGATACATCAATCGTTACTGATCATAACTAATACAACCAGGTTACCGATAATACTTGAAACAACCAGGTTAACCGATCATTATTGATACAATCAGGGTAACCAGTCATAACTGAAACAACCAGGGTAACCAATCATAATTGATACAATCAGGGTAACCAGTCATAACTGAAACAACCAGGGTAACCACTCATAATTGATACAATCAGGGTAACCAGTCATAACTGTTACAACCAGGGTAGCCAATCATAATTGATACAATCAGGGTAACCAGTCATAACTGATACAACCAGGGTAACCAATCATAATTGATACAACCAGGGTAGCCAATCATAATTGATACAACCAGGGTAGCCAGTCATAACTGATACAACCAGGGTAACCAATCATAATTGATACAACCAGGGTAGCCAATCATAATTGATACAACCAGGGTAGCCAGTCAAAACTGATACAACCAGGGTAACCAATCATAATTGATACAACCAGGGTAGCCAATCATAATTGATACAACCAGGGTAGCCAGTCATAACTGATACAACCAGGGTAACCAATCATAATTGATACAACCAGGGTAGCCAATCATAATTGATACAACCAGGGTAGCCAATCATAATTGATACAATCAGGGTAACCAGTCATAATTGATACAACCAGGGTAGCCAGTCATAATTGATACAATCAGGGTAACCAGTCATAATGGATACAATCAGGGTAACCAATCATAATTGATACAACCAGGGTAGCCAGTCATAATTGATACAACCAGGGTAACCAGTCATAATTGATACAACCAGGGTAGCCAATCATAATTGATACAACCAGGGTAGCCAGTCATAATTGTTACAACCAGGGTAGCCAGTCATAACTGATACAACCAGGGTAGCCAATCATAACTGATACAACCAGGGTAGCCAGTCATACCTGATACAACCAGGGTAGCCAATCATAATTGATACAACCAGGGTAACCAATCATAATTGATACAACCAGGGTAGCCAATCATAATTGATACAACCAGGGTAACCAGTCATAATTGATACAACCAGGGTAGCCAATCATAATTGATACAACCAGGGTAGCCAATCATAATTGATACAACCAGGGTAGCCAATCATTATTGATACAACCAGGGTAGCCAATCATAATTGATACAACCAGGGTAGCCAATCATAACTGATACAACCAGGGTAGCCAGTCATAACTGATACAACCAGGGTAACCAGTCATAACTGATACCACCAGGGTAGTCAATCATAACTGATACAACCAGGGTAGCCAGTCATAACTGATACAACCAGGGTAGCCAATCATATTTGATACAACCAGGGTAGCCAATCATAATTGATACAACCAGGGTAGCCAGTCAAAACTGATACAACCAGGGTAACCAGTCATAATTGATACAACCAGGGTAGCCAGTCATAATTGATACAATCAGGGTAGCCAGTCATAATTGATACAACCAGGGTAGCCAGTCATAATTGATACAACCAGGGTAGCCAATCATAACTGATACAACCAGGGTAGCCAGTCATACTGATACAACCAGGGTAACCAGTCATAATTGATACAACCAGGGTAGCCAATCATAATTGATACAACCAGTTATAGCTTTTTTTCAGTAAAAATGTTTTAAGCGTGTTTTATTTCCGAAATATCCATTATAAAATCCGGCTAATATAAGCTTTCCCATCGATTAATGGACTTAAAGCGGGACCACGTAATGGCACTCCCAGACCGTATTAAAGTTATGTGATAATGCATTTTATTATAGCCAGCCAGTAATTTCCGAAGTGTATTACGTCTCTGAGCCAGCTAAAGATTTCTTCCATAAATACACACATAAAGCAAAACAAAGTTAGAAGGTTTACTAGTATTTATGCTAACTTCGTGACACATTATTTAAAAAACTCAGATGATTCTATAATGACTCAAAGCACTGAAAGTACTGAGCGGCATAGGTTGGTCGAAGAGAATTTACTGTCTAGATCCTTTGTCATGTTGAAGGGGCTTGAAAAAAGCAGAATGTGTTGCATTTGTTTTGTTCTTCTTTTACTGAAACAAAGTTATGCCATTTATGTGAAGAAGCAAGTTTTCTAACCGCGATCGTTGTTAATTTTACCTCATCTGCCTCATTCGTAAATGGGGAATACATTAACAATCTATTTTTAATTGTTTGGTACTCGGCTTAACTTTAGTAATTCAGTACAAGAAAAATTAATGCACAGCATCAGGTCGCCGCAGAAAATGTTGCATTTAAAAGAATAAAGCCAACAGTAGAGAGAAAAAGGAGAATGCAGCACATAATTATGGTAGAGCACATTTAGTCATTATGATACACTTGTTTGGTATTACTGTCATAAAAGGTCCAGACTGTACTGTTCCTATACCATTAGGGTATCCTATTGGTTTAACTGGCGGAGGGACTATAAAACTTAATTTAAAGGAAGTTATTTAATGGAAAAAAAAATCGAGAGATTATGCTTAACACTAAACAAACAATCAAGAAAATGTACTGTACTGTATATTTTTAATTAAACTTATCATACATGTCTTAAAGTACAAGTCCAAAGAGCATCCGGAAAGAGAAAAGAAAATCTGAATAATTTGAGAAACGTGGAAACATAATTATACAAGATTAATGTTCGACATGGTGAGCTCCACACATACACCTCCCCGACCCAAAAGTGTTTATTGTAATACAAATGTTTTGTTCATGATATATTTGTTTATTTATGTGACATACATTCTTTGAATACGAACAAATCCCCTAAAGAGCAATTTTCCTATTATTGAAAATAACTGATTTAAAACAAATCCATACCTACCTACTATGATTTTTTTTTTTTTTTTTTTTAAAAGGCAAGAAATATGTTTTCGCTTGCATCGGAAATCGATCCCTATATATCTTGCATTGAAATAAAACTAAAAACACTTATTGCAGCTATGCTAACCTCTCGGCCACCGCGGAAGGTTGTATCGGTATGTTAAATTTATGTTATTGTATTGTATTAGCATCGGGCAGGACCAGCAGTTAATCGTATTCATTTTCAACATCAAAACTAGTGTTTTAAAATTAAGATATCGCTTTAAATAATCATTTGCTTCTTTTTATACCGTATAGCACGGCACGCATGCGCGAAAACTGCGTGGCGTCAGTCAACGCGAGCAACTGATTGGTTGGCGTACAAGACTTCATTTGAATTTTTTTTAAACGATACGCTGTTTTATACCGGTAATGTATTGCCGGAAACCAGCATAGAAATAATCGAAACATGTACTTAACAACACTATCTCAAACTTGTCGCTAGATGGGGTTCAACTATAATGGGGTGTCGCCACTTTGAAAAAGACGATGATGGCAATAAGCGCAGGTAGGACCTACGCCTAAAATTAATGAAATAATATAAACATAACAATAGATGAAATTCTTATGCACAAGTAAGGACAATAACAAATGAGGTAATGATCATTTCAACTCTTTCATAACTCCTTAACCTTTTCCTTGTAGTTCAGGTAAGGATGCTGGTGCTTGTTTAGGCAAGCGATAGTCACACATCGGATGGGAAACTACCGATTCTTCCGGTTTCGGATTTTTCGCAGAAGTCATTAATGAGCCAAATGATACAATGTGCATGGGACTTTCGACTAATTCCTGTTTCGCAGAAGGCGCTGGCGATGTTGATCCTCTAGGTTCAGATTTTACAGACTTTTTTATTGGAGAATATGCACCTTTCCGATGACGTATTTCCGGAAATCGTTGGTCCCGCTGATATGGATAATACACACTCTCATCAAAAGAGCTGGTCATTTCATTGAGCGCATTATGGTTATTGTTGTGTGTATGCTTATAATTCATGAACGAGCTTCTTGGTGATGGCGAGCCAAAGACATCATTAGTGTCCTGGTTTGTCGGGGAAACTGGCATTAAGGCAAACCCCGCGGTCGGTATAATTCGATCGGGGTCAGAGCTATCATAGCCGTATACTCGCAATGAGGGCTCATCCCAAGAATTCCTGGAAGGAGCCGCAGATCCAGTCGTATAGCTTGATTTCACTGACCTTGACCATAAAGATGGGGAGGATCGTTGTGATTGATTACTTGACCATGCCGAAAATAACGCCTTCTCCCCTGGCGTTTCTACATTTGAACGACTTCTGATGGCGCTCCGCGCCATATTTGACGCCTCAGATCTACGCTTGTATTTCCCAAATATTTCATCGACAGGCTGAGAACAAAGGGTGCTCAGCCACTGAGAACGTGTTTGTTTGTCAATGTAAGCAGAGTTGTCGACCTTTCCTACGAAGTAACAATCAAAGTTTTTCTTTTGAGGTTTATTTAGCTGCCGTTTATTTTGCAATGATTTGTGACTCGAATGTTTCGGCACGGATATGTGTTTTGGTATTTGCAGGCTCCTGTTTAAGTTTGTGAATGCAACAAATGGCGGTGGTGGCTGCCCTTTGCTGCCGCGCCGCTTTCCGGCTGGAGTAGAGACCGGGCACCTATACGGTTCATGCATTATATCGCCGGCTCCTTGAGGGGACATGCGAATGAAGTCATCGTACACGGTCGGGTCCCCCATAGTGTTTATGTCGAAACGTGTTGATGTCCAGTCTTTCATCATCATCTATGAGAATAAATGAAAAGGTCAATCATATTTGTTATATATATATTTATTTTATGATAAGCAATGAAATACTGTATTTTATCAGTGAAATAAAAGTGTTATTCCACACTGTGGAATATAGCGTTTTATTTCCACAGTAGCTGCCGGGACTACTTTTTTAATGTACAACCAACACAAATGCACAGTAACACGACTCACAAGATATTCCAACTGTTGTACTGTTACATCCACTGTTTATTTAATTACTTTCTTTCTATGACGTTAACGGATTCCAAAAAAGTGACGTCATGTAACGTTTCGTTACGTCAACGTGAACAGGGCGCGTAGCCAGATGTGTAAAACGGTTTAGTTGCTGAAATTGCTTAAATAATTGTTTGTAAAATCATAAAATAAAAATGAATTTGTTGTTTTGTCGTGAATAACATATTTTATTTCATCTCGAAGTTAGAAAACTTTTATATTTTCACTCATGCTTTGCATTCGTGAAAATATAAAGTTTTCTCACTTCTCGATGAAATAAAATATGTTATTCACTCCAAAACAACAAATATCCTCTATATATTTCAGCACTGGCAACACAGTTAACATTCTTTATACCGAATTCAGCATTTCTTCGTCAAACTGTGCATATTAAGGTCATTGACAACAACCAACTAACATACCAACGGTCAACGTCACTTTCAAGGTCAAATATGGCTAAAATGTCTATTTAAGTTATTGCTTTGCTTTCGTTCTAATACTTGAATAAGCTTTTTGTACGATTTTTAAATATAAATGTACACATGGATATATTGATGCATATATTTATAGATAAAATGCGGATTTAAACTGAATGTATCAGTTTGAAACAAAAGTAAAAAAAAAAAATACTTAAAACTGAAATAATGTTTATATTTCTTCATCAGCCTTTGCATATGTATAATCATTGATAAACGTCAACAGCAAATGGTTAAGGTCATTAAAAATCGGACTAAAAATGTCCATTCCCTATAACAGTATAACGTTTTCATATTTCTTATTAAAACTATGCATATTTATAGTAACTGACGACATGTCAACTTTCCATACCAATATACAAAGGTCAATGTAATGTTTAAGACTAAAGAGACATCTTTTGACTAAAAACGTATCGTGAAACCTTAACATGAATTTTTTTTTCATTATTTAATATTTCTTCATTAAAATTTGCATATGTATATTAATATCAAAAAGTCAATGTCACCGTCTGGGTACTAAGGTACACATAATTTGACATTCTCTGACTGCAATTTCACGCTCAGTTTATGAAATATGTAAATAAATAAATAAAACTATTTTCCTCAAATTTTTGAACTCTTGTCTTCTTCAAGAAACACAAACACGTTTTTATGAAGAAAAACAAAACGAACAAGTTTTCGAAAATTTGAAGAAAAGGGTTCTATTTATTTTATATTGAAATAACGTTCCTTTTTAACGACTATACATATATTGGAACAAGTGCGGTCTGTACTATAAGGTACAACGCCTCCAATGCCCACTAGCCCCGACTTTTAAGCGGAAATGAACATTAAAACCATACTAATTGTACTGGAAGATCCCAACGAACCAAAAAATATTAACACTTCTGAATCGTAGTCGGGGCATGGCCGCCACACAGCACTAAATGAAGGCTAGTGTGTATGTCAATACATATTGAAAGGAGATCCCTTGGTAGTAACGAACACTAACAATAGGGAACAGTAGACTAATCGGTACCCATTATATTGTACTGTTGCTTAACATGCATGTTATTTTTGATTCCATTACTAGTATAGGAATATGTGAAATTGTATTTTTATGTTTTATTATGTTGAGTGCACCATGGTAAACGCTGACTAACTCTTACCTGTGTGATCCACTAGCTGTAAGAACGATAATACACTGTGAATGTCCAATTATTTATAATCTTAAGTGGATTAAGACAACAATGAATACGTGTTATGTTTTCCTTTTATATACTTTCCAATATAAACCTCTAACAATGGCTGAAGTTTTTTTTATATGACCGCACTATAGGATGGTAACTTGCACTCGAAATTCTCAATCAGTTTCTTAGATCAGTTTCGAAAAATGTCAAGGAAAAGAAAATATAATTAAAAGGTATTTCATCGGATCCGAATTAAAGATACCATATAGAAGCAATATATAAATATCAATCTAGCACCCGAATGGATGTTACCACAAGGAATTAGTACCCGAAATAATGATATCACACGAAAGCAGTAACCGAATCAATGATATCACAATGAAGCAGCACCCGAATTAATGATACCATATGAAACGAGTACCCTAATTACTGATACCGCAGATAACCACTACCCGGATTACCGATACCAAACAGAATCAGTACCCAAATTACTGACTACCCCACGGAACCAATACCCGAATTACTTATACCACACGGAACCAGCACCCAAATTACTAATACTACATGGAACCAGTACCCTAATTATGATATCACATGGAACCAATACCCAAAATACTGATACCATACGGAACCAGTACCCGCAATACTGATCAACACGGAACCAGTACCCGAAATACTGACACCACATGGAAACAGTACCCGAATTATTGACACCACAAGGAACCAGTACCCGAATTGCTGATACCACACGGAATCAGTACCCGAATTTATGATACCACACGGAAGTATAACTCGAATTACTGATACTACACGGACTTAGAACATGAATTACTGATACCACACGGAACCAGTACAACAATTATTGACACCACACGAAAATAGAACCCAAATTAATGATACCACATGGAATCAGTATCCTAATTAATGACATCGAACCGAACCAAGACCCGAATTATCGACACAACACGGAACTAGAAGCCAAAATAATGATATCACACGGAACTAGAACATGAATTTATAACACCACACGGAACTTGAACCCAAATTAATGATACTACACGGAATTAGAATCCGAATTATTGATACCACACATAATCAGTACCCGAAATACTGATATCATACGGAATTAGAACACGAATTAGTGATACCACACAAAATCAGTACCCGAAATACTGATACCACACGGAACTAGAACCCGAATTACAGATACCACATGGAACTAGAACCCAAATAATGATACCGCATGGAATCAGTCCCGAATAATGATGCCACACGGAACCAGCTACCGATAATGATACTTCACGGAACCAATACCCGAATAATGATGCCACAGGGAACCAGTACCCGCATTACGGATACCACTGGGAACTAATACCCGAGCAATAATACCTCAGGGAATCAGTCCCGAATAATGATACCACACGGAATCAGTACCCGAAAAATTATACCACACAGAACCAGTATCCGATTAATGACATCACACGGAACCAATAATAACCAAATAATACCACATGGAAGCAGCACCCAAATAATGATACCACACGGAACCACTACCCGAATAATGATACCACAAGGAACCAATAACCGAATACTCATACCACACGGAACCAGTACACGAATAATGATACCACCCGGTACAAGTATCCGAATAATAAGACCAAGAGGTAACCAATACTCACGTTAATTACATCCATGGAATCAGTACCCATATTAATAATAACCATTACCCGAATTAGAATGCCACACGGTAACCCGTACCCGAATTAATGATACCACACTGCAACCAGTACTTAAATAATTGATGATACATTGTAACCAGTACCAAAAGTAATAACACACTGTAACCAGTGTGTTATTACTGTGTAACCAGTGTAACCAGTACCAAAACTAATAATCACACTGTAACCAGTACCCAAATTTAAAATGTCACACTGTAACCAGTACCCAAATGAATGATGCTACACGGAACCAGTACCCAAATTAATGATGCCACACGGAACCAGTACCCAAATTAATGATACCACACTGTTACCAGTACCCAAATTAATGATACCACACTGTAACCAGTACCCAAATTAATGACACCACACTGTTACCAGCACACGACATAATTATACCACACTGTTACCAGAACACGAATCAATGATCTACCACACAGAGCCAGGGTAGACGATCGTAATTGTAGCAACCATGATAATCGATTCTTACTGGTAGCCGATCGTAACTGATACATCAATCGTTACTGATCATAACTAATACAACCAGGTTACCGATAATACTTGAAACAACCAGGTTAACCGATCATTATTGATACAATCAGGGTAACCAGTCATAACTGAAACAACCAGGGTAACCAATCATAATTGATACAATCAGGGTAACCAGTCATAACTGAAACAACCAGGGTAACCACTCATAATTGATACAATCAGGGTAACCAGTCATAACTGTTACAACCAGGGTAGCCAATCATAATTGATACAACCAGGGTAACCAATCATAATTGATACAACCAGGGTAGCCAATCATAATTGATACAACCAGGGTAGCCAGTCATAACTGATACAACCAGGGTAACCAATCATAATTGATACAACCAGGGTAGCCAATCATAATTGATACAACCAGGGTAGCCAGTCAAAACTGATACAACCAGGGTAACCAATCATAATTGATACAACCAGGGTAGCCAATCATAATTGATACAACCAGGGTAGCCAGTCATAACTGATACAACCAGGGTAACCAATCATAATTGATACAACCAGGGTAGCCAATCATAATTGATACAACCAGGGTAGCCAATCATAATTGATACAATCAGGGTAACCAGTCATAATTGATACAACCAGGGTAGCCAATCATAATTGATACAATCAGGGTAACCAGTCATAATGGATACAATCAGGGTAACAAATCATAATTGATACAACCAGGGTAGCCAGTCATAATTGATACAACCAGGGTAACCAATCATAATTGATACAACCAGGGTAGCCAATCATAATTGATACAACCAGGGTAGCCAGTCATAATTGTTACAACCAGGGTAGCCAGTCATAACTGATACAACCAGGGTAGCCAATCATAACTGATACAACCAGGGTAGCCAATCATAACTGATACAACCAGGGTAGCCAGTCATACCTGATACAACCAGGGTAGCCAATCATAATTGATACAACCAGGGTAATCAATCATAATTGATACAACCAGGGTAGCCAATCATAATTGATACAACCAGGGTAACCAGTCATAATTGATACAACCAGGGTAGCCAATCATAATTGATACAACCAGGGTAGCCAATCATAATTGATACAACCAGGGTAGCCAATCATTATTGATACAACCAGGGTAGCCAATCATAATTGATACAACCAGGGTAGCCAATCATAACTGATACAACCAGGGTAGCCAGTCATAACTGATACAACCAGGGTAACCAGTCATAACTGATACAACCAGGGTAGTCAATCATAACTGATACAACCAGGGTAGCCAGTCATAACTGATACAACCAGGGTAGCCAATCATATTTGATACAACCAGGGTAGCCAATCATAATTGATACAACCAGGGTAGCCAGTCAAAACTGATACAACCAGGGTAACCAGTCATAATTGATACAACCAGGGTAGCCAGTCATAATTGATACAATCAGGGTAGCCAGTCATAATTGATACAACCAGGGTAGCCAGTCATAATTGATACAACCAGGGTAGCCAATCATAACTGATACAACCAGGGTAGCCAGTCATACTGATACAACCAGGGTAACCAGTCATAATTGATACAACCAGGGTAGCCAATCATAATTGATACAACCAGGGTAGCCAATCATAATTGATACAATCAGGGTAGCCAATCATAATTGATACAACCAGGGTAGCCAATCATAATTGATACAATCAGGGTAACCAGTCATAATTGATACAACCAGGGTAGCCAATCATAATTGATACAACCAGGGTAACCAGTCATAACTGATACAACCAGGGTAGCCAATCATAATTGATACAACCAGGGTAGCCAATCATAATTGATACAACCAGGGTAGCCAATCATAATTGATACAACCAGGGTAGCCAGTCATAACTGATACAACCAGGGTAGCCAATCATAACTGATACAACCAGGGTAGCCAGTCATAACTGATACAACCAGGGTAACCAATCATAACTGATACAACCAGGGTAGCCAATCATAATTGATACAATCAGGGTAGCCAATCATAATTGATACAACCAGGATAGCCAGTCATAATTGATACAACCAGGGTAGCCAATCATAATTGATACAATCAGGGTAACCAGTCATAATTGATACAACCAGGGTAGCCAATCATAATTGATACAATCAGGGTAACCAATCATAATTGATACAACCAGGGTAGCCAATCATAATTGATACAACCAGGGTAACCAATCATAATTGATACAACCAGGGTAGCCAATCATAACTGATACAACCAGGGTAACCAGTCATAATTGATACAACCAGGGTAGCCAATCATAACTGATACAACCAGGGTAACCAATCATAACTGATACAACCAGGGTAGCCAGTCATAATTGATACAATCATGGTTACCGATCGTTAGAGATATAAATGTTCCTTTTTCTAGTGGACCAAGAATCAGCGAATTAATTGAAAACAGGACCTTGCACAAAAACACAACAAACGACTTCGTATGTGACACGTGTGAGCGGCGCAAAAGAGAGTAGATTTGAATATGATATTACCCTAACCCTAACCTTATACCTTGCACCTTCAAAGACCACGATAAAGGAAGGCCCTCTCCCACCTATCCAATTTTTTTTTATATGTATCACTTAATATTGATATTTGACAACTGTGTCCTAATTTCACAATTACGTTAAATTAGATAATGATTTTCTTTTTAGACATTGAATTGAAATACCTTACTTTATTTAACCTAGCAGAAACATTATCTATAATGAAATCTTTCTTATCAGACATTACGATCGCATATTACAAGATAACTATTAACAACTAGTTACTATGACATGCCGTGTTATTTATTGCAATAAGGGTCAATGTCACCTCGAGTGCTATACATAATCAAGGATTTCAGACATTTTGCATTAAGTACCATATAAAATACATTTTTATTATGCATATAGCCGTTTTGAACATTATTACTTCTTTGCGCCTTCAATGGTTATTTATGATATACGTTTATATATGATATACGTTTATATTTTGGGAAGTCAATTTATCAGTTTTTGTTTTATATATTTGTAAACGATTACACCGAAACGAATTTCCCTTTGCCCCCTACCAATGCATATAATCATACAGGGGGCTAGGTGGTATAGAATATTTGGGTAAAACGTCTAACTTTAAAGTGACACATGGCAATCTTGAAAAATCATTAGAATTAGCCTCTCGATTTATTAATACAGTATCATTTGGACTTTAAATCTGCTTGCATATATTTAAATAAAGTTTTAAGGTTCAACTATAGATTTAAATATGGTATTGGTGAAATGTAATCAACAGTTAGTAGGCCTAATATGCGAAAACAATTTGCCTTATACTATTTTAACAATTAATATTAATGATTGAACAAATGCACTTTATGTGGAAAAACTAACGGGACACCGCGAGTTTTTTAAAAAACCAAGATTGCCATGTGTCCCTTTAAAATGAATGGAAAACGTTTATTTAGTTTCTGATTTAGATTTACAACTATGATTTTTTAACAGGTTATAATGCGCACCAATATTTGCATGATTTCATTGTACCCTAGAGGGTCCGAACTTTAACAAGTTAACGTATTTTGACAGCATGATTTCTTTCGTTTTAAAGACTTTATTAGGTCAGTAAAGAATTATTTTTTTCTGAGAGGAGAAATAAAGCACCAAATCAGTTCACTGCTGCATGCATGTATGCTTATATGATAGATCGTCAAGCTTGGACAATTTTAAAATAATCTAAAATACATGAGCTGGGGAAATTGAATTTAAACAGAAAATGATTCTTTACTACCGATGTGTCTATACATCCTACTGCCTTGTAAGCCAACATATAACACGGTTCTGATATAGTTTTGGAAAAGCTAGCAATCGTAAGATCAAGCTTTCCTAAAGGCTTTAACCCTTAACACGCTACATATATACTGTTCTTTCTTTGAATTAAGACCATTCCATTTATGTGACAAAGAGGTGTTTCGGGGGGAAATGACTGATCAGCAGCCGGACATTGTAAACGCCGATCAGCGTGCGAGTGACTCGCAATGGACTTTTACAATGGAGCCAGCTATTATAGTCTTGCTTAGCGGGTTAAGCTGACACATCAGCGGACCCAGGACAGAATATACACTGCTCAAAATAAGTTAAGGACCATCCCTTCTTTATTTCAATTAGATTAAAGTTTGCATCATCGCACAAGATTAAATACACATTTCCTTTTTAAAAAATGGAAACTGTTTCGTGTTTCTGTATTCTTTAGGAACATTTTACACCTAAACAAAAATAATTGAAAATTCAGATTTTTAAATTTCAATAAAATGCTTTTTTTTCACCCAAAAATGTATTTCGTATTATTTTCATGACTATTGATTCTTTAACAAACATCTGTCACCATTTTCTTTAGAATAACTCCACAGATAAATATCAGTGCCAAATATGCAACTAGGTCTTGAACATTTACTTCATTTTGGATGGGATAAAAAATCAGCGTTTTTCAACCTGTTCGATGTACATGCATTTAAACTGTCCACGGTTAGTCAATTTCTGGGGAAATTAAAATTTCGCGTCCATAGTTCCATTGGGAGTGATTAAACGTAATATATAAAGTCACAAAACATATTAAAACTTTCAGTATTTTTGGGCAATTTAATGATTTTTAGAAATTATCAAAAATCTCGGACTCTTTTTAATTAACAGAACAATCAACATTTTGTTCTTTCATCGCATGCAGAAGACCTGACAATGTCCAGTGTATTGTAATATATTCTGTGTGGTACGTAGTCAGTTTCAATGGTAAGCATATGGAGAAATATTCTTGCGGTCCTTAACTTATTTTGAGGTTTATATTGGTATCGACAAGAGCTAGTGTTTGTTTGATATTCTAAACACATATATCGCACAAAAATCAGCGTGTCTTATCCCAGAATCGAACCACATACATACTTTACGAGCAAGCATATAATAACCATTACACCACCATGATATTGAGACGAAGTTTAATAAATCTATTAAGGCAGAATGAATTGAATTGTGTTGGTTGTATAGTCACACCAACATCTAATGTCATATGGCGACTTTTCCAGGTTACATGGTTCCATTGGTGGAGGAAGACCCCAGGTGCATTTCCGGCAATTTTCGTGCACGGACGGGCACATGGGTAGAACCATCAACGTTCCGCAAGCCAGCTCGATAGCTTCCTCGCGTAAAGGTTCCTAGGCCCATGAGGGATCGAACCCGCAGCTGTGAGGGGCAAGCGATTTCAAGTCAGAGACTCTAACCACTCGGCCACGGACGCCCCTTAAATATTATGGCGAGATGCTATAAAGATTAGCGTGCTTTGCTGGAAAGCAAGATGACAATTTTCTGAGTGTTTAATAATTATGTTTCCTTCGACTTTCTAATATACGCACAGCCATTGTTTTAATTTAAAAATCACTAAATAAAATAATAGAATTTAAAATTATTCATGGGCTAATGTCTTTTAAACTTAAAGGATTAAATACCTATTGTTATGCCGTACATATTGTAATTTTTAATGCATATTAACGTTAAGCTTAAAAGTAATTTAAAATTCAACGTGTTTGGAATATTAAACAACATGGCGTCTGGAGAGTACTACATATGTTCTAAAATATCATACAGAACGGAACAAAAGTATGCATTTTCTCGTCTACAGCATGTTTATAATATTAAACAAATAAACTATAGTGTATTAATTATGTTAATGAGGACAGAATCACCATGTTGGTGGGTGGTATATCTTGCGACACTTTCACAAACCACTGAGCTTAATATATACCAGATTGAAATCTTAACTTGTAAAATTGCATGCAAATAACGTTTACTTTGAGTTAAGGCGTTATATTACTTGTTTTGCGAACGTGTTATATGCACGTGTTAATGTGTTAACAGGTGGGAGTGTTGGAAGGGTGGGGGCATACCCTGGGAAATTAGACAAATGTATACGTGATCGTCTAAGTCCCATCCCTAGGAGCAGCATGTATGCCAGATTTCCCGGAAATAAGTTAATAAGAACATCAAATATCCCCATGTGTTATCAGGTTCCGTTTAATTCCATTCCCTGGGAATTTATTTCTGTCTAATCCACAGTGTAATCCTGCCGCACCCACTCCGTGGAAGTTGGTGGGGTGGGGTGGTGAAAGGTGCATTACAACCGCATATAAACGTCATCCTTTCGATAGGCAAAGTGAACCTTTCACGACGTATGGGTGCTATGTGATACATTGAATCTTATATTCGTGACAGTACTGTTATTTAGATTTTTATTAAACTCGAGGCACTCATGTAAGATATAATAGTTATGCTTTAGTAGTATACTTACTTCTTAATTCACATCCAATAGTTGAATATTTAACACATATCCATCTAGATATCTTTAGGCGTTTTTTAAGACGTGTTTTCGTTTTTTTCCAATCACTGCTAATCCGTAATTGTTCTTTGTTTTTCTCTTTTCATTTTGAAATATAATTTGATAAACACGTTTTTTTAATTTTATATTAGTTACTGTTTATATAATATGAATCATATCTCTTACTGACTTCAGTCAAAATTCAAAAATACAATATCAATACTGTTTATACACAAAATCATTACACCAATAATTGGTACTTACTTCAAACCCTATGTGAGCTACTTCAGAGAAAATACCGCATTGTATACATATAAAAGATTAATTGACGGTAAACCCTACTTATCGGAAAACTAATATGTCCAAATAATCTGGTTTATTTTACGTTAATGACCCTTATAAATTCGTACACACCGAACCTGCGCTAATCTCACTCCGCCAATAAATCCGGAGATTATAATCCTGTTGAAATCAGTACACCCATTACTTCCATCGTGACTTGGAATAAGATTAATTCTATCAGGGTCACGCAGCCGCTTATCGGATATACTTTTTTAAAACATTAATTTGCATAATTTTATGTCAATATGTCAATACAGCGAAACAAAATGTGTGTGTTTTATTTGGTTTAGCAGCTATTTGACTCATTTATATGCTAAACTTAACGGACCTTCGCGAACTTTATCTTAAATGTTTTAATGCTAACCCGTTGGAATAATTATTTTTATTTACTTAAGTTGTTTTGTTTAAATATTATTTTTATTATGTAAATATTGGGTAATTTAATAGTCTATTTGGTTAGCTACTGTTTGAGATTAGTCAACGTGCGTTCGTTGTCCTATATCTTACATGATCCAAAATAACTGTGTTCGTTTAAATTGTAAGCATTCAGTAAATAATATATCGTTTCTTTTCTTTGCATACTGACTAAATCTTTGAACATTGAACCAATTATTTAGCGTATTATAATAATTAAAAGAGTATTAATTTATATAACATCATTATAGTGATTCCATTGTATTGCATTTGATAAAAAATTCTCCTGCGTCTAGACAAGAACAAGGGATATAAAGAAATTAGCGAATGCAAGGTGTATCGAATTATAATTAAGGCTGAAAAAAGTCAAACTTTAAAGGTGTGATATGGTATCAATGATATTATCGATCTACGAAACTCTAACCCAATATTTCCTTTGACAAGTTTTGTTAAATAAATGATTCGCACTTTGAGATTTCAAAAGCAACTTAATTGCCAGATCGAATTATCGAGATGAAATTCGATATATATCGTTAAAATATGTATATTAACTGTCACTTAATTCTTTCTGATAAAAATAGCTTTTATGCTAACGTGATTCTTTATGGAAATAGCCGTTTACTACCGGCTATTAAAATCGCATTAACGCCGATAAAATGCTAATCAAATCTTAAATATATAGATTGATAAAGACATTTTATTATTGTATGCCTTTATCAATATTTTCAACTTCGTGCCTACGGTGAACAATACGGTCCATTAAAGTACACTTGCCAGGCATTACAAAACAGGCCAGCCATCGCCAACAAGGTTCTATATGTCCCCTCTCTCATTAAGGTACACTTGCCAGGCATTACAAAACAGGCCAGCCATCGTCAACATGGTTCTGTATGTCCCCACTCTCATTAAGGTACACTTGCCAGGCCAGCCATCGTCAACATGGTTCTGTTTGACCCCCCTCATTAAGGTACACTTGCCAGGCATTACAAAACAGACCAGCCATCGTCAACATGGTTCTGTTTGTCCCCACCCTCATTAAGGTACACTTGTCAGGCATTACAAAAGAGGCCAGCCATCGTCAACATGGTTCTGTTTGTCCACACACTCATTAAGGTACACTTGCCAGGCCAGCCATCGTCAACATGGTTCTGTTTGACCCCCCTCATTAAGGTACACTTGCCAGGCATTACAAAACAGACCAGCCATCGTCAACATGGTTCTGTTTGTCCCCACCCTCATTAAGGTACACTTGTCAGGCATTACAAAAGAGGCCAGCCATCGTCAACATGGTTCTGTTTGTCCACACACTCATTAAGGTACACTTGCCAGGCATTACAAAACAGGCCAGCCATCGTCAACATGGTTCTGTTTGTCCCCACCATCATTAAGGTACACTTGCCAGGCATTACAAAACAGGCCAGCCATCGTCAAATTGGTTCTATTTGTCCCCACCCTCATTAAGGTACACTTGTCAGGCAATACAAAACAGGCCAGCCATGGTCAACATGGTTCTATATGTCCCCACTCTCATTAAGGTACACTTGCCATGCATTACAAAACAGGCCAGCCATCGTCAACATGGTTCTATATGTCCCCACCCTCATTAAGGTACACTTGCCAGGCATTACAAAACAGGCCAGCCATCGTCAACATGGTTCTATATGTCCCCACCCTCATTAAGGTACACTTGCCAGGCATTACAAAACAGGCAAGCCATCGTCAACATGGTTCTATATGTCCCCACCCTCATTAAGGTACACTTGCCAGGCATTACATACAGGCCAGCCATCGTCAACATGGTTCTATATGTCCCCACTCTCATTAAGGTACACTTGCCAGGCATTACAAAACAGACCAGCCATCGTCAACATGGTTCTATATGTCCCCACTCTCATTAAGGTACACTTGCCAGGCATTACAAAACAGTCCAGCCATCGTCAACATGGTTCTATATATCCCCACTCTCATTAAGGTACACTTGCAAGGCTTTACAAAACAGGCCGGCCATCGTCAACATGGTTCTATATGTCCCCACTCCCATTAAGGTAAAGGTGCCAGGCATTACAAAACAGGCCAGCCATCGTCAACATGGTTCTATATGTCCCCACTCTCATTAAGGTACACTTGCCAGGCATTACAAAACAGGCCAGCCATCGTCAACATGGTTCTATATGTCCCAACCCTCATTAAGGTACACTTGCCAGGCATTACATACAACCCAGCCATCGTCAACATGGTTCTTTATGTCCCCACTCTCATTAAGGTACACTTGCCAGGCATTACAAAACAGGCTATATGTCCCCACTCTCATTAAGGTACACTTGCCAGGCATTACAAAACAGGCTATATGTCCCCACTCTCATTAAGGTACACTTGCCAGGCATTACAAAACAGACCAGCCATCGTCAACATGGTTCTATATATCCCCACTCTCATTAAGGTACACTTGCCAGGCATTACAAAACAGTCCAGCCATCGTCAACATGGTTCTATATATCCCCACTCTCATTAAGGTACACTTGCAAGGCTTTACAAAACAGGCCGGCCATCGTCAACATGGTTCTATATGTCCCCACTCTCATTAAGGTACACTTGCCATTCATTACAAAACAGTCAAGCCATCGTCAACATGGTTCTATATATCCCCACTCTCATTAATGTACACTTGCAAGGCTTTACAAAACAGGCCGGCCATCGTCAACATGGTTCTATATGTCCCCACTCTCATTAAGGTACACTTGCAAGGCATTACAAAACAAGCCAGTCATCATACACATGGTTCTGTATGTCCCCACCCCCATTAAGGTATACTTGCCAGGCATCGCAAAACAAGCTAGCCATTGTAAACATGGTTCTATCTGCTCTCACTCTCATTAAATTATACTTGCCAGGCATTACAAAACAAGCCAGATGTTGTAAACATGGTTCTGTGGGCCCCCACTTTCATTAAAGTACATTTGCCAGGCATTACAAAACAAGTCAGCCGCCGTAAACATTGTTTTGTGTGCCCCCACTCTCATTAAGGTACACTTGCCAGGCATTAAAAATTAAGCCGGTGGTCGTAAACATGGTTCTATAAGTCTCCAATATTCATAAAGTTACACTTGACAGGCATTGCAAAACAAGCCAGTAATCGTATCCATGGTTCTATATGCCTTCACTCTCATTAAGGTACACTGCCAGGCATTACAAAACAATGCAGTCATCGTAAGCATGGTTGTGTTTGCCCCCACTCTCATTAAGGTACACTTGCCAGGCATTAACAAATACGCCGGCGGTCGTAAACATGGTATCATATGTATCCAATATTCATAAAGTTACACTTGACAGGCATTACAAAACAAGCCAGTAATCGTATCCATGGTTCTATATGCCTTCACTCTCATTAACGTACACTGCCAGGCATTACAAAACAATGCAGTCATCGTAAGCATGGTTGTGTTTGCCCCCACTCTCATTAAGGTACACATGCCAGGCATTTCAAAACAATCCAGACATCGTAATCATGGTTGTGTTTGCCCCCACTGTCATTAAGGTACACTTGCCAGGAATTACACAGCAAACCGGTCACCGTAAGCATGGTTCTGTGTTCCCCCACTCTCATTAAGGTACACATTCCAGGCATTACAAAACAAGTCAGCCGCCGTAAACATGGTTCTGTGTGCCCCCACTCTCATTAAGGTACACTTGCCAGGCATTAAAAATCAAGCCGGCGGTCGTAAACATGGTTCTGTATGTCCCCAATATTCATTAAGTTACACTTGCCAGGCATTACAAAACAAACCAATCATCG
This sequence comes from Cyrtodaria siliqua, assembly GCA_037043455.1. Taxonomy (NCBI): domain Eukaryota; kingdom Metazoa; phylum Mollusca; class Bivalvia; order Adapedonta; family Hiatellidae; genus Cyrtodaria; species Cyrtodaria siliqua. The sequence goes on along the minus strand of JAWPHD010000879.1, from coordinate 94,962 downwards.
TAAGCATGGTTCTGTGGGCCCCACTCTCATTAAAGTACACTTTCCAGGCATTACAAAACAAGTCAGCCGCCGTAAATATGGTTCTGTAAGCCCCCACTCTCATTAAGGTACAGTTGTCAGGCATTACAAAACAAGTAAGCCGCCGTAAACATGGTTCTGTGTGCCCCCACTCATTAAGGTACTATTGCCAGGCATTACAAAACAAGCCGGTCATCGTAACCATGGTTTTGTGTGCCCCCTCTCTCAATGAGGTACACTTGCCAGGCATTACAAACCAAGCTAGTCATCGTAGTTATGTCGGCCACACTCTCATTATGGTATACTTGCCAGGCACTACAAAACAAGCCAGTAATCGTAACCACGGTTTTGTGGGCCCCCGCTCTCATTATGGTACGCTTTCCAGGCTATACAAAACAAACCAATCATCGTTACCATGGTTCTGTGTGCCCCCACTGTCATTGAGGTACACATGCCAGGCTTTACAAAACAAGCCAGTCATCGTAAGCATGGTTCTGTGTGTCCTCACTCTCATTAAGGTACACTTGCCCGGCATTACAAAACAATCCAGTTCATCGTAAGTATGGTTCTGTGTGGCCCCACTCTCATTAAGATACAATTTCCAGGCATTACAAAACAAGCCAGTCATCGTAACCATGGTTCTGTGAGTCCCCACTCTCATTAAGGTACACTTGCCAAGCACTACACAACAAGAAAGTCATCGTAAGCATAGTTCTGTGTGTCCTCACTCTCATTAAGGTACACTTACCAGGCATTACAAAACAAGCCAGTCATCGTAACCATGGTTCTGTGTGTCCTCACTCTCATTGAGATACACTTGCCAGGCATTACAAAACAAGCCAGTCATCGTAAGCATGGTTCTGTGTATCCTCACTCTCATTAAGGTACACTTACCAGGCATTACAAAACAAGCCAGTCGTCGTAACAATGGTTCTGTGAGTCCCAACTCTCATTAAGGTACACTTGCCAGGCTATACAAATCAAGCCAGTCATCATAATCATGGTTCTGTGTGCCCCCACCCTCTTTAAGGTACACTTTCCAAGCATTTCAAAACAAGCCAGTCATCGTAACAATGGTTCTATGTGTCCCAACTATCATTAAGGTACACTTGCCAGGCTATACAAATCAAGCCAGTCATAGTAACCATGGTTCTGTGTGCCCCCATTTTCATTGAGGTACAATTTGATGTCATTACAAAACAAACCAGTCATCGAAAGATGGTTCTTTGTGCCCTAATTCTCATTAAGGTACACTTGCCAGGCATTACAAAACAATCCAGTCATCGTAATCATGGTTTTGTTTGCCCCCACCCTCATTAATGCACACTTGACAGGCATTACAAAACAAGTCAGTCATCGTAACCATGGTTCTGTATGCCCCCATTCTCATTATGGTACACTTGCCAGGCATTACAAAACAAGCAAGTCATCGTAACCATGGTTTTGTTTGCCCCCACCCTCATTAATGTACACTTGCCAGGCATTACAAAACAAGCAAGTCATCGCAACCATGGTTCTGTGGGCCCCCACTCTCATTAAGGTACACTTGAAAGTCATTACAAAACAATCCAGTCATCGTAACCATGGTTCTGTGTGCCCCCACTCTCATTACGGTTCACTTGTCAGGCATTACAAAACAAGCCAGTCATCGTAAACATGGTTCTTTGTGCCCTCGCCCTCATTTCGGTATACTTGCCATGCATTACAAAACAATCCAGTCATCGTAAACATGGTTCAGTGTGCCCCCACTCTCATTAAGGTACACTTGCCAGGCATTACAAAACAAGCCAGTCATCGTAACCATCGTCCTGTGTGCCACCATTCTCATTATTGTACACTTGACAGGCATTACAAAACAAGCCAGTCATCGTAAGAGTGGTACTTTGTGCCCCCACTCTCATTACGGTACACTTGCCAGGCATTACAAACAAGCCAGTCATCGTAACCATCGTCCTGTTTGCCACCATTCTCATTATTGTACACTTGACAGGCATTACAAAACAAGCCAGTCATCAAAAGCATGATTACATTTTCACCCATGCATTAGACTCCTATACAGTTATACATCATATTACTTGATTCATTATCTTTCTTAATTTGTTTCAACAGGTATAATACGATGTCATACATTACACCATGTAATATAATTGTTATTTTGAGAGAAATTTAATCGTTGGTCACCATGACCTTGTCACCGCTTTACGTTCTTTAATTGTTGGTCACATTGACCTTGTCACCGCTTTACACGTTTTAATTGTTAGTCACCATGACCTTGTCACCGCTTTACACGTTATAATTGTTGATCACCATGTCCTTGTCATGGCCGTAAGGTGGCCGTAAAAAGTCTTCCCGTACCTGCTATCAATATTGTTATTTTTACATCCCACAGGGACTGTATGGCTTTCATAGATCAAGTTGTATCCTTAAAGCTACACAATCCCGATAAAATAATAAAATGTCAAGGAATTTAAGCGCAAGAAAGGCTATATAGATGAAGTTCTTTGCCGGATGTGTTGTATAGATTGTTTAGGCTGGTATATTGTCGTAGCGCATATCAAGACAATTTCCACAATAGCCGTGATAAACGCTTCGGTTGCTTTGAAATTGTACCACCCAGTGATTACGGGTATATAAGCCTAAATGTTTATATAGCAATTTGCTCAGATATCCGAAAACTACAGACTGTTCAACTCAGTGAGGATATTCAATGGCGTGTAATGTAAATATATACATGTTTGTTGAACATAAGGGGTGGGGGTGGTGGTGTGTGTGGGGGGGGGGGGGGAATGATATAAGCATACCGTAAATACATCACTATGTAGAGAATTATAAACACTTACCGGCGTATTCCACATAGGTTCCATATATTTATCAATTTCCTATAATATCCTTGAAACAATACAAAATCACACACATATTATTCATGTACACATATACAGAGAGCGTGTATCGGTAGCAAATAGTATGTACAGTGAAATACATGCTCAGGTGTTAACACTGGATTTTTTCAGCTGGAGGAATCGTTGATCTCACAGATTGAATAAAATATTTTTTGTTGATTTTAAAACCTGATCAATCAGAATTGTAATGTTGCATTTTTTTCCATAAAACATAAATCTGAGGCCCACCTCGAAACATTGGGATGTGGGGCCCTCCGGCTCCTATGTGTATAAGACTATATATAGAAACTCTCTCTCTCTCTCTCAATCCATCTTAATCCCTCCCACACTTCTCATCTCCACCCCACCCACCCTCCCTCCCCCTCGCTTTCTTTCTCTCTCCTCTCTCTGTTTCTCTATTTAAATTAATTTTTAATTACTACTTCTTTTCTTCATCTTTCATCAGTTTTTGCGCACACTATGACCTATTTATGTTTCGACGTGCCGTAAAACACCATTCATTCATTCATTCATTCATTCTCTTTCTCTATCCCTTACCTTCTCCATTTCTCTGTCTCTCTCTATCCATCTTTCTTTCTCTCTGTCTGTCTGTCTGTCTCTCTTTGTCTTTCTCTCTATGTTTTTCTATCTCTTACCTTTTTCCTCTCTCTGTCTCTCTCTGTCCATCTTTCTTTCTCTCTTTCTTTCTTACTCTCTGTCTGTATTTTTGTCTCTCTCTCTCTTTCTCTCTCTCTCTCTCTCTCTCTCTCTCTCTATTTTATTTTTCAATATTTCAATTTATGCATAAATTAAAACAACTTTATTTAAAAACAGAAAGTTGATTTATAATCTACTAATATCATGCATGCATAACTTCAAATACTGTATCTCCAGCTTTACCATTAAATATGACCCTTGGTTGGGGTCTGATCCTTGGTTGTTGTCCACTCTACCAATATTCCAATTTTGAGAAACAATGTCTCCTTTGTGTTTTGTGTCAATATACAGTACATATACACACATAAAAAAGGGAGGATTACTTACTGTGTATAATAGTTTTGTTGATGCAATAGGATAGTTGGAAAGGGTCTTTTTTTTAAAAGGCCGCTGCGTTTAATTATAAGATTTGTTTCGGATTATATAAATATGGACTTATAAGGTTGGTTTGAGTAAGTAAGTACTTTTCAATTTCTAATGACTTGTATTTCGTATTAGGTCTTTCTACAGAAGAGTGGTCTCATCAGTTCGGTGGTCAAATGTCGTCTGCTAAAATCCGATTTTATACCCGATATAAGACCAGTGGTTGATTCACATAATACCTGAAGCGTCTTATACAGTACCGCCTTATGTCATTAATATTCAGAGAATATAGGTGCGCATGTTGTATATATGAACCCACACGTACACAGTAATACTTGGTACAACAGTCGTAATAACCGTTAGATAGTGGGTCTTTTATCGGGATTGTGTAGCTTTAAAAACATGTTTTACTTATACCATGTTGAAGGTTTTGTGTTCACCGACACTTTGGCCCACTTTAATAGGATTTTCCCTGTGATCTTGAATTAGACACTTGTGTTGTGTTTTGGACCCCTATTAACCGTCCGTCTTTGATACGTAATAACGTAGTATCTCTAATAATTACTAACTGGCCCTTATTTCGCTTTTCACACAATGGTATTACCTTTAAATTTACATGAGTCTTTTAACGAAAACACTTAAAATAAATATTTCTCCTCTTCGGTTACAATATGAATCATCTAAACAAATTCCACATAATAACTCTACATTTCTTAGGTCTAAGCCATTTGTACGTCTTACACCTTTAAATCTTCATTCGCCAACCTCATTCCATGTTCGTTCCAATACTTTTACCAGGATTTTTAATAACGGCTCAAAGGTTTCTTTAACACCTCTTGGATCACCTGTTTTGAGAAAATATCACGTAACGTATCCATTCCGACATCGTTTAATTCAATCTAGACGCAGAGTGTTTCCTTCTATTAGTAGGTGCAATGCTATGGGGTGCATTTGTTGTAATTATTTATCTTGCAAATCCATCATTAATTCAACTGTTAAAGATAGACCATTTAATATATGTCTAGCTTCAAATGTTGATTGACGTACTTCTCATGTCATTTATGTTTTGACTTGAAATGCACCACGTTGTGGTATACAGTATGTTGGACAAACAGGTCGTTCCTTAAAAGTTCGATTCCGTGAGCATAAATATAATGCAGACAATCCCAAAAAGTTAAAGACTTACTTGTACCGTCAGGTCATAGTTTTAGCAACGTCATTGTTCAGCCTGTTGGATATATCATTTATGATAATGATGCAATCAAAAACTTTAAAATAAAAGCTAGACATATAGCAGAACTAAAGTGGATGAAAAACTTGCAGACACTATTTCCACTGGGCCTTAATGATAATATTTATCAATAAGGAATTATTTCCAAAGAGCCTTATATTGACATTTTTGCTATAGTTTCCATTCGAAAGCGTTAATTTAGGTTTCATGGTTGTAGACGTAATGGTAACATCAAACGAAAATCACGTATTATTATGTCAGTCTCTGATTTACACACTATATTTAAACAGTCTGGAAAGCACTCTATGCTTTCTTGTCTCACCTCTCTATCCATTTTTTCACTCAAGTTGATTGACGAGGAAGCAGACACAATTTTCATTCGAACATATCCTTTGTATAACACTGCTTCCATAATTCAAAGCTATACACAGCATGTTCTCGATCCGGTATTTAAAAGGAGTCGGATCACGTCAGAGACATTTTCTAAAAAATCTTTAGCTTAATAAATGCATTGATTTTATTGATATACCAAGTATTTTTCGAGATATTCGTAAATATTTCAAAAATTCCAAAAATCCTATGATTGTTTATAAGTAAACTCCCCCAATCAGCAATATGATTTTCAACTACAACAAAATAGTGTCTGACCTTGATATAGTAAATAACACTCCTGAGGAATGCGAGTGTAGAACATCTACATTTTCTTATGCTCCAGCCTGTCATGTCATTGCTGGTAATTTTGATATAATAGACAAATGTATTCGGCATATATTTTCTAAGAGTCCTAGGTATAGATTGCCTTCTGTGATTGATTTTAATGCATGCCGTGGTCAGATCGCACAATCCATTGAGGATTTAGTATTAAATGGTGTCGTAGAGAAGATGCTGACCGTAACTCCCTTTCTACTTGGAAAAAGACTATTTTCAACATCATAGATACCCATATTAACTTCTGTACGGCAAACCCCTCCTTACTTGCCCCTAGACATAGGTTTTCATTTCGTAATTTAAAATCGGGAATCCAGGAATTTGATAATTGTTCCTGCTGATAAAGCAGCTAAGAATATTATTGTTTGACGCCTCCATTACGTCAATGTTTTATCCCAGGAACTCGGGAGTACTAATTCGTATACTCCGGTGCAATCTACTGAAGATAATGTTGTTTCGACACATATCACTCAGTGCAAGCTTTTCAAGGCTGGAGTAGACGAAAAGCAAAACAGACTTTCAACGACGTACTGGATTCCCAAATTACACAAACAATCATATAACAATATTAAATCGTTTTTTACTAACGGCAGATTGGACAATTACACTATGTGTACTTGCCAAAAAGTTTGTGAATCACTTATTTTTCTATTAGATAATATTTTCGTCAGGTATGTAACTACCGTTTATTGTCGCAGATTTGTTTTTATATTACTATGAAAGAGATTTAATGTTGAGTCTTTCACCAGATACACAGGCAGATGCTATTGAAGCCTTTAATGACACCTCTCGATATCTGGATGAAATATTGAACATTGACAACCCTTTCTTTTCTACTATGATTAATAATATATATCCTAAAGAACTTCAACTTAACAAAGCTAATATGAACTAAGGTAAAAAACCTTGAGGCGAGCACAGAAAATGTAAATTTTAAACAGATAAAACTCGATCAAAGAACAATACAAATAACTTGTCCAATTGAAAGCAACTCAATAATGAGGTCCTCTCGGGGGTTTTGGGGAAAATGGCCATTTATATTTGGTGAACAAGGGAACAATGGCGTTATTTTCAGGGAAAAAGGGAACATTGACACATATTTTTAGGGAACAATGGAACATGACTTTACAGAAAATAAAATTCTGACATCTAGTTTTAATATTAAAAAAATCAAAAAATAAATCACAAAAAGTTAACTTTCAAACAATATCTTTGTGATGACAGTGTTGCAACTATAATTACTGTAGGCCAGAATGAATTTTGGGGGACATTAGCAAATCTTTTAAACATTAAAAATAATTTTAGAGAACAGGGGAACAGTGGACAAATAATGTTGGGGAACATAGCAAAATAGTTGATGGGAACAAGGGAACACTGACTCATATTTTCAGGGAACAAAGGAAGATGTACCCCTTCCATCCTCCTTTGGGCCTCAATAATAATAAGAAGAATGAATAAATCATTAAATGCAATATACAATTTTGAAAGGGGCAAATTGCATTTATCATATTGTTCATACTGAGTGGGCACTGATTAAAACAGGCAAAAAATATGTTCAAAGCGGTTTTTGATTATGATAATAATGAATTCAAGTATATATACTCAGTCAAAAAAGAAAATTTACACTTTGAACATTTTACTTTACACCCCTATCCTTTTTATCAAGCAACAGTCCTTAATAATTCAACCTACTGAAAAAAAATGACCACATGATATTGGCAATAGAATGATAACAATTTTGGTACCAAACATGACGTATATTAATTTTGGAATTTATACATTTTATTCTAAAAAAAAAATCATTGCACACTTTCTTTCACAACTGAGATGTATACACTTTGTTTTGCAACTCAGTATATTTAGATTAAAACGTTTTAGACTAGCTTGAAATAAACTAAACTGCAAAATTCAGCATTTACCTCACTGCTTCAAGTATACACTGTTGTGATATAACTAAACTGAAAGATTGTTAACTTTCCCTGTCCGATATTTTTATATTTCTTTATACATATACATACACTGGTCAAAATTGCTAACCGGTCATTTTATTATTTGGAATATTATATCAAATATTGTATATTTTGAGTTGATATTTCATACAAATAAATATGAGCAGCAAACAAAACGATCAATACATTTTGTAACTTCAAAATCCGCACTTCCGGTCTCGTGGCTTATTTTGGCGCGAAATCGCATTATTATCCCGTGCTGCACGAGGTAAGATTTGAACATGTGTTTGTGTTCTCGGAATTGTTTATCGTTTAAATCCTTAACAAAAACTTACTAAAAATTAAATAAAAAATGCGTCGGATGACAACGGAAGAGCGTGGACGGGCCGTCGGTATGATTATTGCTGGTACTTCGATTCGGCAGGTAAAGGACATTGCGTAATTTGTTCATTTTTATTAATTTATTTTATCGATTTTCAACGTTTTATTTTCTCTTTTTCAAGTCCAGTATTGTGTATTATAATATTCCTCATCCTTCTGGCAGGTTAGTTTATTCATAAGTTTACTTGTCTGTCCGTCCGTCCGTCCGTCCGTCCGTCACTTCGTTTGTTCGTTCGTACATGATTCTGTCTAACCATGTTCATTATTTCTGAAAAAGTCGCAAGAATGAGTTGTTTTATATTTATAGGTAGCCAGAACAGTCAACAGACGTTTTTCAAAAATTTACGACCTTTGGCTCAAGTGCAATCGCACCGGAAGTGTTGATGACCTTTACCGAAGGCCAAAAAGACGTGTGACAACGCAGCGTCAAGATCGCTACATCCTTGTAACACACCTTCGTAATAGAAGAATAACAGCGACAGATATTGCCAGACGTTTAATAGGCGTCCATAATAGAAACGTGAGTGATCAAAGAGTACGAAATCGACTACGGATCATGGGATTGAGAGCGAGAAGACATTTTGTGGGATTAGTATTGACTGGAAGACACCGGCGAATTCGGCTTCAGTGGGCCAGAAGGTATTTGAGGTTCACCAGAGCAGACTGGGCAAATGTCGCCTTTACAGATGAGTCCAGATTTAATCTTCAGAAGTCTAACGGCAGAGAGCGAATTTATCGACGACATGGGGAACGATATTCGGATAATTGCGTCAACGAAAGATCTCATTTTGGAGGAGGGTCAGTGATGGTTTGGGGAGGTATTAGTTTGCACACTAAAACTGATATGGTGGTTGTTCGAGGAAACCTGAACGCAGACCAATACCAGCAACAAATACTTCGACCAACGCTTATTCCCCATATTCGCGCTAACCGTGGGATGACATTCATGCAAGACAATGCACCTTGCCATACTGCAAGAACTACCCGTCAGCTACTTCAGGGCAACAACATTCGAATAATGGAGTGGCCGCCATGTAGTCCGGATTTAAATCCAATCGAACATGTGTGGGACGAAATCGACCGTCGTGTGCGACAGTTACCAAGGCAACAAAATATTGCTGACCTCACAAGGGACATTGTCAATGTTTCGAATAACATACCTCAGCGTTTTCTACATAACTACATAAATTCCATGCGACAACGCTGTTTAGCTGTTGTACACGCAAACGGCTGTCATACGCGATATTGATTTTTGTAAATTTTGAAATTACTGGTATCTATGAATTTCGATACAATAAACTTCTTTGAAATTCATAAAATACTTTGCTTTACTGATGTGATTACTTATAGAACATTTTTCAATACATTTATTTCCAATTTCACATATATTTTATTTTTCTGAGACAAATAAATAAGAAAATAACAAGTGATCGGTTAGCAATTTTGACTAGTGTACATACATTGTTCCAATTGCTGTTTTACATTTTTTTTTCTTTTTGCCAGATATGTTGATATTTTCTATGTTATTATTTATTACTAAATATATGCAAACTGTGACCTGTGTATTTAGCCGATAACACTAAATATGATTCACAAATAGATGAGAGGTGGGGATAATTGTTTTAATTCTAACACCACAGTCCATCTGTCATGATCTTACCTTGAATAAGAACCGTCTGTACAAGATGGCAAGTTGCATTCACTTCAGTGCATGGGTTTGAAGGAATTCAATCTGTGTGTGACCCAATGGGCCACTCCTAAAATATGCTAGTGTCACCATCCAATGCTGGTTGTAAATGCCTGACAGAATAATGCAACTATCAGTCACAGACAACCATTTAAATATAAACAAAGGATAGATGACTCTTTTCAGTAGATGTTCAGTGTGATGCAGCCCTTCTCATTTTTGCTTTTCACTGAAAAAGCAGTTCCAGTACATCCTGGTGTTTCATCTCTGCTCTGGTCTGTGTGTTCCGGTGAATCGTCCATAATTATGTCATAAAACAAATACAAACAAATCCGGTTTTTAAATTCTATAATGAGGTAATTTTTACCATACCACAGATATGACTTACAAATCACTATCTGAGTCAAATAAATGAGAACCAGACCATCCGCCATATTTTAAACGATAGGACACCTACCTGTATTGGCACAATATAATCTGGACGTATACTTGTGTTTAGTGTAATGTATCTATCTACAGTCTATAGTGCTGCCACACTGGAATACCACACCGTAGTACACACAGGTGTGTGTGTGGGTGTGTTGTGTGGGTCGGTCGGTGTGTGTGTGGGGGGGGGGGTGGGGGTGGGGGGGGGTGGGGGGGGGGTGGGGGGAGGTATTTTTAAATGGACAAATCTAGGGAGTGAGGACCCAGCCAGCAATCCTATATCTAGACTTCATCGGCCCGATATTTGTTTTAAATCGGACCAGTATCGCAAACGATATCGGCCCGAGATCGGCGTGCCCATCGGCTTCAAGTCGGACTGATATCTTGTCGGCTACACGTCGGTCCAATATCGGTCAGATATCATTTTATTTTACTATCCATCATCGGTCAGAAATCGTTTTAGTTTACTATCATTTCATCATCGGTACAGCATCGGTTAGTTATCTATCCAATATGTATCCGATATAGTTTTGACCCAAAGTGGGCCCATTATCCCAGATAAACATCAAATTCGTTCTATTGTCACCATCCAGCTAGCATAGTATGTAGCTAGAGCATCGGATTACCAATCCAAAATACATGTATATGTTTCGCAACATACTAGGTTATCGGGCGTTTAACTCCGTCCGATTTTTTATCAAATCAATTTAATGAATACTGGATACCTTCAGGCGCCATAATAGTGTGCCATACTCATTTAGTCTTTTTAAATGAAGGCTAAAAAAAACAAAAAACTACCCCCGTGAGTAATTGAGATTTTCGTCACGCTATGCCCCTGACCGTATATATATCTTTTTGTTGGTGCTTATCTCAATTAGCTCGATTGGAAAAATATTCATTAGCAATAAATAAAACTCTTGTGAATGTAGTAGCATCATTTTGCAATCTAAAAAATGACATTTGTGAGGAATATCTGTTCACATTAACAATAAATATACGATATTCAAAATGACATGTCATTACCTCCCTTTATGGATTTATGGCGTGTTATATCGGACCGACAGCGGCCCGATATATGCTATCAACTGATACAAACTGGCTGTTTTTATAGCCGAAATTCGGTCATATTCCCAATGCCAAAACATATCTTTTTTTCCCAATTAAGAGCAAAAGATCCCAATTTTTACAAAAAAAATAATATATATATATTTTTTTTAAGAGTGACAATCCAATGATTGGGGTTCAAAAGCTTAAATAAATGCTTCTGTTTATCTTGGTGTACAAAAAAACAGTATTAAAGATATAATTATGAAAGGAATGCTTTATATTTTTACGAATTTTATTAAAAATCGCGCTAAAATTCCCTATTCCATGGGTACGGGTCATGTTCCCAAAATCATGAAAAAAAGCCCTGCAAACTACGTCGCCTGATGTTGGCCCGAGATATAATAATATACATTAAAAGAAATGTTCTATATTCATTCAGATTAATGCATTGAACAATCAATTTAGCATGCCATACAAACAAAAATTCAAAAATTGGAAAATATTGAATTAATCGGCTCTACATCTGCCCGACGTCGGCATATCCAACATTTAGCCGACATCTGACCGATATCTTTTCAGCAAATCATAAAAAGAACACACAAACACAGTCAGCAAGCCTATATCGGACCGATGTTGGACCGATATGTTTCCTATATGCAGATAACGTAGACATCGGGCCTTGCCGTTCTGCTACTGTTACCGATATCGGTAGATATCGGTAAGAGAGCGGCAGTCTGCATAACGGCCCGATGTCTATGACAGATAACTGATAGATAACGGATAGACATCGGGCCGATCTGCCGACATTCCGACCAATTACCGATATCTATCCATATGGCCATGCTGGCTGGGGAGTGGTGGGGTGGCTTGTAGTCTAGACTTTTCAGGAGAGGGGGGTCTGTCTGAGGAAACTTTTCCTCTTTTTTTTTCAGGGTAAGGTGGGGGGTGGGGGGGGGGGGGGGCGGGGGAGGGGAGATATTTTGTAGATTTTTCTAGTGGGTAGTCTGAAGAAACGCTTTCCGTTCGCGGCGAGGGTGGTTTGTCCATAAATAATTAATCATTTAAACTTGCTCAACATAAACTCACAAAAATGTTCGTACGAAGTGAAAGCAATTGTAATCGAGTTGTCCATAATTAATCATTTAAACTAGCTCAACATCAACTCACAAAAGTGTTAGTACAAAGTGAAAGCGATCCGAGTCTTCCAGAAATTACCCGAGTTGTCACTAGGCCCCTTGTCGTCTGCAAATAATGTCAATATTTACTACTGTACTGTTACGTCACTGATTTTAACACGCGCTAATTTGAATAATCTTGAAAGTTTCCGGCCAAGACGATTTAATGTTCTAATCGGGTGTTTACAAATAAAATGTATACCAATTTATTCACTAACATATGCCCCTAGTGTTGTTTTAACAGTGTGCGCTATGCAGTTGTTGACATGTTCAGTATATTCTTGCAGTTATTGACATTTTTTTAAATTTACCTCGAAAGTGACAGTTTCTCTACAAAGCCTCAGTTTCGCATTTTAACCCTTTACATATTATGCTGCACATATTCTATAGGACTTTGTCTAGGAGTCAAGAGAGCTTTTCAAATTATTTCTGAAACTCTATTCTATCCAGTCCTAACGGAAACGTTGCATAGAAAACTGGTTTAAAGAAAATAAATCAGAATTTCGAAACTAAAGGTTATAAAAGCGTAAATGAGTCTCCATTGCCCTTCCATAGTAAAGTTAGATTGTTGACAACCTGTTAAAAACTCAAACCTCGTTAGAATTCTCTGAAACTTACTTTATCATGCAAATAAACATGTCTGCTATTAAACATCAACAAGGAAATAGGGGGTTTAATACCTTCTAAGAAACATTTCTTCAGTTGTATACTAACACCGGGTCAAAGGTCAACACTATTTTTACCCCTAGCAATTTCTACTTTCACTTCTCAAATTTATATCAAAAACTGTCAAAAACATGATGAGCTGCATTTTCAATTATCAACAACATGTCCAGAATACAGTTACAGCCAAAAAATAACAGGAAACTGCACTAAAAAAAGTTTTTAAAGAAAAAAAAAGATTAGCACTCTTTAATACAGAACTACTTTCGACTGCACCAGGCGAGCACATCCTGTTGATTTAGTGTAATTAGACCTTAAGATAGGAAAAATACTACCGGTGTCTGCGTTAGAACAGCTTAAAACGTGACAACGACGATTTACCATGAAAATCGAGATGCATAGATTAGCAATTATCCTTTTTTTTTTTTTTTTTTTTTTTTCATCGTAACCATGGTTCTGTCTGCCCCCACTCTCATTGTGGTACATTTGCCAGGCATTAAAAAACAAGCCAGTCGTCGTAATCATTGTTATGTTTGCCCCCAATCTCAATAAAATGTACTTGCGTGGCATTATAAAACAAGCTAGTCATCGTAACCATGGTTCTGTGTGCCCCCACTCTCATTAAGGTACACTTTCCAGGCATTACAAACAAGCCAGTCATCTTAATCGTGGTTCTGTTCGCCCCCAACCTCATTAAGGTACACTTGACAGACATTACAAAACAAGCCAGTCATCGTAAGGATTGTTTTGTGTTCCCCACTTTCATTAAGGTACACTTGCCGGGCACTACAAAACAAGCCAGCCATCGTAACAATGATTATGTGGGCCCCCACCCTCATTAAGGAACACTTGCCATGCCATACAAAATAAGCCGGTCATCGTAACCATAGTTCTGTGTGCCCCCACTCTCATTGAGGTACACTTACCAGGCATTAAAAAACAACCCAGTCATCGTTACCTTGGTTCTGTCTGCCCCCACTCTCATTGAGATACACTTGCCAGGCATTAACAAACAAGCCAGTCATCGTAACTATGGTTCTGTGTGCCCCACTTTCATTCAGGTACACTTCCTTGGCATTACAAAACAAGCCAGTCATCGTAACCATGGTTAGGCGTGATAAACGCTTCGGTAACTTTGAACCTGTACCACCCAGTGATTACGGGTATATAAGCCTAAAAGTTTATATAGCAAATTTGCTGAGATATCCGAAAACTACAGACTGTTCAACTCAGTGAGGATATTCAATGGCGTGTAATGTAAATATATACATGTTTGTTGAACAGAAGTGTGTATGTGTGTGGGGGAGTGTGTGTGTGTGAGGTGGGTGGGTTGGGGGGGGGGGTCGTGGTGTGGGGGGGGGGGGGGGCGGAGGTGGGATGTGTGGTAATGAAATAAGCATACCGTAAATACATCACTATGTAGAAAATTATAAACACTTACCCGCGTATTCCACATATGTTCCATATTTATATTCATTTCCTATAGTATTCTTGAAACAATACAAAATCACACACATATTATTCATGTACACATATACAGAGAGCGTGTATCGGTATCAAATAGTATGTACAGTGAAATACATGCTCAGGTGTTGACACTGGACTGAGAGAAATTATTGTTTATAATGAGACACTTGAAGGGTATAAGTGTTCAAATTAATAATTACAGATACTTATGGAATTTTCCTTTGTTGAAAAAAGACCAGCAATATTAGTTTCGCAGATCGTAGTTTTTAGGATGTGGGGATATACGGATACACAAATAACATTTTATTTCGATATCTCAAATTTATTTCACGTAGTCGCAGGATACTGCGGATTTTCTTTCGCCACCGTTTACACAAATTTCAAATGTTAATATTAACTAACATATGGGAGCGTGTATGTGCGCGCGTGTGCTTGCGTGCACGCGTGTGTTTGTGGGTGCGTACGTTGGCCGTGCTAGTGTGCTTGCTATTATCTATATGTTTGTTAACATTTAAATCTGATGAATCTGAAGGCCATTTTACTACTACTTCTTCATAAAAAAAAGAAAATTCATAAAACATGTTTGTTTAAAAAAACAACGTGCAGAGCCGCGGGTTTGAAGCCTGTTCGCGACGGGGTAAGCATATATAGGACAACGAGTTATCCTACTGCGCTACGGCCGATTAACGTCAAGTGTACTAATTAAGTTCCTTTTACATAAATATGTTTAATCGCGAAGGACCATGTGCTGTTCAATGAACTGCTTTTCCAGGTACGTAGCTACACTGGGGAACACTGGTGCACACAGAGGCAGTAGACTTGGTTGAATTTTGGGAATGTACTTTAAATTTAAAATTACTTTACACATAATTTAACTTAATTAAAGTAAATTAAAGATTTAAATAAGTTGACTTAGGAAACGTTAATTATTTAAAGTTTAATACATCTAATAAAACGTTCAGTTTGTATTTAACTCTGCCATACAGGCGGAAGCTAACATATTTAAAATATGATTTCAGCTGGAAGAATCGTTGATTTCACAGAATGAATGAAACATTTTCTGTTGATTTTAAAATATGATCAATCAGAATTGTAATGTTGCATTTTTTTTCCGTAAAACATAATCTGAGGCACACCCCGAAATATTAGGATGTAGGGCCCTCCGGCTCCTATGTGTATAAGACTATATATAGAAACTCTCTCTCTCTCAATCCCTCTTAACTCCCCCACACTCCCTCCTTTCTTCAACCCACTCTCTCTCATTTCCACCCCTCCTCCCTCCGTCCCTCTCGCTTTCTTTCTTTCTCTTTCTCTATTTACATTAACTTTTAATTACTACTTCATATTTTCATCTTTCGTCAGTTTTTGCGCATAATATAGCTTACTTATGTGTCGATGTGCCGTAAAACACCATTCATTCATTCATTCATTCATTCATTCATTCATTCATTCATTCATTTATTCATTCATTCATTCATTCATTCATTCATTCATTCATTCATTCATTCATTCTCTTTCTCTATCTCTTATCTTCTCGATCTCTCTGTCTCTGTCTGTCAATCTTTCTTTCTTTCTTTCTGTCTGTCTCTCTCTGTCTTTCTCTCTATCTTTCTTCTATATCTTACCTTTTCCTTCTCTCTGTCTCTCTCTGTCCATCTTTCTCTTTCTTTCTTTCTTTCTTTCTTTGTTTGTTTGTTTGTTTCTTTCTCTCTTTCTGTATTTCTGTCTAACTCTTTTCTTTCTCTCTCTCTTTCTCTCTCTCTCTCTCTCTCTCTCTCTATTTTATTTTCAATATTTCAATTCATGCAAAAATTATGACAACTTTATTTTTAAAAAAAAGTTGATTTATAATCTACTAATATCATGCATGCATTACTTCAAATACTGTATCTCCAGCTTTTCCATTAAATATGATCCTTGGTTGAGGTATTTTTTTAAAGGTCGCTGCGTTTAATTCAAGGTATTGTTTCCGATTATAAATATGGTCTTATAAGGTTGTTTTGAGTAAGTACATCTTTAGCTTTCTTTTCATTTTCTAATGACTTGTATTTCGTAGTAGGTCTTTCTACAGAAGAGTGGTCCCATCAGTTCGGTGGTCAAATGTCGTCTGCTAAAATCCGCTTTTATACCCGATATAAGACCAGTGGTCGATTCACAAAGTACCTGAAGTACCGCCTTATCTCATTAATATTCAGTGTATTTAGGTGCGCATGTTGTATATATGAACCCACACGTACACAGTAATACTTGGTACAACAGTCGTAATAACCGTTAGATTTTTTTCAGTTCTAGTGTGCCTTTTACCGGGATTGTGTAGCTTTAAACACATGTTGAAGGTTTTGTATTCATCGACACTTTGGCCCATTTTAATAGGATTTTCCTTAACTTTTCCTTGTGATCTTGAATTAGACACTTGTGTTGAGTTTTGGACCCCTATTAACCGTCCGTCTATTATTAGTAACGGATCTTTGATACGTAATAACGTAGTGTCTCTAATAATTACTATTCGGCCCTTATTTCGCTTTTCACAGAATGGTATTACCTTTAAATTTACATCAGTCTTTTAACGAAAACACTTAAAATAAATCTTTTTCCTCTTCGGTTACACTGCGTCATCTATACAAATTCCAAACAATAACTCTACATTTCTTAGATCTAAGCCATTTGTACGTCTTACACCTTTAAATCTTCATTCGCCAACCTCATTCCATGTTCGTTCCAATAAGTTATCAGAATTTTTAATAACGGCTCAAAAGCTTCTTTAACACCTCTTGAATCACCTGTTTTGAGAAGATAATACGTAACGTATCCATTCCGACATCGTTTAATTCAATCTAGACGCAGAGTGTTTCCTTCTATTAGTAGGTGCAGTGCTAAGAGGTGCATTTGTTGTAATTTTATTTATCTTGCAAATCCATCATTAAATCAAATGTTAATGATATACCATTTAATATATGTCTAGCTTCAAATGTCGATTGACGTACTTCTCACGTCATTTATGTTTTGACTTGAAATGCACCACGTTGTGGTATACAGTATGTTGGACAAACAGGTCGTTCCTTAAAAGTTCGATTCCGTGAGCATAAATATAATGCAGACAATCCCAAAACGTTAAAGACTTACTGTACCAACACTTTCGTCAGTCAGGTCATAGTTTTAGCAACGTCACTGTTCAACCTGTTGAATATATCATTTATGATAATGATGCAACCAAAAACTTTAAAATAGAAGCTAGACATATAGCAGAAGAAATAAAGTGGATGAAAAACTTGCAGACACTATTTCCACTGGGCCTTAATGATAATATTTATCAATAAGGAATTATTTCCAAAGAGCCTTATATTGACATTTTGCTATAGTTTCCATTCGAAAGCGTTAATTTAGGTTTCATGGTTGTAGACGTAATGGTAACATCAAACGAAAATCACGTATTACTATGTCAGTCTCTGATTTACATACTATATTTAAACAGTCTGGAAAGCACTCGATGCTTTCTTGTCTCACCTCTCCATCCATTTCTTCACTCAAGTTGATTGACGAGGAAGCAGACACAATTTTCATTCGAACAGATCCATTGTATAACACTGCTTCCATAATTCAAAGCTATACGCAGCATATTCTCCGACCCCGTGTTTAAAAGGAGTCGGATCACGTCAGAGACAATTTCTAAAAAAAAATTATCTTAATAAATGCATTGATTTTATTGATATACCAAGTATTTTTCGAGATATTCGTAAATATTTCAAAAATTCCAAAAATCCTAAAAAAAAATATAAGTATAAAAAACCAATAAGCAATATGATTTTCAACTACAAAAAGATAGTGTCTGACCTTAATATATAGTAAACAACACTCCTGAGGAATGCGAGTGTAGAACATCTAAATTTTGTTATGCTCCGGCCTGTCATGTCATTTCTGGTAATTTTGATATAATAGATAAACGTATTCGGCATATATTTTTAAGGGTCCGAAGTATAGATTGCCTTCTGTGATTGATTTTAATGCATGCCGTGGTCAGAACGCCCAATCCATTGAGGATTTAGTATTAAATGGTGTCGTAGAGAAGATGCTGACCGTAACTCCCTTTCTATTTGGAAAAAGACTATTTTTAACATCATAGATACCCTATACTTACCCTATAATTTCTATACGGCAACCCCCTCCCTACTTCCCCCTAGACATAGGTTTTCATTTCGTAATTTAAAATCGGGAATCCAGGAGTTTTATAATAAGTTTGTTTAAGTTCCTGCTGATAAAGCAGCTAATAATATAATTATTGTTTGACGCCTCCATTACGTCAGTGTTTTATCTCAGGAACTCGGGAGTACTAATTCGTATACTCCAGTGCAATCTACTGAAGATAATGTTATTTCGACACATATCACTCAGTGCAAGCTTTTCAAGACTTTAACGATGTACTGGATTTCCAAATTACACAAACAATCATATAACAATATTAAAGCGTTTTTACTAACGGTAGATTGGACAATTAAACTATGTGTACTTGCCAAGAAGTTTGTGAATCACTTATTTTTCTATTAGTTAATATTTTCATCAGTTATGTAACTACCGTTTATAGACAAATTGTTGGTATCCATATCGGTACGAACTATGCATCCCTTGTCGCAGATTTGTTTTTATATTACTATGAAAGAGATTTCATGTTGAGTCTTTCACCAGATAACCAGGCAGATGTTATTGAAGCATTTAATGACACTTCTCGATATCTTTATGACATATTGAACATTGACAACCCTTTTTTTTCTACTATGGTTAATAATATATATCCTAAAGAACTTCATCTTAACAAAGCTAATATTTCTGAAATTAACATTTCTTTTCTCGAATTTCATCTCTCTTTTGAAAATGGTGAAATAATTAGCAAAATCTATGACAAGAGGATGATCTTAATTTTGATATTGTTAATTATCCCGATTTCGATGGGGATGTTCCCCGAGCAACTTCTTATAGGGTATATGGGTCTCAACTTATTCGTTTTTCTAGAGCTTGTACTCGAGTTGAGGACTTTAATATTCGTAATCTTTGTATAACTAAAAAGCTACTCCATCAGGGCTGCCGTTACCATAAACTTCTTAAAACCTTTGCAAAATTTTATTATCGTTACGATGATCTTCTTTCCAAATATAAAAGTAAGTTAAGAACTCTTCTGCGACAAGGACTGTCACAACCTGACTTCTATGGTGATGTGATTTACAAACTTCGTAAGATCCTTGGCCATGATCTTTGCTGAACTTGTTAAAAGGTTTATCAAAAGAGGTTATGACCCTATCATTTTGCAACGCACTGCATGCTTGGTGGTGGACCCATTTACAGTTCGCTACTATTATTTCCTCTTTAATTGTGCGATGATAGGACAGGCTGTGGATCCTATGTTGACGTCTACCTAAAGCCCAAAAGGACGGTGACGTTTGATGTTTGTCTGCATTCTTGTCTTGTCGTGCTCTCAATGGTGTATTCTCGTGTTGCTCTGGCTTCTGCCAAGTCACTGAGTAATTTCTTTTGGCTTTCTAGGCTATTGTGTTTTTGTATTTGCATATACACGAGCATCTTTATGTTTTACTTATATTGCCGATTAATGCTGCCATGTTGGTTAGAAAATGTTCATGGGGGAGATTTCTTTATTTACACTGTCCCGTTTTATTGAGATGACAGTAGGGTAAGTGTGAGGTTTGGTGCATCCTATACCCTGGTATAAACCCGCAGCGACCTATTTTGCCACTGAACGTTCCAAGGCGGTAGCCCTATTGTCAACCCATTTGTGTTTGTGACGTCATATGCCTATATTCATTATTAACATTGCCATTCATGTTTGTCTTTATGCGTGTTTTGGGGTTTACAGTGTTCTGTAAAAGCTGCATATCCTGCCTGTTCGACTTTTATACTTATTTTGTCACCGATTTACACGTTTTAATTGTTGGTCACCATGACCTTGTCACCGGTTTACAAGTTTTAATTGTTGGTCATGACCAAATTGCAAGATTCGTTGATAAAAGTGATTGTAGGTCACAGTCTTATTGACCTACTTTAAGGTCACATTGAAGACGTTTAAAGTTTATATCTTCAAGCAAATGAAAATAATGAAAAGAATGTCACTAGGTCCCGTTACATGCGTTTTGACCTTAATATCAAATGGAAATAACAAATATTTATCATCAGTTGTACATACTTACATATGAAATGCGAGGGTACGGGATCACCGTGTTCATTAACTTTCAAATTTCAAATATATATACTCTTAAAAAAAAAAAAAAAAAAAAAAAAAGAATATGTAATGTAAGTGGCCTTAATTAAGTTTTAAAATGTGTTCTTAAAAGATAACAAGGTACAAGGTAGATCACTAGGTCACTGTGACCTTATCTGGATATCATTGGTCCAAAACTAGTAACACTTTTTGTGTAATCGATGTAAAAGAAATTAAAGAAACGAAAGGTCTCAAAGAGATACGAAGCCTTCGATCTCACATTAAGTGGATTCGGAGTCTTGAATAAAATGTTTTTAATTAAAACAAAACAATAAAACAAAGCAAGTTCGACACTTTGTTAAATAAGCATTTTATGGATTTTCTTTTGAATTAGCTTACACATAACTTGGCTGTGAGAGGTATTACACCTTATATTTCCCCGCATGAACAGAATCAATTAAAACGAGACTGCTACGTTTCACATGTGTTTGTGTTTGTTGCTTCCACGGGATGCGGTTATCCGTATTTATTGACATTGTCACGTATATATAATTATCTAAATGTTTACATGTATTGTTGCATGTATGTCTAAAGTGTATATGCATTGTTGCGTGTTTATTATTGACTTGGCCTTGAAGAAAGTTAAAAATAGTTTAGGTGATAATATGTTCATCTGGTATTCAAATTAGATATGCAAATTCATTTATGATGATGATGGTCTGTTTTCATTTGATTATTTTATGCAAATTCATGTATGATGAAATTTGGATTATTTTCGTTGGATGGTTTTCGTGGGGAACCCTCCACTGGAAGAGTCTGTGATAGTATATAAATAAACTCTGGGAGTTGAGTTGAGATCTGATTTCAGTATTCTGCAATAAAGTTAATTTTGATTTGGATGCTTTTATAAAATATATTTGTGAGAGGATTTACTTATTATTGTGCTCATTCAAAATAACAGTGAAATTGGATATTTGGACTAAACCAGAATTATTGGAAATTAATTTAGACTGGAAGGACACTTACTGTTTTGGATTAAAGATACACTTGCTGTTTTGGATTAAAGAGACACTTGCTGTTTTGGATTAAAGAGACACTTACTGTTTTGGAATAAAGTGACACGTGCTGTTATGGATTAAAGAGACACTTGCTAATGTGAATTTAAGGAAGTTTGATTTTATTTGGACTTAATTAAAAAATTGTACATTAATGAAAAAGTGGATTTGTGTATTCTTTACGTGAATATGTTATGTAAATAAATTTGTTAATTTTAATTTTGTGCGGCTGGTTTTGCTTCCTTTCTTCTTACATTTTATCCTTAACAACATTCAAATTAAAAAATACCGATGTATGTCTATAGGATTCTGAAGCATTTATGTGCATATTACTTTGGTGTAACTTCAGTTTTTATGGTTTATTTTTATTTCGTGCAAACTAATTACATGTGTACTCGTGTATGAATGTATTGCCTTCTAATACATGTTTGCATTTATTGTTTATCTAGTATTTGTATGATATTTTACGTCATTTTTAACACATGTCATGTTATATTTGACGGTCGATTTTTTTGTGGTGGAGGCAGGCCAACCACTTTTCCTGGGTAGAACCAGTACTGTAGACCTCTCGCCATCCTAAGAATCGACACTTCCTCACTTACAAGTCGAGATCCCAGTGAGATTCGAACCCGCAGCGGTGAGAGGCGAGAAGGTTTACAACGCAACGTCGTTAACCACTCGGCCACGGAGACGCTATGTTATGTAATAAACAGAACATTCATGACTGTGCATTATTGACCCTGTTGTGTGTTGGTAAAATTATGTATTTATTTAAGGATTGATTTGCACATTTTCGATGTTTATGCGGTATTATAGCCAGTAGTGAAATGCAAATATACCAAAAAGCTCGTTATCAACGCCGAAAAGATGCGAATCATTTTTTTAAATTTACATCATCTTTCCGTCTCTACAGGGCTAACAATAACGTGCATTGGGAGATTGATAATGACACAAGAAAACTAACGTCAGTACTTCAGACAGTGGAATAACAATTTTCGGTTGAGACACATTAGATGTAGTTCCGCCTTCTTAAAAAGTAAAACTCGTTGGATAAAAAGACAGGATACTCGACAGAGCCTCGTATCCTATCACTTTATCCAACTCGTTTAAATAAAGTCAATAATGCACAGTCACTCGTGTAAGATCCTCTATGTAGTATGATTTAGCACCAGAATCTGCTGGAAGTTCGCGACAAACTTTAAGGATGAGATGAAAGCAAAACAAAACGTCTCACGTCTCTGTTGTTTGTGTTTGTTGATTCCAATGGATCCCCCTTTTCAGTATGGACAGTCATAACACTAGCGTTAGTTCATTGCTGTGTGGCGGCTGTAAACAGTCATACCGTATCAGTAGTGTTATTACTTACTGGTCATTTAGGATCTTCTAGTCTCGGCCTGCCAAGACCGTATCATGCATATGTCTTGCTTGCAGATAATTAGGCCAATTAAAGAGCCCACTAGCGAGTAGCACAATTTATTCGCGCGTTTTTCTTTACGCGCATAAAGTCGACGTTTGCTTCATGTTGTAAATAAACGTACAACGTCAATTGTTGTTGCATCAGTTAAACTTTTAAACATCACTTGCTGCTTCTCATAAGTTAAAACTAAGAAATGAATATTAAATTAACTTAAAATTATGTTTTTTGAAAGTCTCGTAAAATCTCGCCAAAATTGCCCCAAAGTTCGGTGATTTCAGGCTCTGGTTCTAGATCCGTGTAGCATAACGTAACGAAGAAATCAAAAGTGGATCGGGTGACCAAGGCTAGGGCGATTTCAAACGTACTATTTCCCCCAGGCCCTGGTTCTGGATCCGTGTAGCATAGCGTAACGAAGAAATCAAAAGCGGGCCGGGTGACCGAGGCTTAGAACCTTCGAACCCAATCATTGTATCTTTCCATTGTAAAGCGTCTCCGTGGTCGAGGGGTTAACAACGTCGATTATTACGGATGGTGTTCAGTACTGGTTCTACCCAGGAAAAGTGGGTGGTCTGCCTCCACCAAAAAAAAATCAAAAAAATCGACCTTCATTATATATTATATAACCTGACGTGTGTTGGAAATGACGTAAAACACATTACAAACAAACAAACGAACAAACTAACAAAACACACATCTGCATATTTTTAACATCTTGGTATGCTGTCGTCAAAGATCACGTGAAGCGTAATGCGATACAGGTGATGACAACTCTGGTCTTACATTTTGAATACGTTCTTGATACAATATTTCAAGTGTCCTGTATAAGTACTTGTGACTATTCTACACAATAACAAAACTTTGCCACACAACCGTATCTTATTGAAACACATTTAATGGATATTAGCCTGCAATAAATTATTGTAAGAACATGTCCTAACAGCAAGTTGATTACATTTTGCAGACTTTCATTAAAGTCGGTTAACCCCAGTGATTCTTACTAGATAATATTATATTACTTTAGGGATACCGATGGCACTACTCTGTGTATGCTGGCTGTCAGAACGTCGGTGCTTCTACCCAGGTGCTCGCCAATGCACGAACATTGTCCGGAGGGACACCAGCGGTCTTAATCCACCAATGGAAGCTGGAAAGTTGCCATACGATCTTAGCTGTTGGTGCGACTATAAAATCCAATTCAATTCAATTGCTCTTTATATGGTAATTGTTCCACATTTTGTCGCAAAGTTTTTCACCATATACTAAGATAGATTTTATAACACATTACGCTATCTGGATGATATTTTGAACACCGACAAACCGTTTCTTTCTGCCATGGTTGATACTATCAGTCCTAAAGAACGTCATAACAACGATTTATACCGATCCTTTCTTTTGATCGATTTATATCGTATTACTTTGTTGAAAAAGGAGAAGTAACTACAGGATATATGATTTCCATTTTCACAAAGTTAATTATCCCCTCTTAGACGAGAAACATCTTGTGCATGGGTATATATTTCTCACTGATTCGTGTTTAAAGAGCTTTAATAAAATGAATAACTTAAACATTCGTAAACTTCTATAACTTACAAATATTCTCCATCAGGACTTCTGTTACTAACTAAATTCGCAAGACCTTTGCTAAATAGAGTGACTAAAGAAATAAATGAGTGACTGTGTATTATTTTTTTTGATAGTTGGATGCAATCCTATCTTTCTTTCCAACGAGTTTATTAAATTCAATAATACACAGACACAAATGTAAGATTTTATTCATTACATAGCAATTTGATAGTTACACTTTAACATTGTCAATTTACGTTGTATATTCGGCGTCAATTTGAGAAATCATGACGTCGTTCGTTGACCAGCTACGTTAGTGTACGCGAATGTAACACTTTCGTACTATACAAATAATGCGACACCTTAAACCAAATTAAACGTTACTAACATGCATTTTATAAAGTACGATTTCAAATAATGATAAATACTTAAGTTGTCTGAATGTATCGTAAAACAATTTGGACTAAATGTTTTACTGTACACAAACACAGTGATTCGGTCCTCATTTGCATCAATAAAACACTTTGTTGTTGTTGTTGTTATTTCTAAGGTTTTAAGACCGTCCGCCAACTAAAACGCCAGGAGAACCCTGGCGTTATGGGCACAATAGAGTCTGGTCTGTTCTAGTTGAATGTGTTGGTTGATCTGGTGCTGCTGTGTTGCTGTGTCGTCGTTTCTCTTGAAGATGTGGAGTGTTGTGTCGCTATTGCTCTGTGTAGTTGTCGCTGTGGCGGTGAAGTGGTGGTCTGGTGGTCGAGGTGGCCTGCATCCGCTACGGTGGTGAAGCTACATCCGCTAGTGTATTGCCCTACAGCCGCTAGTGGTCGGGGGTCCTTGTATTTGGGACCACACCCATCACATATGGCCGCTGCGCTGCAAGCATTATCAGACGGCTATATTTATCATGAATCCCTCTTCTGCTGTCAAACTACGGTCGAATGTAGGCCTCGGCGTCGATCCCTAACTATTACTAACTAGTTACAGCTGCTGCTACTTCTACTGTGTGTTGGTTGATTTCAGCTCTGGCCCGCGGACTTCTGTCTGACAGCTTCCAAGTTCTCTACTTCCGTCTGATGATGAGTGCCTTGATGCGGGCGCAGGGGACTTCTTCACTATCAGTCAAGTGACACTCAGGCTCCTGAACTGAGACAAACCAGTTCAGAAGTACTAGTGTGTTAGTCACTATACGCGAATATAGTGATTTACCCCACCAGTAATGTTGTACAGGGCTGGCAATGCGTACCCCCATACAAACACCATGAGTGTCACCAGTGCCCTCTCCGCGACGTGCACGCTGTGAAGAGCAGGAGAAGTTCTTCATCAATAAAACACTAGTGTATTACGACAAATGAGTGATGGTTTATTAACCTCCCAGAAGCCATGTTATGGGATACATTTCATAATCGTAAATATCACCTATCTTTGAAATATTAAGAACACTTCTGCGACAAGGGTGATCAAAAGTAGGTATAGTTTAAGTAGAACAGTAAGTGTAAAGTAGAACAGTAAGTGTAAAGTAGAACAGTAAGTTTAAAGTAGAACAGTAAGTGTAAAGTAGAACAGTAAGTGG
The DNA here is from genome assembly GCA_037043455.1 of Cyrtodaria siliqua. Classification (NCBI taxonomy): domain Eukaryota; kingdom Metazoa; phylum Mollusca; class Bivalvia; order Adapedonta; family Hiatellidae; genus Cyrtodaria; species Cyrtodaria siliqua. The sequence continues at coordinate 68,444 of JAWPHD010000879.1, read as the reverse complement.
AGCAATGACTTCTTTGGTAATATGATAACAAGATTTACGTTAGATCTTAGTGCGTGATTCATGAAAAAAATATATTAAGACATTTATGAACGGAATTTATAACCCAATTAGTTTACAACATGATTAATGGTTGAACCATTTACAGTTCGTCACTACTCTTGCCTACTTGATTGCAATCGTGCAAACCCGGCCAATCTCATCATTCGTCGGGATCATGCCTCGTGTGTTTTGTTTTGTTTGTATGGTGTTTTACGTCATTTTCAATACATGGAAGGTTATATATGACTGTCGATTTTTTGTGGTGGAGACACCACCCATTTTTCCAGGATCCCGACGAATGATGGGATTGGCCGAGTTTGCACGATTGCAATCGATTGTGTTCAATGGGCTGAATTTCACCGGTCTGACACCTAAAGCCAGTAATTATGTAGGAGAAATAACCTTGCAAGTAATGTGGCAAATATCGACAGTGCTGCCGCCATCGTACCGTTTCACTTTGAATGTAATGAAATCAGTTTCTGTCGAACGGATTGTGCTTGCATTTTTACTTACCACCAGACTAAATGTGTTTGCGTTAAACTGATTCATATTTCATCATACTGATTTACTTTGTTGTGTATTGCTTCACATTTTTCGATTAATCGTTCAAGTTTTCATCGTACCGACTTGTATTTTATTGTATTGCATTAGTTTTTTTGTCAAATGGTTTGTCATTGCACTGAATGATTTCTATTTGCGTCGTATGGTTTGAAATTTTACACCGTAACATTTCACTTCGAACCGTATTAATTCACTTTGTAACCAATGAACAGAGCTTAAACGTCGCATCTAATCAATATGTACGTCATCAAATGACTTCATGTTGAAATAAACGGCCTGTCATTGAATGGTTTGTAAATATCCACATTTTGTTGGTTATGGCTTCCCACAGACACTGCTAAACACGTTCTCACCTATCTGCTGCGTTTTCGAATCCCGCTGGGAGCTCGACTTGTCAAGTGAGAAAATGTCGATTGTTACGGACATGACGGATGGCAGAAGGTATAAAGTATGGTTATACCCAGGCAAATGATGTGATCTGACTCTACCACACAAATAATGACCGCCATATTAGGCCTAACATGTGCTCAAATGACCCAAAATACCATTCAAACCAACAAATAAAATAGCATATACGCCATAAGTTCGGAAAATTGAATCAGATTTATATGGTATCTATTTGTTGTAGTATGGATATATTCAACACCCGGCTGTATATCAGAAAACTCACCAGAAAGTCTTAAGTATAAGTATCTCCTCTGTATAACAGGTATCGCACTGAGTATTAATCTTTATATTTAGCGCACGGTCACGTGGTGCTCATTCGGTATTAGCGCAAATGTTCCGTAAAATGGTGGGTCGCCCGGTGCTAATTCTATAATTTAGTAATCAGATAAAAGTCTTATTCTATTATCCCAATTCAAGTGTTACAGAATTCGTGGCATTACTAGCAAAGCAACTGATGCTGGGGAAAGTTTTATTCTGACAGTAATACACAAGAACAATTGTTTAACGCATCTATTCTCTGTTGGTAAATGAATTATATGACCACATGTTCACTCATTAATGAGCGAATTGTCTCCCCTTATATGTTGGCATGTTTATCAAGTATGCCATATGAGATTGGTCTCAGAATCTGCTCAATGTTTGAGACAACTTTATCTTGGGTATCGTACAGTAGAGTCATGTGTTATCATAAATATCGTAAAGCAGTGACATGTGTTTTCCGTTTTAAGAACGAATGTGTGTATTTGTTTTGTGCGCACACTTGTTCTAAAGATATATTTTGAATGAACACTTATCACTTGTTTAGATAGAACACGGCTGTTTTTTAACATCATTAAATGATTTTAATGGTTAGATTCTCTCTGGTATATTGTTTTCATAGATAAACAGAGAATGCATATCACCAGAGACGTATTTGTCGAAAACAAATACAATCTCGCATACAATTATCGTCGAAATAAAATATTTAGACTAAGAGCGTAGGTATAAAAGTCGAACAGGAAATATGGATTTCACAAAACACAGTGAACCAGAAACAAGCATTAAAACCCACAGCAATTACACAGTTAATAAGAAGTAAGACATGCGACATCACACACATAAATGGGTTGACTATAAGGCTACCGCCGTAATTGGAACGGCCAGTAGTAAAAGTTCCGCTGGGTTCTAGGATGCACCAAACCTCACTGTTATCCTATTGCCATCCCAATAAAACGGGACAGTTTAAATAGAGAAATAGCAGCAGGACTCTAACAAACAAGACAGCATTAATAAGCAATATAATACTTAAGATGATCATGTATATATGAATTTGAAAAAAAGCCTAGAAAGTCATAATTAAAGTACTCAATGACTGAGCAACAAGAGAACACACTACTAAGGATACGGCAAGACACGATTAAAGACAAACATCAAACGCTATCGTTCTTTGAGGATTTAGGTAAACGTCATGGCATTTGGATCCAAATTATTTCAGTCTACACACAATGCAATTGGAAAGAATAGTGACGAACTGAAATTGGTCAAACATTAAACATGCAGTGAATGGCAAAATGTAGAGTCATAACCTCATTTGATTTTGTTTTTAAGAAGCTTAATAAAGATTGCATGAAATTGATTATGACCAAGGATCTTACAAAGTTTGTGAGTCACGTCTGAGTATCTGATGGAAGACTCATCATGTAATCTCTTTCATAGCAATACAAAAACAAATCTGGGGCAAGAGGTGTACATTTCGCACCCATAGCAATACAAAAACAAATCTGCGGTAAGATATGTACATTTCGTATCTATAGCGATGCCACCAACTTATATAAAATAACTTTATATCCGTATTAAGGATTTTCCGGGATTACGGTATATTATTTTTATATTTTTATGTTTCATAATAAAAGCGGACATTACATCTTTAAATTGAGTGAATGTATATCCATGCTAAGCCTTAGGTTTGTGTCTGTTATCCATGAAACGTTAAAAATGGATTGTGTCGATCACCGAATATGTCATCTATTATGTTGTACCAATCGTTCTCGAGGCATATAATGGTCATCGAGTATGTCGAACCAATCGTTCCTTAGGAATATATGTCATCGAAACCAATCGTTCTTGATGAATATATGTCACCGGGTATGTTGTTCTCGATGAACAGATGTAATGGAGAGTTCGAGTATAGTAAAGCCCCATTAGTACCGATTGTTGTAATACACTGTCTATGATTATTAGTATGGTGGATCAGGAAGTTAAAACATGAAAACCATCATAGCATAATGTGGTTATATGTATTATAATCTTCCACAACCCATTTTTGAATAATGAAACGCATTTTTGAATAATGAAACGCATTTTTGAATAATGAAACGCATTTTTGAATAATGAGTTACCAACTGCGAATGTATTTGGCAACATACTGATAGTTTAATTGTGTGTTGGTAAAATTATGTATTTATTTAAGGATTGATTCGCACATTTTCGATGTTTATGCGGTATAATAGCCAGTAGTGAAATGCAAATATACCAAAAAGCTCGTCATCAACGCCGAAAAGATGCGAATCATTTTTTTTAATTTACATCATCTTTCCGTCGCTACAGTGCCAACAATAACGTGCATTGGGAGATTGATAATGACACAAGACAACTAACGTCAGTACTTTCAGACCATGGAATAACCATTTTCGATCGAGACACATTAGATGTAGTTCCGCCTCCTTAAAAAGTAAAGCTTATTCCAAAATAAACGGTAACATTTTTGAAAAAAAAATATGTGAAGTAAATATATTTCACACATGCATATTCTTACGGATGGCGGTAGGTATACAGTAAAAGTTCTACCCAGGAAAAACGAAGTGGGCTAACTTTAAAAAAAAAATATCTGCCTTCATATATAGCCTAACACTGGGCTAAAACGACGTAAACACCATTCAAACAAACACACATAAAGATGATATACCGAGATTATTTCTAAAGTTGGCAGTTTCAACAGGTTCAATCAAATAAAACGAGAGTTTTTCATCTGTTTAGAATCGAAGAAGCTATCACTTGTTAATATCAGCATTACGTTGAGAAACCTGATGTAAAATGATTGATTAACTGAAATAAGAATAAATACTGAAAAGGCGATCCCTTGGAAACAAACACAAACATAAAAAAGAGATAAAAGTAGCAGACTCGATCTTATTGAGTCTGTTCATGAGAGGTAAGTAATGTAGAGTGAATCACCTCTCACGCCTCCTAGCACCGACTTAAACGATATTCTTCTTTAAAGCCACGAAGATAATGCTTGATGATCCCAAAGGACCAGTACGTAATAACACCACTGAGATGTATTCGGGGCAACTTTTTACGGCTGCCACACAGCACTAAACAAACGCCTAACTCTCAAGGTTTGTCTGATATCTCGGTGCAGTTAGACGGCTTACATCCGATTGGAACTGGCTTTATATAATTATAATGGATGAAAAACAAGTCTCGTGTAATGAGGAAAATGACACAATAAGATGAAACGCTGGGAATTTATGGTCGTTATTTGTCACAGGAAGACGCGTGTGCTAAGTGCATTCCGTAATCAAGCAGTCGTCGTTTAAAACAAAACGTATTTTCAGCTTGTATGGGAACATTAAGATTTCGATTAAGCTTTAAGACTATTATAGTGCACGTAGTTGCATGTCATGTTATGTTAGGTTATGTTATGTAATGTAATGTAATGTAATGTAATTTTATGTAGTTATGTGTAGAGCAGTTCAGTGCAGTGCGGTGCAGTGCAGTGCAGTGCAGTGTAGTGTAGTGTAGTGTAGTGTAGTGTAGTGTAGTGTAGTGTAGTGTAGTGTAGTGTAGTGTAGTGTAGTGTAGTGTAGTGTAGTGTAGTGTAGTGTAGTGTAGTGTAGTGTAGTGTAGTGTAGTGTAGTGTAGTGTAGTGTAGTGTAGTGTAGTGTAGTGTCGTGTCGTGTCGTGTCGTGTCGTGTCGTGTCGTGTCGTGTCGTGTCATGTTATGTTATCTACTGTAATGTTATGTTATGTACTATTATATGCTGTTATGTACTCTTATATACTGTTATGTACTGTTATGTAATGTAACGTTATGTTATATTATGCTATGTTATGTTATTGTATATTATGTTAATTATGTTATGTTATTATTGTTAGATATTTAACTATAAATATTGGTAAAACGCAACCTTAAAGTAAAATATGTCAGTTACATATTCTGCTGTATTCAATGTTTATCTCAAAGTAACATTTAATTTTTGAAAACCTTCTAAACTATAATCAGCATTTTATCAGAACTCATTTCTTTCATCAGTTTTTGCGCAAAACACCATTCATTCATTCATTCATTCATTCATTTATCAGAACTATTTACACGATAATCGTTACTAAATTTGTCATCGGAAATGTGTTTAACTGTGTAAGAAAATCGGTAAATATTTTAGTTAGATTTCAAATTATTTAGCAGACCCTTCTTTATTTTAAAATGTGTTATCTAAAGTCAATGTACTGCAACATAATGCACAATTTGCGCAATAACGAGGTCGCGTGCAATTTAATTGTGGATCAGGACAGCCTTTCAATGTGTATGACGTCACTTCCTTTGCTTCTGAATGCGTGGTTCCGGTTGACTGTGTTTATTATTGTTTTTCATAAGACGTAACATGTTGTTAAATCTGGTACAACGACGTTGTTGTGAACATTAGCATTTTGATTACGTAAACGCCTGTAAATTAAACTTTTGTAAGTTCTTAATATTTCTTTTTAAATATATGTCATACACATATTAATTGGCTTAGACGCATGCAGTCACATGTGATTCAATAGTGCTGATACCAACAATTGTATATAAACGGTAGTATATTACCTGAAGAACGTATGATCTTATAGGAAAATGATTGCTTCACAAACTTCTTGGCAAGTCCACATGACGTAATTGTCTAAACTGCCGTTAGTAAAACACGCTTTAACAGTGTTACAGGCCAAACATTTATTTTTTTCTCGAGCGAAAGTTTTTTCAATGAGAGCAATGAGTTTGTCTTTGATAAAGTGATGTGGTAAGGTTGTACAAAGCACACGTTCTTATTAAACATTTTATCAAGAACGTCTCCTGATGTTTTAATTGACCAAAATAAATTAATTCCAGAGTAAGTTGTCATAAGCTTTAGCACAATATTGTTTAATTGAAAATTTAACTAATTTATAATTCGAATCCCTTGCGCCCCCAGATCCTTGCACTAACCTTAAAACATGAGAAGGGTTGTAGATTCATTTATGATATTTTGAATGTCACTATTTTTAACCGTTTGGAAAAATGATGTTATAACGGAACCAAACTATAAATGTGAAAAACTGTACTCAATACCTTTTTTAATTGACAAAATACCATAAATTACAATATATAATCAGTCACAGGTTTTTGGGAACAAACTATCTTCTGATTAAAATGAATATTCTAGATAACAGTATGTGTAGTTTTTGCTATATATTCTACCTGAAACCATCCATTACTTATTCTGGAAATGTGAGGTTGTAAATCAATGATGTTGGAAAGATCTGATAATATACATCAGAAATAACTGTAAAACTGGTCAGAAACAGATTTTGTTTGAAAATAATAAATTTGATATTGCTTTTAGAAACAGTACATGTCACCAACCAATATTCAGTTGAATCAATAGACACATTGAATTTGATTTACAATATAATTTCAATTCTCAAAGCATGTTATATATGAGATTGTACATTTAATTTCTTTTTGTTTATTCTTTTGTTCAGTCACTTTTCAGTGACCCATTTATTCACCCCGTAACAGTTGGAGCAGGGGTCGGGGAGGACCATCCCCGCTGCAACATACCAAAACATCAATATAACATAGCAACAATGGTATAATATTCAGTAAACATACAATGTTCAGAAATTATTATGTATATTAAAATAATGATATGAAAAATCGAAAGAATATATATCATTTTCTAGGACTGTATGTTTTTGATTTACCATGTTGTCTTGGGGAATGCTTTTCAAAACAGTAAAATAGATGCCCACAAAGAATATTTAAATTTAAAAAAAAAAAAAAAAAAAGACACAAATATACAAATAGTGTTTTCATCACTCCATCCATCTCCATAAGTTCTAAACCACTTAGATCTACACTGTCATCATTAACATTACAATAGCTAAAAACAGATTGTATTTGTTAGTATGCATGTGCCTTGGTAAACACAAGCATTTCTGAGATGCAGATTGTCTGGATGATAGAAACAAAAAACAAACTAATTCATTATGAGTTTTAGTTCATTCCATATATTGTCAAACACAGCAAGTTTATTATTTCGTGTTGCAATGCATTGAAGACACTTATAAGATTTTTTTAATTCATTTTTTAAGAGCCTCAAAGCATAATGAACTTTTAACTTCTTAATATGTAAATGTAATACTCAAATGAGGTCAAGAGAAAAGATAGTTTTTGTTTCCGAGAAAATGTGTTTATAGTTTACAACATATATTAAGTATATGGACTGTATAGAGAACAAAGCAAAGCAGGAACAAATTGACAATCTTTTCGCGCAGCTTCGATCCGATACTCTTTCAAGCTCAGATTGGTGGAAACTTTTAAAACATTTTATAAAACCAAACCAACATTCTTCAAGTATACCTCCACTTAAAGTTAATGCTAGTATATAATTTATGATGACGGGTTTGAAAAGTCAAACATTCTGAACAACTTTTTTACATCCCAAACTCACCTTAAAGATGAAAATTAAAGAATTACCGGATATTATTATAGATTAATGCAGACCTAAACTAAGTCATGTTGTTACAACACCACTAGAAGTTAAATCTTTGCTGAATTGAAACTTGGCAAGGCGGCTGGTCCTGTTACAACACCACTAGAAGTTAAATATTTGCTGAACTGAAACTTGGCAAGGCAGCTGGTCCTGTTTCAACACCACTAGAAGTTACATCTGTGCTGAATTGAAACTTGGCAAGGCGGCTGATCCTGTTACAACACCACTAGAAGTTCAATCTTTGCTGAATTGAAACTTGGCAAGGCGGCTGGTCCTGTTACAACACCACTAGAAGTTCAATCTTTGCTGAATTGAAACTTGACAAGGCGGCTGGTCCTGTTACAACACCACTAGAAGTTAAATCGGCCCTGTCCCAATTTGAGTAAACTGATTTTGAGACTTTTTTTAAGGTGTTGTTTTTAGGTTTTTGCTATTTAATATTGAAAAAGTGGACACATTCATATAAGGCGGTGTGTCCACATGTTAAAAAAATATCAAAAAATGATTTTATTGACATGTTGAACCGTTTTTAGACCAAGACGTATTTGATCATTTTCCGAAATTGACCCTTTTTAAAAAAAAATATGTTCAACATCGATCGATCATTCTGGAAAAAGTCGGTGATTCTGGAGGAGACGAAACATAAAATATGTAACTCTAATACAAGTGTAGTGTTACTGCGTCAATAAAATTACCTTCAAGGATTGTTTTATGTCCGAAATATGCAATTTATGTTGACAACTGCACTTTTTCTTATTTCTCTGACGCGGCCATCTTAGCAGACAACATCGACGTAAAATCCGTTGTAAACCAGTCAGAATTATGCAACAATCGTTTTAATTGGTCAATTTAAACTAATAAGCGCGCGACAACATTCTGGTTTACGAACCATAATCTCGATGAATGAAATATACCGCTTCAGCAAGGGACGCAGTCTACAATTTTATGTGAATGAAATTAAATGCCTTTACAATTGTGTCATCACAAGGACATAGACCTGGTTCGTAGAAATATTCATCGAACGTTTACTACTGTGGTGTGTTCTATTATTTCCTTATAACTACAAACAGAGCTTAATTTCCGTATAAAATAGTTTTCATTCCCTTCAGATACAGCAACCTTGATAGAATAACCTTTAAAATGGGATAATTTATGTTCTTTTTTTTATTTTTATTGGATACATATTTTTTTATTCTCTTCAGAACTTGCAGCATTTAACAAAAAGAGATATATTTCCGTTATTCATTCCCTTCAGTTTTTTTGTTGAAGCGTCTGTGTTAATTTAAGGTTTTGATGTTATACATCCCCTTCAAAACGTCTGTGCGAATTTAAGGGTTTCATGTTATTCATTCCCTCCAATTTGTTGGGATAAATTCCTTTTCATTCCCTTCATGCTTTGCAACAGTGAAACTGACCAGATTTTAAAAACGGCCAAGACACCGCAATTCATCATTACCTTACGTGTCCACATTTCCAAAACAGGCAAAATTGCCTATTTCAACAACATGATCTGTGTCCACATTTCCGAAACAGGCAAAAATGCCTATTTCAACAACATGATCTGTGTCCACATTTCCAAAAACTTGATATTTTACCCCCAAAAAGTAATCCAAGCCCCTTTTTCTATGTATTTGTCCCCAAAAGAGACCCTTTCCCCGGAATATACCTTCCATGTATCACATTATAACAACTTCTAAAATGTGGACACGGCTCTATAAGGCGGTGTGTCCACATTTCCAAAACAGGCAAAAATGCCGATTTCAACAACATGATCTGTGTCCACATTTCCAAAACAGGCAAAAATGCCTATTTCAAAAACATGATCTGTGTCCACATTTCCAAAAACTTGATATTTTACCCGCAAAAAGTAATCCAAGCCCCTTTTTCTATGTATTTGTCCCCAAAGGAGACCCTTTCCCCGGAATATACCTTCCATGTGTCACATTATTAAACTTTTAAAATGTGGACACGGCTCTATAAGGCGGTGTGTCCACATTTTAAAAAAAGACACTTTTCTTAGGAAAAACATAACTTTTCAAAATGTGGACACGCCGCCTTATAGAGCCGTGTCCACATTTTAAAAAAGACACTTTTCTTAGGAAAAACATACTTTTTCAAAATGTGGACACGCCACCTTATAGAGCCGTGACCACATTTTAAAAAAGTATGTTTTTCCTAAGAAAAGTGTATTTTTTTTAATGTGGACACGGCTCTATAAGGCGGCGTGTCCACATTTTAAAAAAGTATGGTTTTCCTAAGAAAAGTGTCTTTTTTAAAATGTGGACACACCGCCTTATAGAGCCGTATCCACATTTTAAAAAAGTATGGCTTTCCTAAGAAAAGTGTCTTTTTTAAAATGTGGACACACCGCCTTATAGAGCTGTGTCCACATTTTAGAAGTTGTTATAATGTGACACATGGAAGGTATATTCCGGGGAAAGGGTCTCCTTTGGGGACAAATACATAGAAAAAGGGGCTTGGATTACTTTTTGGGGGTAAAATATCAAGCTTCTGGAAATGTGGACACAGATCGTCTTTGTGATTTACGCATTTTTCGCCTTTTTTGGAAAATGGACACGTATGGACACGTTCAATGTTTCAAGTTCTGAAGGGAATGAAAAATAATATTTTTCAGTTTACAACATATTAGAGAATGCCGGCATGTTCTGAAGGGAATACAAATTAATATTCTCCATTTACAGCTATTTAGTCAATGTGTCAAGTTCTGAAGGGAATGAATAAAATCATTTTTTGATATTTGTTTAAAATGCCTTATATAAACGTGTCCATGCGGTCCTTTTCATTCATTTGGTTCATTAAGACGTGCTCGACCTCTAGTCCAATGAAAAACGTCGTTATATAATGGTAGCCGTGAAAACAGACTGGTTTAAAACCCATTACTAAGAGCAAAATAAGTGCAAATATCAGTTTACTCAAATTGGGACAGGGCCGTTAAATCTTTGCTGCAAACATTGAAACTTGGCAAGGCGGCTGGTCCTGTTACAACACCACTAGAAGTTCAATCTTTGCTGAATTGAAACTTGGCAAGGCGGCTGGTCCTGTTACAACACCACTAGAAGTTACATCTGTGCTGAATTGAAACTTGGCAAGGCGGCTGGTCCTGTTACAACACCACTAGAAGTTCAATCTTTGCTGAATTGAAACTTGACAAGGCGGCTGGTCCTGTTACAACACCACTAGAAGTTAATTCTTTGCTGCAAATATTGAAACTTGGCAAGGCGGCTGGTCCTGTTACAACACTACTAGAAGTTAAATCTTTGCTGAATTGATACTTGGCAAGGCGGCTGGTCCTGTTACAACACCACTAGAAGTTAAATATTTGCTGAACTGAAACTTGGCAAGGCGGCTGGTCCTGTTACAACACCACTAGAAGTTAAATATTTGCTGAATTGAACCTTGGCAAGGCGGCTGGTCCTGTTACAACACCACTAGAAGTTCAATCTTTGCTGAATTGAAACTTGACAAGGCGGCTGGTCGTGTTACAACACCACTAGAAGTTAAATCTTTGCTGCAAACATTGAAACTTGGCAAGGCGGCTGGTCCTGTTACAACACCACTAGAAGTTACATCTGTGCTGAATTGAAACTTGGCAAGGCGGCTGGTCCTGTTACAACACCACTAGAAGTTAAATCTTTGCTGCAAACATTGAAACTTGGCAAGGCGGCTGGTCCTGTTACAACACCACTAGAAGTTAAATATTTGCTGAACTGAAACTTGGCAAGGCGGCTGGTCCTGTTACAACACCACTAGAAGTTCAATCTTTGCTGAATTGAAACTTGGCAAGGCGGCTGGTCCTGTTACAACACCACTAGAAGTTAAATATTTGCTGAACTGAAACTTGGCAAGGCGGCTGGTCCTGTTACAACACCACTAGAAGTTAAATATTTGCTGAATTGAACCTTGGCAAGGCGGCTGGTCCTGTTACAACACCACTAGAAGTTCAATCTTTGCTGAATTGAAACTTGGCAAGGCGGCTGGTCCTGTTCCAACACCACTAGAAGTTACATCTGTGCTGAATTGAAACTTGGCAAGGCGGCTGGTCCTGTTACAACACCACTAGAAGTTCAATCTTTGCTGAATTGAAACTTGACAAGGCGGCTGGTCCTGTTACAACACCACTAGAAGTTAAATCTTGGCTGCAAATATTGAAACTTGGCAAGGCGGCTGGTCCTGTTACAACACCACTAGAAGTTCTATCTTTGCTGAATTGAAACTTGGCAAGGCGGCTGGTCCTGTTACAACACCACTAGAAGTTAAATATTTGCTGAACTGAAACTTGGCAAGGCGGCTGGTCCTGTTACAACACCACTAGAAGTTAAATATTTGCTGAATTGAACCTTGGCAAGGCGGCTGGTCCTGTTACAACACCACTAGAAGTTCAATCTTTGCTGAATTGAAACTTGACAAGGCGGCTGGTCGTGTTACAACACCACTAGAAGTTAAATATTTGCTGCAAACATTGAAACTTTGCAAGGCGGCTGGTCCTGTTACAACACCACTAGAAGTTCAATCTTTGCTGAATTGAAACTTGACAAGGCGGCTGGTCCTGTTACAACACCACTAGAAGTTAAATATTTGCTGCAAACATTGAAACTTGGCAAGGCGGCTGGTCCTGTTACAACACCACTAGAAGTTCAATCTTTGCTGAATTGAAACTTGGCAAGGCGGCTGGTCCTGTTACAACACCACTAGAAGTTACATCTGTGCTGAATTGAAACTTGGCAAGGCGGCTGATCCTGTTACAACACCACTACAAGTTCAATCTTTGCTGAATTGAAACTTGACAAAGCGGCTGGTCCTGTTACAACACCACTAGAAGTTAAATCTTTGCTGCAAACATTGAAACTTGGCAAGGCGGCTGGTCCTGTTACAACACCACTAGAAGTTCAATCTTTGCTGAATTGAAACTTGGCAAGGCGGCTGGTCCTGTTACAACACCACTAGAAGTTAAATATTTGCTGAACTGAAACTTGGCAAGGCGGCTGGTCCTGTTACAACACCACTAGAAGTTCAATCTTTGCTGAATTGAAACTTGGCACGGCGGCTGGTCCTGTTACAACACCACTAGAAGTTAAATATTTGCTGAACTGAAACTTGGCAAGGCGGCTGGTCCTGTTACAACACCACTAGAAGTTAAATATTTGCTGAATTGAACCTTGGCAAGGTGGCTGGTCCTGTTACAACACCACTAGAAGTTAAATATTTGCTGAACTGAAACTTGGCAAGGCGGTTGGTCCTGTTACAACACCACTAGAAGTTCAATCTTTGCCGAATTGAAACTTGGCAAGGCGGCTGGTCCTGTTACAACATCACTAGAAGTTAAATCTTTGCTGAATTGAACCTTGGCAAGGCGGCTGGTCCTGTTACAACATCACTAGAAGTTAAATATTTGCTGAATTGAACCTTGGAAAGGCGGCTGGTCCTGTTACAACACCACTAGAAGTTAAATCTTTGCTGAATTGAACCTTGGCAAGGCGGCTGGTCCTGTTTCAACACCACTAGAAGTTAAATATTTGCTGAACTGAACCTTGGCAAGGCGGCTGGTCCTGTTACAACACCACTAGAAGTTAAATCTTTGCTGAATTGAACCTTGGCAAGGCGGCTGGTCCTCATATGATTAATAACAGGATTCTGCAGGAGCTTTCATCTGAATTATCTCACTATCTAAGTTGTTTAATTTCTCGTTACGAATTAGTAAGGTTCCCCTAAAGTGGAAAATAGCCCATGTGTGTGCAATATTTAAGAAAAACGACCCCTAGGATGTCTTAAATTACCGTTCAATTTCTCTGCTTTCAACAACTGACAAAGTCATGGAAAGGATAGTCAATAAACTTATACTTAACTTATAGAAATATAGAAACAACATTATCACAGCTCTCCAGTCTGGATTGTTCCCAAAAGACTCAACTGTAAACCAGCTTGTTGATATATATGATACCTTCAGACAGAGTCTCACACAGGGGTCTATTACTTAAACTTCATGCAGTTGTAATAACTGGTTCACTCTTAGCTTGGATTTCACATTATCTCGAAAATAGGAAACAACGAGTTATAATTCCTGGTTTTCTTTCTGACATTTCTTTAATCAAGGCTGGTTCCATCCTTGGACCTATGCTTTTCATAATATACATCAATGACATTGTCTCGAACATTAATTGTAAAATAAAATTATTCACTGACGATACAAGTATATACATAATAGTCCATACGCCTGAAAATGCGGCAACTACTTTAAACACTGATCTGCAAACAATTTATTATTGGGCTCAAACGTGGCTCGTTACCTTTAACCCTTCTAAAACAGAATCGATTATAATTTCTAGAAAACAAACAAACCTATCCACTCCCTCTTAACATGAACCATGTTAATATACAAGAAGTAAATAGTCATAAAGGACTTATTTTATCCGCAAACGGAAGATGGCGTGAACACTTTAAATATATAACAGAAAAGGCTTGGAAAAAATCAACATAATGCGCAAACTAAAGTTTCAACTATATCGAAAAGAGATCATATATATTTAACATTTATCAGACCAGTATTAGAATACGCAGATGTAGTTTGGGACAATTGTACGCAATATCAATAGCAAGACATAGAAAAAATCCAAATCGAAGCTGCTCGAATAGCAACGGGTACTACAAGATTAGTCTCAATAGCAGAACTCTATCGCGAAATATTTTGGGACACACTAAACACGAGAAGAAAAAAACATAAACTCACTCTTTTCTATAAAATGACACATGTAGGCCTTGAGCCAAGACCCAAAATTTTCGATATTGTTACCAACTAAAGGGACAAATTCTACCACCACTTTTTGAAAAGAGCAATGTATATAGATTACATTTTTCCATGATAGCAATCTGGAACAGGTAGCTTATATAAACAAAATCGAACATTAATAGGTTATCATTGTAGCGCTTTCATATAAGTTTTTGATGTTCAATTTTGAATGTCATGCTTGTGTGAATAAGTATTGATGTACTATTTAAAGATGCACTTAAGTTTACAATTCATTGAGTTACATAAAGCGTAAATAAGCTCTTTTTTAGCACTGAAATCAGTTTAAAATCTCTATTTTGCTTCAAATTAGAAGTTAATTTACCCCATCCACTATTGACACATTTTTATGCATTTAGTTTAGTTAATATTTTTTACAATATATGTGTAAACTTGTAAGAATCAGTAATTTTACAACCTTTCTACATGATTTAAATAATATTATAATATGAATAAGGGATTGTTATGATATATGATGAAATTAAGTACTAAGCAATGTTCATGGCGTTGCACATATGTGTTCAGTAAGCCTGATAAGTTGAGACACATGCCAAACTGAAAGTATAAGCCTTCCTCAAAGTAACTGCAACATGAATAGTATTAACATGTTCTGATATATACATATATTGCACAGACGACACATAGTCCAAAGGATTCTAGATAAAGGAAAAGTGCGGTTTAACGTTTTATTTTGTAACAAAAGTCTTTTTTAGGTGTATGCGTCATGGCAATACTTATTATGATTACACATAAATGCATTAATTAAACATTGCATATTGCAATGCAAAATGTTAAAAGTTGTCTATTTTAATACTTTTTAATTACAATTTATGCATATTTTAAGGAATTTTACACCTGATTTACCCCACCCATAAACAACACAATGAAGAATTTTGCATATGAAATGTAAAAATAGTAGTATATGCATTTGCACGAACCATTTTTGTGTTATTGAAAAAAGAATCGACGAAGATGAATTGATTTGAATATTGGTTTTACGGCGCACCAACACAAACATGTTATATGGCGCCAAAAGGAATGAACATTCGACCCGGCTCACTCATCATTAACATCTAGATACATATTTGTAGAATGTGTCTAGAACCTTCTTACCTGCAGAACTGCAGAGTTGCTGCAAATTCTCTAGTAAACACTCCATTTTTCGCTGGAGCCACGATCACTGCCACCACTGAAGTAGCACCTGAAACAGTACAGGTTTCATGATAAAAATAATGAAAAAAAAAGACAAAATTAACATGAATTCGGAGAAATTTTACCTCTATGCCTGGATATGCAGAGGTCATATTTTTGCCCGGGAACCACACGGCGTTGACAAAGAAATATCTTTAGGGTGATACCCAGATCACTGTCTTAACTACTTACAATGGCAACTATGTGTTAGTATTGCTGCAGTTGTTACAATATCACCTGCTTAGGATATGTATCTATACATAGGTTGTGATGTTCTCCGTACTTGAGTTAGATTATGGAATTAACCTAGGATAGTAAGCATCAACCCTACTTTTGCGCATGCGCATGCAAGTGGAATGATTATTACCTAAAAAAGAAGGTGTATTGCCAATGAAGAGGGAGAGTGAGTGTGTGTGTGTGTGTGGGTGGGGGGTGTATCTAGGAACCTGCCCTACTGACGAATAGTTACCTATGTTTCTTTAACATGATGGGAGAAAAACAACAAGCGAAACACGGAATCGCCTGATTTACGTCCCCATCCGACGGACGAGGGTAAACGTGTCTTGCCCAAGAACACACCGACAAAATCACTGGCTCCGGTGCGGCTTGAACCAGGGTCCTCTGAATTTAAAGTCCGCCGTGGTATCCACTGCATCAACGGGCTGTATGCGCTCAAGCAGGATGACTGCATTTAAATACATACAACTAAAATGTTAATCCGTCATTAAGGTTATATCATGGAAGCTGGGTTCACAACGGTCTCTCTTATCTAGCAAGTTAGCATCAAGTTCATGTATGTCGAGTTGCAATATGCCTGCAAGCCTTATATATGCCCAGCTCATTGCTGTTTTGATAAACCTGGCAATTAATGCCTTGGGATAAAACAGGACAATTAAGAATACTCAGTACATATTATCTGATTTAAATAATATAACTTAATGTGACAATATAACATACATATAAGATATAAAAAAACACGCTTCCAGATAAGAATCGGTACCCAGTGCATCGAGATAGATTACATTTAGTGATCACCGTTAGTTTACTGAAGTTTGCTCTAAAAGCTATATCCGACATACAGGTGATACTGCAGTTAAAGTAGCTACCCCGCCAACAACAGCCACATTTTACAACATATGTACATCGTTTCTAAACCTACTGACCACGAGATATATATATACATAACTTACATCGTTTGAGAATCAAAACTCTATAGATACAATATAAAAAGCTTTAACCAGCCAGACAAAAAATAAATAAATGGATAATTTATTTTACACTTATTCAATTACGATATTACAAAAACCCATGAATAAACATATACTTTTAAGCGACACATATGCATTATTATATGAGATGAACACCTGGATAGAGTTTTGATAAACCGTTTTTGTAGTGTAATTTTGTCGTAATTTGGCGGGTTATTTTACAATTTGTATAACAAACACTAAAAAATCAACAGTTAAACCGTAAAATGCCTTTTCTTTCTGTTTTTTTTTTGCAATTTGTCCAAAGTGCAGTGGTCTACTTTGTGATTTTAGTTCGTGGATTTATTCAATATGCGATTTGTAAACATGCTTAAGTCTTCATAATGGAATACCTTATCAAAAGTAACATTCTATTCTCTATATATTTCAGTTCGCTTAAAACTTTTGAAGTGATTTTATGAAAAGTGTACAAGTCAAGCCATAAACAAGAGACCCACTCGCCTTGTCTCAAAGTGCTCTCATGTTTATTTCTTTATATAAATCTGTAAAACTGTGACCCCCGTAGTGGCCATATTTGACCCCATTGTCGCCATTTTAACAAACTAGGTAGAGGATCTCAAGCTTATGGTACATGCGAACTATTATTTAGCTTTTGAAGTATCAGAGAAGCTGTTTGAATATGTTTTCCTATATAATTCAATGTTACAGTGTGACCCCCGGGGCAGGGCCAAATTTGATTCCAGGCTTGATTCAAGGGACACCATTTAAATTATTTGGTACAGCACAATAATCTTAAGCTAATGAATGAATGAATGAATGGTGTTTTACGGCACGTCGACACATAAATAGGTCATATTGTGCGCAAAAACTGACGAAAGATGAAGAAATGAATGAATGAATGAATGAATGGTGTTTTACGGCACGTCGACACATAAATAGGTCATATTGTGCGCAAAAATTGATGAAAAATGAAGAAATGAAGTATTATTTAAAAATTAGTGTAAATATAAAAAGATAAAACTATTAAAAAATAGGGGATGATAAGGTATATTATAAACTATGTATGTAAATCAACAAATGCCCGTCAACGGGTATATAAACAAGTAAATATATATAAGAACACATTATAATGATTTATATAGTCTGATCTCTTCTAGGAAATCTAAAACAAGTCTAAAATCTACAGTATCAAATTACTCTTTCATAGTATTAACATTGTAGTACCTTTGACGCATAGGATCAAAGTCTACACATTCCAGTAAGATGTGTTTGACCGTTAACACCCCCAGCTCTTGTAGTTTCAGGCAAGATGTTTATAGACGTTCCTACATAACCCTATGTAAATATGTGACCCCCGGGACCGGGCGAAATTTGACCATAAGATCACCATTTGAACAAAATAAATTGGTAGAGATCGATAATCTTATGCTACATGCATCGTATTAGACCACTAGCTCTTGTAGTATCAGAAAAAGAATATTTTTATGTACTTTCCTATATAGCTCTTTGTAAAACTTTAACCCCAGAACCCCACTCCCCGTGTGGTTGCCGGGGTAGAACACAACCACTGCAACACACCGTCACATGCAGAGGGGTAGGGCCCCCCACCCCCATTCATATTCATTTTGTCATTTTTTGCTCATGCTCATTAAAGGTCTTCATCATGACCCCTGCATTGTTTCAGGTGCCATCTCGCTCACATCACTAAGAGCAGTGGCAGAAAAACAATAAACGTGGCTCCAGCGTAAATGGAGTGTCTACAATAGAATTTGCAGCAACTCTGCAGTTCAGGGTGAGAAGGTCCTAGGCCCATTCTCCATATTTTATCTCGATGTACATGGAGGATGATCCTGGCATGTTCATGCCTGTTAGGGGCCATATAACCTTTCATATGTTGGTGCGCCTTAAAACCCAATTCAGTACAATTCAATAGAGAACCATAAGCTTGTACAATATGCAAAATAGTAGACCTCTGGCTCTTGTTTTTTTAAAATAATAGATTTGAAAGTTGTTTCTATATGACTCTATGTAAATATATGACCCCTGGGGCGGAGCCAGATATGACCCCAGGGTCAACATGTTAACAGACTTGCTAGTGGACCATAAGCTTATGCTTCATGCATAATATGGGACCTCCAGCTCTTACAGTTTTAGAGAAAATTATTTATTGTTAAAGATTTCCTATATAACTGTATGAAAAAAATGTTACCCCCAGGGCTGGGCCATATTTGACCCTGGGGTCACCATTTTATAAATACTTGGTAGAGGACCCTAAATGTATAATACATGCAAAATATTAGACCCGTAGCTCTTCTAGTTTCAGCGAAAACGATTTTTTAAAGAAACAAGATTTTTGCTTAAAAGTGGGAGATAACTCTAATAACAGGAATCAGCTACCCTGTTCACACTGCTATCATGGATTTTTTGTTTCTCTACAAGGTACTCAATTACATGGTACTAGTAAGAATTTGTCCCTTGAGATGGTAACAAAAAAGTGTATGGCTCACGGTCTAATGACCTCGCTCCAAGTCCACTTACTGAACTAGTTCCCGATAACATCAGCGACGCCGTTTCTTATAACCTTCGAAATTCGAACGATAGTCGAACGATAGTCGAACTATGTTTTGTAGAACACAACTTTATTACAAGTCATTCCTTCCTTCTACTATTAGAGACTGGAATGAACTACCATCAAATACAAAAGATTCGGCATCTCTCCCCATTTTCAAAAGACGACTTACTAATGACCATACAGTACCTCCAAAACACTTTTACACTGGAAATCGAATATCACAGATACAGCACACTCCACTGAGAACTAAATGAAATCCACTAAACCATCATCTTTATACAAAAAATCTAATAGACAGTCCCCTTTTTAACTGTGGAGTAACAGAAGACATAACCCACTTTCTGTTAACATGTACTTTATACACAGAAAAGAGAAACACTATGCTACATACCTTACAAGAGATAAACATCCATCCACAAGTGAACTACATTCTATACGGAGATCAATCACTGCCATACACAGAAAAGAGAAACACTATGCTACATACCTTACAAGAGATAAACATCCATCCACAAGTGAACTACATTCTGTACGGAGATCAAACACTGTCATACACAGAAAAGAGAAACACTATGCTACATACCTTACAAGAGATACACATCCATCCACAAGTGAACTACATTCTATACGGAGATCAATCACTGCCATATTAAACTAACCTAAACTTATTCACAACAGTACAGACATATATACACTCTACAAAGAGGTTCAAATAATTAAAGAACTACTTCCTAATATGATTAATATAGTCTGCAGGCGACCATGAGTCAAGTATTTTAAATACTTCTTTCCCTGATAAGCTAGGCAAACAACGTTTATACAAACTATCCTTTCCTACTCTTTAATTTTTCCTACTCTTCTTCTGCCTTTTTTCCTCTAATGGTGTGCTGGTAGTAACTGTAAACTGATCAAAATAGTATATAAATATATATACGATTAGGGATAGCACTTAGTGCAGAGCTTATAGTTGCTGTCGCCAACCATTCTAGCTCAATCTTATTTATAAAAGAGTGTCACACGCATGAAAATATAAATTGTCTACTGGGAGACAGATTCTACTGGGAGACAGATTCATCAAAGCTTATAGCTTACTTCTGAATCCCATTCCTCATTGTATATTTAGTTATGTATTTCATGTAAATTGTATGATGAAAAAATGTATATATTATTTGTGAACAAAATATGTTTAAACTAGAGAGAACAAATCTTGATTGTACAGCACTTGCTAACTTTTATCATAAAAATATTTAAGGCTAAAGGGCTAAACATTATGGTCGATTGGTTTTATTAGTGGAACAACATAACAATACTTTTGTTTCTTTGACCTAGCATTATGACAAAACATCATATAAAATAATAAATATATAAAATAGTATATTAATAACAACAATATATGTAGTCGACTTGATTTTAGAGATGAAGGATGTATTTTATATTAATATTATAATAAACATGTTGTGAATGACTTGAAAAATGAAAAAAATAATTTGAAAACGAAAAATAGCACGAAAAACACAAAAAAAACAACACAACACAACACACACACAAAAAAACACATAAAAAACATAAATAAATATAAAAACAGCAACACAAACAAATACAGGCAGCATTTATAGAAATATAACACAACATGTTCATGTATATATGAATATAAAAAAGCATAAAAAGCCACAAAGCAAGTAATCAATGACTTGGCAGAAGCCAAAGCAACATTTTCATAGGAACACTAAAACAAATTTGCGACGAGAGGTGCAAAGGGATTACTCATAGGGGTACCAACAATATGTCTATAAACAGCAGTTTCATACTGCCACTACACGACGAAATATTATCATATAGGAAATAAATAATTCACTAACTACTTGGCAGGTCCATATAGTGTAATCTAAACTGTCATTCGCTTTATTATATACTCTGTAAAAGAAGTTTTGGACCATGGCAGTGTTCGAACCCGTACAATGATCGCTGAACCATTACATTCGACCATAACCCTTATTATCTCAGTTGATAATTCACAATAGATCAACAATCAACAATAATTATCGTTTACAATGAAAGTTTGCGAAAAAAATAATAATCTTTTTATTGGTTACTCGAATGTGTCCGTAACTGTTACTTTGTATGGACTTTGCAACATTTTTTACAGACCCTTTGTGTGTTCGCGATATTTTTTTAAAAATCAAATCTTGTTTGGAAGTTAATGTTTCTGGTACCAAATTAACCGGGTAGGGTAGACCTTGGTTACTAAAAAAAGATACTTAAATTTTGTCCACTAGATCTATTTTTATATGACTTTATATACCCTGGTCCAAAACTTTTTTACCGAGTATATTTACATATTACAAAGTTAGTTTATTTCTCTTGCAGCATTCTTGTAAATAAGAGCATAAGTCTTTACGTGTAACCTGGCATAACCCTTTACGTGTAACCTGGCATAAGCCTTTACGTGTAACCTGGCATAAGCCTTTACGCGTAATCTGGCATAAGCCTTTACGTGTAACCTGGCATAAGCCTTTATGTGTAACCTGGCATTTATTGCAAATCTTATCAAGGACATATCCAGAATTTTTTTTAAATTAATACCAGAGTTGTCATAAACTTTATCATAATATTGTTTAATGTGATATTTAACGGAAGTAAGACAGACGGTAAAAACAATGAGATGTTTATAGTGATGCTTGTACTAGAATTTGAAATAAAACGGGCTTTATCATATTTGTTCATGTAATTTAGGAATTTAGTATACAGTTGGAAGTTTCTTTTGCTTTTCATCTCCCACAGACTTGAAGGCAGTGCACTAATATAAGCTGTATGCATGAAAAAAACATCATCTTCAGTAAATTGACCTGAGTATATATATATGCATTAGTGCTCCCGAGTTCAAAAAATAAAACATTGGCGTAACGAACGAAGGCGTCAAACACTGATAACATTATAAAACGCTTTACATGTATCAGTAGTAAATATTACATTTTTTTTAAATTACGAAACAAAAATCTAGGGCTCAAGAGAGAATTTTGTCGTGCTATCGACACATCTTTAGGACATGAAGTGGACAGAGTCATGTTAAACAACTGTTGATCATCCAGTTATTACTTTTATAAAAAGTTCAACAAACACCAGAAAAATTATTCAACTATTGAAAAAAAAAAAGAGCTAATTTTGGAAAAACAACATTTCGAAGAATAGTTATCTTCATCTATTTTCCAAACAGTTGTCTTCAGCTATCACAATCTCTTCAAGTTCATCAATAAAATGTAAAGCAAAAATCAAAGGTTCATGAGGAGATTTGAAGTTGCAAGAGTACAGTATTGAAATTAGACAAATCAGAGGAAAATATAATTTGATTGCTAACGTGTTATCTCGTGTTTAAGATATATTTGTATATCTACACGTAAATCGTTGTAACTCAATATAATCATATGTGTTGACAATTTTTCTATTTTATTTGAAAACACCTTATGTTGCAATATATGCTTTGACATACGAGTATGTACCTAAACTGAAACAGTATGCCATTATTACATAGCGTATTGCATGTTGTTCAAAAGAATGCTTTATTACATAAATCTTTTTCTTTCTTTTAGGGGGAAGTGTTAGCCCTATGCCTCTATGTTTATGTATAATGTTGATGTTCACGTTTGTTTTAGATTATGTCATTTAAGGCCATTTAACGTTTGTAACATGCAGATGTTTCTGGATAGTGTTGAAGAGATGTTTATTATTGATTCTGTCATTCAACGTCATTTAAATAAATAGCATGTTTGTGTTGCATTCTTGTTTGGAATGTTCTGGTACAGAAACGGTTAGATACTACTATGACAGTTTATAAATAAATACTGTAATATGGATATATGCCCTATGCAATATAAAGATTGATTTGTGCAATATAAAAGATAATGATGTATGTGTGACATATGTAAGATAAGGATGTATGTGTGCCATATGTAAGATAAGGATGGATGTGTGCCGTATGTAAGATAAGGATGGATGTGTGACATATGTAAGATAATTATGAATGTGTGACATATGTAAGATAAGGATGGGTGTGTGACATATGTAAGATAAGGATGGATGTGTGCCATATGTAAGATAAGGATGTAAGATAAGGATGGATGTGTGCCATATGTAAGATAAGGATGGATGTGTGACGTGTGCAAACTGTGTGCGAAATTTACGATAAGGATGGATGTGTGCCATATATAAGACAATGATTTAGTGCAATATTTAAGATAATTGACGTAGTGTTAAATGCTGTCATTGCTATTGTATTACTAACTCCGGCACGAACACATACAGCAAGTGGAAATAAACTTGATTTAGATGACATTAAATACTGTTAATAGATCATGACACTCTAATTACTAATGTCGTTTTGTTTTACTAAACATAATGAGAGAATATCTAAAAAGGAAAGACGAAATGAGTGATTAATCAATATCAAGTAATTAAACATAAAAGAGTACTAACAGTTGAGTTCTGAGTATCGAACATGGTAAACCATTATCAGTCTGCGCATTATATGCAAGCTGATCTGGGTGTACATTGGTCGTAAAAATCGATGTTTTTGACTGTGGCAGAGAAAGGGTTAATTGTATTCTACTGACGAAATTCCGAACAATCGATATATAAAAACAATAACCAGTTGTATCGGTATATATACTCGGTAAAAAATGTTTTGGCCCAGTGCATATAATGGTGCATAAAAAGAAAACCAGTTGACGGATTTTAATATTCTATGTATCAAATCAAAGACAAAAATGTATTACATTATATCAAATAAAATAAACAAAACAATATCACCGGTTAACAATCAGAGAAGCTATCAGAATGCGCTAAGGGTAACTAAAAAAAGTTGCAAAATTTCTCAATAAAGAGTATAACCGCCACCATTTCCATGACACTCCATGAGCCTGTCCCTGGCAGTGTTCGGACCCGTATAATGATCGCTGAACCATTACATTCGACCATAACCGTTATTATCTCAGTTGATATTTGACAATAGATCCACAATCGACAATAATTGTTTGCAATGAAAGTTTGCAAAACAATAATAATGTTGTTATTGGTTACTCGAATGTCTGTAACTGTTACTTTTTATGGATTTTGCAACAATTTTTACAGAACCTTTGTGTGTTCCCGATATTTTTTTAAAATCTTGTTTGGAATTTAATGTTTCTGGTACAAAATTAACCGGGTAGGGTAGACCTTGGTTACTAAAAAAAGATACTTAAATTCTGTCAACTAGTTTTATTTTTATATGACTTTATATACCCTGGTCCAAAACTTTTTTTACCGAGTATATATTAGTTGCGGTAACGGTTAAGCGATTAGGTCAATGAACACAGTATTGATGGGTTGGAGAAGAGCAACAACAACCTACAACAGTTTTTGCGAGTAGGAATAGAACAGCCTTTAGTTTTATGGAGATATGATCTATAAACTTAGGAAGTATAAAGGATCAGACCGACTTAGTATTGCAATGCATTTCATGTTTAGTGATTGGTCCCTCAGTCAGTCACTCCGCTTTATCTTTATGCGTGATGACTTGATAATCTAGTGGAATTCGAAGATTGCACCGCCGGAAACTCTGAAAAAAGGAGGTAAATGCTTGAACTTTGGTCCCGTGTGTTTGTTGGTCGTACCCTAAATTGTTTTTCTCTTTGGCTGCAACTGATATGGTTGTTCAGTTTTGTATCCATCCTGGTCCCCATCTAATTACGTATGTACATATATCGTTACAAAAACATTTAGGAGTATTGATTACTAATATCTCTGGATGCTGACTTTATTGTTAGAAATTTCCGTTTGATGTCATTCACTTTTATTTACACAGTCTTGTCAATTTGAGCGTTGAAAACAGGGTAATAGTGAGGTTGTGTACACATAATCAGTAATCCATAATGCCTACTGACCGTCGACGTATCCCTGTCAACCGAATCAAATATTATTCCATGTGAAACGAAGAAGTAGTTGTCCCACATCTCGACGAGGACAATTGTTTTTGATGGAAACTCTGGTGGCCCTTTTATTGAAATTCCAGTATGTTGTTTGTAGTAGTCAGATAGGGTATCGACTAGTCTAAAGTCTAGTAATGGGCTGATTGACCATGCTGATCACACTACGGGCTGACCTGGATTTAGCTGTTGAGAATGTAGTTTTATTTACGCTAGATTGGCTCTAGTGCTTGTCTTTCCTTTGTCGTGGATATCTGATTATTATTACCATATTACTATAAATTACATGCCATTTCCAGACTCAATAAAACCAAGTCTGCTACTTGTCTATATTGTTAGAGTGTGTTGCTTCCAATGGATACCCTTTCAGTATTGTATTATGTTGTATTTGACATAAGGGATCTTCTTCTGAAAATTGTCAACCAAATTTTCTAAAAAAATAAGAAATTAAAAGAACAAGAAACTGAATTTCAAGTCGAAACATTTGGAGAAATACAATAAACTGTTCACTCTCACGAACGTCGAGAATCCCTTAAAAAGCCTCATGATACATCAGCTGGTCCTGATGATATCCATTATCAATTATTAAACATTTACCTGAAACCTGTCTCTCTACCTGTCTCCCCGATTCTTGACGGGAAGCAATCGTTATTCTAGTCCCCAAACTTGGAAATGATCCAATAAATTATCGCCCTATTGCTTTAACGAGTTGTATATGTAAAAACACGCAATGAATGATTAATGAGAGACTCGTTTGGTACCTGGGTTCCAACAAACTGATAACAAAGTATCAATGTGATTTCCGGCGCCAACGAGGCACAACATACAATCTTATTCGATTTGAATCATTAATTAGGGAAGCTGTCAAAAAGAAAGAACATCTAGTCGCTGTATTTTTTGACTTGGAGAAAGCTTATGATACTGCATGGAAGTACGGTATCATGAATGATCCTTATGACCTTGGTCTTAGAGGCCGAGTACCAATTTCTATAGAGACTTTCTTAGATGATAGACAGTTTCGTGTCCGAATGGGTTCAACCCTCTCTGACATTCATGAACAGGATATGGGTGTGCTATAAGGCAGCTTACTATCTGTCACCCATTTTAATATAAAAATTAACAGTATACTTATATGCATCAATCAATCCTGGTGTGGATTGCTCTCTATATGTTGATGAATGTGTTATATGTTATCGTGCAAAAAACATGAACATTATTGAGAGACAACTTCAACAATGTCTCAATAAACTTCAGACCTGGTCTGATGAAAATGGTTTTACATTTTCTAAATCTAAAACTAATTGTATGCACTTTTTCCAACTACGTAATCATCATGAAGACCCTCATCTAACGCTGGATGGGTCACCAATACCAGTAGTGGATGAGAAAGAATTCCTTGATATTATTTTCGACCGTAAATTAAAGTTTATACCACACCTTAAATGTTTGAAGGCCAAGTGCCTTAAAGCTTTTAATTTAACTAAAGTTGTTACAAACACTAATTGGGGAGCGGATCGTAAATTACTTTTACAACTTTATAGATCTCTTATCAGATCCAAGCTGGACTTCGGCTCAAAAATATATGGATCGACTCGCAAGTCATAAATCCTGATGCTCGATACTATACATAATCAAGGTTTACGACTCGTCTTAGGTGCCTTTCGTACATCACCAGCCGAAAGTGTATATGTTGAAGCTAATGAACCATCACTGTCTCATAGACGGGACAAATTAGCCATTCAGTGTGCCATTAAATTACAATCTAACCCTTCAAGCCCAACTTTCGATACTGTTTTTAATCCTAGTTATGAACCTCTATTTGATCGAAAACCGAAGGTCATTCGAGTATTTGGTCTTCGTATTAAACCAAAATTAAGAGACACTGAAATCAAAATACAGTAACTTCCAACATATATACACAGATGGTTCTATAGATGGAGATAAGGGAGTTGCAGCAGTGTTATTCACAAACATAGCATAAAGAGCCGCCTGCCTGACAACGCCTCTATCTTTTCAGCTGAACTTAAGGCAATTGAACTTGCCTTAGATTATATTCAGGAATCTGATGATGACCATTTTGTAATCTTGTCTGATTCCTTTTTATCCCTTCAAGCCCTGTGTAATATGAAACATGATAACCCCGTTTTTACAAAAGTACAATTCTCTTATAGTTGATAATTTTATTATTTTCTACTATGTGGTAATACGTGGTAATGATAGAGCTGATAGTGCTGCTAAAGCAACATTAAGTTTACATATATCTAAGGCCAAATTACCTTATACTGATTTCTAAAGTTGTATATTCGTAACTATTGTCAAGCCGCTTAGGATTTGTTAGTTAACAATAAACTCCATTCAATTAAACCGTTACTCGGAGAATGGCGTTCTTCTAGTAAACCCATTCGTCGAGAAGAAGTTGTCCTAGCCCGGTGCAGGATAGGGCATACAGGTTATACACATTCATATTTATTACAAGGTGAGCAATTACCAAAATGTATACCCTGCTTTTCACCGTTAACGGTCAAACACATATTGTTAGAATGTGTAGATTTTGATCCTATGCGTCAACGGTACTTAACAGTGTTAATACTATAAAAGAGTTATATTATACAATAGATATTGGTCTTGTTTTAGATTTCCTGAAAGAAATCGGACTATATAAATAATTATAATAATCAGACTTTATAAATCATTAGAATATGTTCTTATATATATTTACTTGTTTATACACCCATTGACGTGCATTTGTTGATTTACATTATATTACTACCATATCATCGCTATTTGTAAATTGTTTTATCTTTATATATTCACATTAAGTTTTATTTACTACGTCATTTCTTCATCTTTTATCAGTTTTTGCGCACACTATGACCTATTTTGTGTCGACGTGCCGTAAAACACCATTCATTCATTCATTACTCAGTATTTTATCATGTTGTATTTGACAGCTGTGTGGAAAGCCTAACCTCAACTACAACTTCACCTTCAATATATTTTGTACATGATAAAGTGATAACTCACATGAGCACGAAGCTGTATGTCTGATATGATTCGATGTGGATGGTGCTATATATGTGATATTATGCTCTACATTAATTTAAAACACACGTTAGAGATCACGCATGCAGTTTTCCAATCAGTTGGATCAATTTGAAAGGTTGCATATTCATGAATCATGTTTTAAGATAAATTCTATTTGATCTGAGTTTCTAAATACATCGAACAATCAAAGTTGATAACCTATCGTCCGTTTCTGCTACATGTGTTGTGCCGGCTCATTGTTATCAGATAACTTCTATTTCAAATTAAATAATCTTAAGGCAACGAAAACATATTGCAAAAACTGATTTGATACGGATGACCTTTCTGGTGCTATATTAATAACTATACAAACAAAAAAGGAGAAAAACGTTTCAGACCTCCTTTAACCTCATGATCAGGTAATAAAAAAGTGAGCTATATTTGAACTAAATCGGAACACGTTGTAGATTGCCTACCACTGTTACATGATAGCGGTGGTTTGGTTCATTGTGTAGCCTAACTGTTATTTGAGATGTAACTGATATTGGATTAGAGCAAGTTAGATGATTATAGATACGTGGGTTGTGTGAGAAGTTCGTGGTCTTTTTGTTCAGCACTGAGCATGCAGTACACGTCAACATATAAAGAACAAACGTCTGGGACAACACTTGCATCATGTTTGCTCAATAGAAATAAATTGGGTCAAACATGTCGTATAATTTACTTTATAAACATGGTTAATACACTATACTGCTATAGCCGGCATGCTGTTATGTATGTGTTGCAAGGAGTCTAACAATATATGTCTAGTAATACGTGGTCCTCTCTCTCTCTCTCTCTCTCTCCATTTGTATGCCCAGTATATGGACATATAACAAAAGCATTTTAAATAAATTATTATTTGAGCGCATTAAACCCCCTTGGAACGGTCAGTGGCAAAGTAGGCCACTGGGGGTTTAAACCGGTTCTAGGTTGCACCAAACCTCCCACTTACCCTACTGTCATCCCATTAAAACAGGACAGTGTAATAAAGAAATTCCCGCCATGATCTAATCTCTAACCAACAAAGCAGCATCAATAGGCAATATAAGTAAAACACAAATATACTCGTGTAAATATAATACAAAAGAAACAATAGCCTAGAAAGCCACAATGAAGGTACTCAATGACTTGGCGGAAGCCAGAGCAACAAGAGAATAAATCATTAACAATGATGAAGGGCACGACAAGAAAGATCATAGACAAACATCAAACGCCACCGTCCCAATGGGCTTTAGGTAGGCGTCATCATAGGGTCCACAGCCTGTCCATTTTTAAACTAGATTTGCTATGCTCATTGCCAACACATTGACTAAATTTGTCTTCTGAACTTCTCGTACAGTGTTTTATGGATTGCTTCTTAAATTTTATGACAACAAACATATTTTTAATGTTGACATTGTTAGTTTTTTTCTTGAGTCGTGTTGAGGACTTCATTATTCGTAACCTGTGTAGGACTAAAAACTCTACTCCTTCAGGCCTACCGTTGCCATAAACTTCGAAATAATTGAAATGACTTTGACTTTGTAAAATGTAATTCAATAAGAAGGCTTATGCGATAATGATATAGCAACCTGTTACGCCACAACGCAAGTACTCAGTGAGTTGGCAGAAGCCAGAGCAGTGAGTTCAAAATCTGTAAATCGCGTTAGCAAAGATAAACAGTTTAAAATGTCCAAACAC
The DNA here is from genome assembly GCA_037043455.1 of Cyrtodaria siliqua. Lineage (NCBI taxonomy): Eukaryota > Metazoa > Mollusca > Bivalvia > Adapedonta > Hiatellidae > Cyrtodaria > Cyrtodaria siliqua. The sequence goes on along the minus strand of JAWPHD010000879.1, from coordinate 38,151 downwards.
CGGTCATCTGTTATAACAATACCGTCAAAGCCGTTTTCTTTTTGTCATCCTGCTATTATACTGCATTCAAGGACGAATTTTTTATCTGCTTATGTATTGCCTTCACGGCCACATTTGTCACCCTGATATTATATTGCCTTCACGGATGATTTTGTCATCCTGATATGTTATTGCTTTCACGAATCTGTCATCTGCTATTACACTTTTACGGACGGATTTGGCATCTCCTATTATATTGCCTTCACGGACGGACTTGTCATCTGACATTATATTGCCTTCACGGACGGTCTTATCATCTGATATTATTTTGCCTTCATGGACGGTCTTGTCATCTGCTATTATATTGCCTACAAAATGTAGTTCTAGTTACATCCTGTATTAAGACACCACGTGTTCTATATACTGAGCATGCTGAGGGAATAAAAGTTTAGCAAGTTTGGGTTGCAACCTAGAAATAATACATTATGGTTGTAAAATCAAGAAACTACTGCCGTAGACAGAATATCTTATTGACACACATCAATAACAGTCGAACATCTTAATGATGTAACGAATAAATGAACGTAAGGGTCAAGCCCGTTAAGTCCCAAAATGTCCCTCAGTATATAGAACACTCAAACCATGATAGTTATTATTTACTGAGGTAAAATAGAGTAGCAAGATGTTTAGATAAAATAATACTGTATACAAGTGTCTAATATTATTAGTATTATCTAAAGTGTGTGTTGAGATGAATCACACACGTTCCATTGACAGGTTTAGGACCAGCAGTAAGGTATTGCACTGATGTTTATTTCAACTGAATGCAGAGTGTTATTGCGTATACATTATAAAGGTTTGTTTATATATTCTGAAAGGAAAAAGAAACGCAAAATAGGTATTTCCGCTATATATTGTATGTTTAATATGCTCCTGATCCTGCAAATCGAATGGTACAGGGCGACATTGGGCCTTTCCTTTCGGAAAGACGGCTTAAACAGCACCGAACACACCAACGGTTACCCCTTTAAAGTTTCATTGTCGACAGATTGCTCATTTGGCTCAAGCAGGTGAGCAAACTAAGCTTTAAACGATACAATCTCTTAACATTAAACACAATACTGAAATGGCTTTTCAATCGAAACTTCAACATTTATGAATTTCGTGTAACAAAGTATACTTTGATGAAACGTTCTACAACACGAAAGAGTTTTCATTTCTGTAATTATTTGTAGCCTCCTTTTGTACAAAACACGTTGAGTTATATCTGGAATATTTCGTGGAATTATGAGTGTGTAATAGTGTAGTATAGGCAATATTTTGATTCTGCGCTTCTTTTTCCTTTCAGTATATATGTGTTCTAGATTACAGACGCTATGTAAGATGCACGTTTTGACATTGCTATGGATTTACGTTTAATTGTTTTACATTAAAGATTGATGTCAAAACAAGTTCTATCACTGTTTTGCATGTGATATAAATCTGCAAATCGTGTGACATATTTTGCAACTTTAAATCGTTAATGACAAATTGAGACTTCTCTACCTCATAGCGTGATGAATGTATTTTATTCTCTGTGCTTACAAATATGATGGGGCTGTCAGACTTTTATGACGTCAGTTGTTTGCTATTTGCGAGTAATAAGACGCGACTGAGGTCATTGGGTTCAACGCAAAATCAAACAGTGTTCATTACACGGTATTTAATTAAGAATGTATATTCTAACATATAAAGCAATGGCTCGTATATAATATCCGGCTATGTAAGCTTGTTTTTCGTTTCGGTAAGAGACATACATGCGGTACTGTTATTTTCAACTGTCATTTGACTAAGTATACAATCTATAATAAATATTTGCCAATAGTAACGTTTAAACAAGGAGTCTCATAATTAATAAAAAAAAATCGAGTTTTATATCTACTTCTGTTGTATTTATGCCAGTTATATGTGATTTGGTCTAAGCATATTTTATTTCAAAGATAACATACAATACAAATGATACATATAATAATAAATGGATTGAAGCGAAAGCAGAATGCTTATAATGATACTTTCCGTGTTTTTTTGGTTTGTAAATATACTGGGAACAATACTTAAGGGAACTCCCTGCACATTCGGATTGATATGGCCATGGGCGGCTCTGTTATAATTCGGATATCTAATGAATGACGAGGACAGCAAACCTAATCCAATTTTGCCTAATGCACGTACACGTTTTACATTGGGATGGAATATAAGAATATTTCATGGGTATCCGGTGAAGATATGGAATTCCAACCCTAGGTATAAGTGTTCTTATCGGAACGAGACTCCGATAAAAACACTTATAACTCGGGTTGGAATTTTCTACCTTCACCGGATACCCATGAACTATTCTTATAATCTCTATGGGTAAAGATATTTATGGGTAAAGATAAAAGTTTATTTTCATCATTATTCTACGAGTTACAAGAACCCAACACTATCATATATCTGTACTGATACACCGAATACGTTTTATAATGTTATAAACGTGTAAAAAAAACGATAACCACCGCCCTAATCACAAAAAAAGTTTGCATCGTCTGCTTTTGATGAAATGAGTTTTCCTATTTATTACACTGTATTGTCAATATTTAACTTTTAATAGATGTACGTTTTCTGATGCAATAGTGCAAAAATATCGTTCTTTGTGTTATATCGATGTTATATGCCATCCTTGGGTGTACTACAACTTGCCGGAGTTGTATTGAACAGTACTGCAACTTGGGAAGTCATTTTCGTTCTCTTTACTGAGACAGGGATTAATGACGGCCAATAACTTATTGTATTTACAATCAAATAATAATTAATTGATTTTTCGTTTATATTATAAAGTTTGGTTGTAGGTTGTTGTTTAAATTTATTATTTTCGTTTCAGAGATGTTGAGATTTTATCTTATTTTCAGTAGCGTTAAAATATGCGTTACTCGGTTTTTATCCTTAAGTTCTATAGTAAAAAGAATTGACTACCTAAAATGAACATAATTTTCAAGAATTGATTTTGACTACCTAAAAAGAACATAATTTTCGAATTGATTATGAAAGATACATATGCTTGAAAATATGCAGGGTTTTAAAAGAATCGCGCTGTAGATACCTAAATGTTAACAGTAGACTTGGTTGAAAATCAAGTATAAAGACCGAGTTGAATTAGGTAGGTCTTATTGCTAATAACTTTCACATATTCTTTTTTTGTAGTTGGACCTGACAAACTCCTCATTGGACCTATCGGGGATTGCCTCAGGGGGTACAGTATACAGGGAGGAGAAACGGATTCATAAACGCTCTTGTTTATTTATTTATGTTGTTGCGCTAAAACGTCGCCATTTACTATTTTATCAATACAGGTAAATCGATCGTCTCACATTTTCAGCTAACATCTCAAAATATGCAGGTTTTTCACAGCCTATTTTTTACGGTTATAATCACCATCGCGAAATTACATTCTCCTCCCTGTATACTCTACTCCCTGGTTATTTATATTTAGTTACCGTAGAGTTGCGTTGAATCATCGTAGTATTACATATAAAGTGGTAAAATCCCCATCGATACATCTGAACATTAATTTATGCAAGATACAAAATAAGATAAAATGTTTCAGGTGTGGGGTGGGGTGAGGTGTGGTGGAGTGATCTTGGGAGTTATAAAATCGACTTACAGGTGTGGGGTGTAGGGTAGTGGGGAACATATCTATATGTGTTTTAATTGACCAAAACAACACAGAAGTTTAAAAAAAAAGTAAGAAAAAAATCGGTTTTGAGTGGCTTATGTTGGTACATAGCTATATGTCTTTGAATGGACCAAAAACCAAAACAACACAGAAATATGTAAAAAGAAATCTGGCGTGGTGGGATGGGGTGCGGGGATGATTCCCCAATATGGGTGAAACGTACCATGAACTTAATATATGGCAATCCGTCGACTACAATTAAAATCCTATTATTCCTCCTTTGTGTTTGTAAGAAGTAGAAAAATGCACTGAATATGGGGGTCATGACTTGATACAGTTGATTCAGTATACATTTGAATTTGACTTTTGAACGATAATGCACATATAAAAGTTCTCGTTAACAATAATACCCACATGATTTTGATCGTGAACGACAATAGTGCTCTACGTGGTTGAACAAGTTGCAGTACACTTAAAATACATGCAGTATTTTGCAGGTCGCAGTACTGCGATTAACAAGTTGCAGTACACCGGCCTCGAAAAACTTGTGTAAATTGCGCGGAATAATAAAAGTCAAGTAACTGTCCTTGGTATAGAAGTGGTGTTTATGACATACAATTACTTCGTATCGTTTAAATTTCGTGTCTGAATCCCCAATTAATCAGTTATTCTCGAAATCAGCTCGCTGATAACAAAATATGCAGTGATTAGGCCGAGTTTTGTCATGAAATTTTAAAATAAACGAAATGCAATCCACATTTGGGATAGTGCAATACAATATTATAAGTGTTATCCATCTGCAAACTAATTGTTTCAGGCAGCAGATAAAGGTAAATGGTAGGAAAGAGAAGAAATATTACCTTTGTTGTGTTCATGCGTGGTCCGTTTTCTTATTTACTTACTCAATTTTGTAGCAATATCCGAAGGACGTTGATACGCAGTGAATATGCAAGAAAAAATAATCTTTCACGGGTATTGGGTTCAGATATGGAATTCCAACCCTCTGTATAAGTGTTTTATCGGTTCCGATAAAAACACGTATACCTCGGGTTGGAATTTCCTATCTTCACCGGATACCCAAGAAAGATTCTTATAATATTCAACTTTGATCAATTTTGAGAACACATGTTCGTCTCAATCAAGACATGTAGTCTTAAACGACTTTATGTCTATGTATCAGAGCCGTGAGTTCGTCATTATTTATTGCATTCACGCACAAGTAAAAAGGAAACTTGAAAGAAAAGCCAAGTAGAAATGTTCTGTACTCCCTATCTCGCATATCAGGCATATCTAGCGTGTGTTTCAGCTGATGGGCATTCAGTTAATACTTAACGTGTTCCACAAAAAGTTCGGACACCTGCTGCTAACTCTATAATTATTTAATTAAATCATCGGATACTACTGATGTCGGAATGCACGTGTTTTATACGAATTATGCACGAGCTTAGACATTAGTAGCTAAACTAGAGCGGAATGTCTGTATAACGTCAATGATACAGATCAAACGTACCAACAAGAGATTGCATATTTAGCATGTGTTTTAGAGACACTAGGTCGTGTTATCAAATGTATGCAATCCTGAGCATTTCTGGCACTCGTTTAATGGGCAAATTGGTTTAATGCTATCGATATATTGCGAAATTCCTATTGTTTTGTCTGTTGGATGGGGACTTAACCATGCGGACATATGAACGGGGGCATGTAAAATAATCATTCGAAAATACAAGCATTGTGTTACAGATTCATATCCCTTGGCTCTTAATAACATAATTACATATACTGAACAAAAAAAGAAACTTCCGCATTTTAAGCTGTGATTTGCACAGGTTTGACTTTGTTACACTTTGTACATCAGTCTAGATAACATTTCATCATTATATACTTCTCACTCAGTCATTTTGCTCAATATTAATAATCATCTAAATCCAGAGTTAGTGTGTTGCTGCTAAAACATGTTTTATTCAAATTGCGAAATCACTATATTTGTATTATAAAGGGAGGTAATCTGAAAATATTCATTCTTGAAAGCTGTATGGCGCAAAAGTGAGTGAACAGGTCAGCTTACTTTCTCCGTCTTTTTGGTGCTGGGGTTATCTTCTGTTTATTTCAATAGAACACAACTGTGTTAAATCATAGTTTAAACCACAAGACCCGGAAATGCTGTTTAAACCAAAACAAGGGGAATAACTTTGCGTACAAGTTTGATTCAAGGAACATTGTTTTCATCCAGTGCTGGCCTTTTAACAAAGGTATTAACATATAAGACAAAAAATATATATTTTCATTGTGTCTACATGTATGGGTAGAGTTGCGAAAGTTTCTTTTTTTGTTGAGAATATATAAATATAACCTTGATGACCAACAATGCATTCCAAACAATTTAGCATATTTTAAACATACATGTAAACAAGAGATCCAAAGAGGGCACAGAGACGCTATACTGTCTAAGCTGGCACTTATAACAATATAGGAAGTGATATATGTATTCCGTCAATAAGATGCAAAATCATTACGTGGTCCCACCTTAATTCCAGTAATCAATCGGAAAGCTTATATTATCAGGATTTTATCATGGCTATTTCGGCAATTAAACACGTTTAAAAACAGTTTTTCTAAAAATATAATAACCTGTTTAAAATTTCCTATTACATCTTTTAATTTTACACTACACAAGCTTTTGTAGCCGAAATTCCCCTTATTGGAGTAAAGGTTGGATGGGGTATGAAAGTTAACACTCGGACCACGTAATGCATTACAACATGTATCAAAGTCGAACAGGAAATGTAGCATTCAAGGACCACAGTCAATCAAAGACACGCACAGAAACAAACAACAATTACAAAGATGAATAAAAGGCAAGGGATATGACATCACGGAAATAAAAAGGTTGACAATAGGGCTAAGTATCGTCTGTTTAGAAATAATAAACAAGAATAACGTAGCGCTTGCTTCCCTCTTTTTCCAAACTCTTTATATCAAGTTTGGTGAATATCTTAAAAGTTAACTGAAATTATGACATTCATGATCTTAAATGATCACAACCACGAGCTTAAATTATCTTATCCAGGAGCTTAATTTGCCTTCTTTCAAAATAATTAAGGGCAATATAATTTCGAAACACATGCCTTGATTGTACATTTGTACTCATTGTCGAACATTCCTATATATTATGTACATTTTGGTGGAAATAAGAAATTCGCATACTGAAATATGCTTATTTTTCAATAATTATTGGTAATTACTCCATAATATTCTCTTCGATATTGTCCATTGCCATATTTGGTGAAAATCAAAAGCCGTCTACTTAAGTTATAGTTAAGTGTTATTAAATAGTTAAAACACCGTCAAATATAAGTTGTTGAACATCAGAGGTTGTTTACTAAATTGTCATTTAAACACGCTTAAATTTGAATTTAGATGTTTCAGTTATAAGGGGTCATAACTCAATAACTTATTGAACTAGGTATCAAGTGGGACAGGAAGTGCAGCTTTCACAGAACACAGCCAATCAAAATGACGCATTAAAACAACCAAAATTACAATGATAATTAGAAGGCAGGCGTGTGACATCAAAAACAAAAACGTGTTGAAAATAGAGCTACCGCCGAGGAAGGGATAGTGGCAAAAAAGGCTGCTGGGGTTTAAACTCGGTTCTACGGTGCATCAAACCTCACTCGTACCTTATTGTTATCCCAATAAAACGAGACTGTGTAAATAACGAAATCCCCGCAAGACAGTATTCTTCTCTAACAAACAAGACAGTATTAATAGGCAATATAAGTATAACACATAGATGATCATGAATATATGAATATAAAAAACAACAACATATGACTAGAAAACCACAATGCAAGTACTTAAGGACTTGGTAGATTCCAGAACGACAAGATAACAAACCATTAATGGTACCACAAGGCAAGATGTAAGACAATTATCAAACGCCACTCTCCTTTGAGGATATAGGTAGAAGTCATCTTAGGAACCCATCAGTTGGGTCATCGTACGATCAAAGAGAAAATCATGGTGGCGAAATTATAAATGTGTTGTGCGTTGCAAAATGATAGGATCATAACAATCAACAAGTTTACCACGTTTAATAAATAAATATTGTATGTAATTATGAGCAATGACCTTGCGAAGTTTGTAAATCACGTCATCGTAAACGTGAAGTTGTGATAGTCGTTGTCACAAAAGGGTTCTATATTTTAAAAGGTAGATCAGGTTTACGATAATATATTTTTTTTGAAGTTTATGGTAACGGCAGCTTTTTAGTTATACATATATTACGAACATTAACGTCCTCAACTTGACTACAAGTTCTAGAAAAAACGAATAAGTTGAGAAAGTGGGGATAATTAACAATATCCAATAAAATCATTTCCCTTATCAAAGATTTTCAGATTGTTTCTTCATGCTCAGTAGAAAGGTGTAAATCGAGAAAAGAAGCGAGAGTTTCAGAAATATTAGCTTTGTTGAGTTGAAGATCTTCTGGATAGATATCACTAACCATAGTAGTATGGAAATGGTTTGTCAAAGTTCAATATTTCATCCATATACCGAGAGGTGTCCTTAATAGCTTTTCTTACATCTGCCTGAGTATCTTGTGAAAGACTCAACATAGCAATACAAAAACAAATCTGCGACAAGAGGTGCACAGTTCGTACCCACAGGGAAAATAACAATTTGTCTATAAACGGTAGTTCCATACCAAAATATATTGTCTAATATGAAAACAAGTGATGCATGAACTTCTAGGCATAGTGTGCCTAAACTAAACGACATCGACGATAAAGAAGGATAACGCATCATGGCACATGCTCGACAAGCATTTGATCAGTGTATAGCTCAAAATAGCTGAAGTTAAGCATAAATACAATGTTTTGATTTTGATGCATTTAAGAAAAACGCATAGTAAATAATGGGAAACGAATACACATTGCTTATTTTACCATGAACAAACATACATTTTCAGAATGTTAGAGAAGTTTCTGGAAAATGCAAACTGTAACGAACATAAAACAAAATAGTATCGAGCCAATCACGTAACTACGATTACCAAGATTATGTGCGTCTGTGTGGTTCTGATGCATTATTTTGAAAGCACGTTGCAAAATCCGCGAAGTTCTCGACCAGAGGGTCTAGAGTCAATTTACGGGTGTTTTAAACGACACAAGTATGCTCGTATTCTGCTCGTATTCTGCATGAACACAGTACTGTACAAGTACAGTTTCTTCTCTCGGAGGAGATTTTGACATCCGTGTATATATATAGGGAGGGGCATACCTTATGTATGTACAATACAAGATAAATAGTTTTCGACCAATCTATCGATATACTCTTGCAATGTAAGTATCCCCTTTTCAGTATGTATTACAGCAGAAGAACATTCCGAAAACTTGATACTAAAATGATATTGTCAATGTCTCAAAAACATCGACTAAAGAAAGGTAGAAAATAAACTCTATATACAGAAAGAGAGATAGACAGTACAAAAAACAGGCCAAAACAAAGAAATCCAAGGATAGGGAAAACTATTTAAAAACAAAACACATCACACGCATACAAACTAAACAAGCTTACCAAACATATCTAGAAGACATACTTAATGTAAACCAAAATCAAGAAAACAGTCCACAAAATTCCACTATACCTAATAAACCTAACACTAAAAAACTGTATACATTACTTAAACATTCAAAACAAGACTCTGCCAGTGTAGCTCCTCTAAAAAAGGACAACCTCTGCTACCCCGATGATACTAAGAAGGCGACAATACTGAATGAACAGTTTCAGTCAGTATTTAGCCAAAGGTCACCACTGTCCCTGAAATCTCTCTGTAATATGAAGCTCCAGAATCTAAGCGATCAAGGTCTCAACTCCCCTCAGGAATGTAAGGCACAAAATAAAATGCCTGACATAGAGATAGCAACAAAGGGTATAGAACAATTGTTAATAAACCTAAACCCTCATAAAGCTGCAGGCCCAGACCAAATAAGACCGATCTTACTGAAAAATCTCGCCAAAGAGATTTCTCCAATCATACAGAAGATTTTCCAGAAATCTGTTAAAACTGGAGAATTACCCTTAATATGGAAAACTGCCAATGTAGCCCCGGCATATAAAAAAGGCGATAAGTCCAATGCTGCAAACTACCGTCCAATATCCCTTACCTGTATTCTATGTAAAACCCTTGAACATGTTATCGCCTCCTCCATTACAAAACATTTCACTAATATTGGAATCTTCTATGATCTCCAACATGGCTTTAGAGAAAAAAGGTCTTGTGAAACGCAGGTAACAATGCTTGTGGATGAACTGTACAAATCAGTGACCTCCAAGAAGCAAGTAGACCTTATACTACTTGACTTCAGCAAAGCATTTGATAAAGTCAGCCATGAGAAACTCTTCTCAAACTGTCCCAATATGGAATAAGAGGGACCACCCTAACGTGGATCAGGTCATTTCTCAACAACCGCACACAGTGTGTAGTTGTTAACGGATCCCAGTCATCAAGCATATCTGTCTCATCTGGAGTGCCCCAAGGATCCGTACTAGGCCCCCTACTGTTTCTTGCATACATAAATGATCTTCCCTCCCAGATAAACTCTCGGGTCCGGTTATTTGCAGATGACACTGCCATATACCTTGCAATCACTCAAGAAAAACAATCACAAACACTACAGACAGACTTATGCACTCTTGAACAGTGGGAAAAACAGTGGGACATGGAGTTTAACCCGTCAAAATGTCAAGTTATACACATCACAAGGTTAAAGAAACACATCGACACAACCTATTACTTACATAACACTAAACTTGAGTCTACCTCCTCTGCAAAATACTTAGGCCTCACTATTGCAGAGGACTTACAATGGAACACACACATCAACAACATCACCAAAAAAGCAAATCAAACATTAGGGTTTTTAAGGAGAAACATCAAGGTACATTCTGAAGATCTAAAGTCCATGGCCTATAAAACTCTTGTCCGCCCTCAGCTGGAGTACTGCTCAAGTATCTGGTCACCTCATACTGAGACTGCCATAAACCAGATCGAGGCCGTACAGCGCCGGGCAGCACGCTGGGCAAAACACGACTACAGACGGACCAGTAGTGTCACTGAGATGCTCCAGTCCCTACAGTGGAGAAGACTAGACCAAAGACGTATCGACAGTCGACTCTCACTATGTTACAAGATCACAAATGACCTGGTAGCTATCCCTCTAGAAGACTACATGACACTGACGAACAGACAATCCCGACATTCACACTCGCTTGCTTTCAAATTAATTGACGCAACCGCTGACTACTACAAATTCTCCTTTTTCCCCAGAACAGTCTTCCACTGGAATTCATTAGCTCCTGACATCCCTATATTACCCAATATAGAACAGTTCAATTCTGCAGTCAGCAGAATTGAACATATCTCACCATAAATTCAATGTTTGTTTTTATTTTTAAACCTAACATCCAAAAACTTCAATGTTTTTCTTAAATTTCTTTTATATATATTTTTAAAATACTAACAGTCTTTGTCGGTATGACGACGCATGCCTAGGTCCCCAGCAGGGGTTTGGCATTAAAGGAAGATAGATATACATTCATAATGTACATATTTTCCAAATGCCTTTCTTCATGTGGCTGGCGTGGCGCAGTCGGTAGCGCGGCGGATTTGTAACCGGAGGCCCCGGGTTCAATCCTCCGTGGTGCCACTGAGTTTTGACGGTGTGTTCTTGGGCAAGACACTTTCCCTTAGCCTCGTCCGTCGGATGGGGACGTAAACCGGGCGGTCCCGTGTATCGGTCTATCGTCCGAGCACGTTAAAGAACCATAGGAATCTAATCGATAATAAGAGTAGGGCACGGTTCCCGGATTCCTATGTATCCTTCCCCTCTCTATGGGGCGGCTCAAAATAACCTATACTGTGTTGATGAGCCGTTAAACAACATTCAAATCAATTCATGTTTTGTCGAGTCTTATTTACGTGCATCGTTTAATTAAGCGATTGGAAAGCTTATATTAGCAGGATTTTATATTGGACATGTTGGATATTTCGACAATAAAACACGTTTAAAAACTTTGTTTATTGAAAAAATTCGATAACATATTAAATGTTTTAATTTTACAATATGCAAACATTTTAAGCCGAAATTTAGGTTTTATTTCATATTTGGACGAGGTATGAAAGTTAATACTCAGACCACGTATTATGTACAGATTGTGTATTGTTTATCTTGTATGTACAGAACATTTGTGAGATGAAGTATCATGGTTATCGTAATATAGAGGCATGTGTTTTGTGTGTTAAGGGAAGTGTTAATAATTCCATTGTGTACTTGTTTGTTCGTTAGATAGTTATTGCATGCACACTCATCAAGTGGTTAGACAATAAACAATAAGGCCAATGTCTACAATACACTCACAACAATTCGTACATTGTCGTTTTAATATTAAGTAAAGAAAACGTAACGTATAGTCAAATTTAAACTACATTTATTAATCTTGGATAAATAAACAGAATGCAGAATCAATACTTGGTTGCCATTCGGTTTTTACTAAAGTTTACATTTGAGACTGCGACGAGATAACCATCATACAAGTTGTACAAGCCACCAATTTAATAGAAATGGCAAAACAGATGATGGCGTAGTCTAGAAATATAAGGTTTCTTTTGATCAGTCGGGTAATAATTGACAAGCTTTTCCAGCATCGATAAAATGGTAATATCACGACTATGTAAAAGCACTCCAAGCGTTTACACATCTCACCGCTGTGTCCATTTCTTCGCTTCAGTTGAAGAAGTAGACTACATTTTCATTCGTATATGTACCATAATTCAAAGTTATACTCAAATATATTCTCCCAACCCATATTGACAGGACGTTTGATCATGTCAAGACTTTTCTAAAAATACTATATCTTAATAATTGAAAGTGAAGTAACCCCGTTTAAAGGAGAACATCCTTATTAGAAAAGTATCTATACTTCTCTGAACGTGTGCAATTTTTGTCCCATGGATATAAATTCTTTAAATTTTAGTCATGTAATTCTGATTCTATACACCATGTATGGAACATATAGCCGCTAATCATTAATACTGATTCTATACACCATGTATGGAACATATAGCCGCTAATCATTAATACTGATTCTATACACCATGTATGGAACATATAGCCGCTAATCATTAATACTGAGATAATTCTACTTTAGGAAATACTATTTGAAGTTTAAACGATTTGTTTTCATTATCTTTTAAAACAAGCTGGTTTCAGAAAAAAATACTAAACCTCTTTCAGGAAAATAACATTTCAGCTTATTGACTAGGTTGTCGGTGTAGCGAGAACAAAGAACTCAATTTTAGTGATCATTACGTGTTCTTACCTTAATTCCATTAAGCGATGGGAAAACATATATTAGCAGGAATTTATAACGGATATTTCGAGAAATAAAACACGTTTAAAACTGAAAATATATGATAACCTGTTTAAAATTACCTATTAAATGTTTTAATTTTACAATACGCAAACTTTTTAAGCAGACATTAATGTTTTATTTCATACCCCAGCCAACCCCGTTTTTCTTCTTGGAGAAGAGGTTGGATGGGGTATGAAAGTTAATACTCGGACCACTTAATTGTTTTACTGTTAAAACTGTAAAGGAACACACGATAATCTTTAGATCTGTTTTAACAGTAAAACCATTACGTGGTCCGTGTACTGTCTACCATACTGTTAGTATTAGTATCGTGTTTTTACTGCCACGTTGAATGCACCTGTTTACTTAATTTACAAGTCACACTATCGGGGCACTCCTTTACCACATCTTAACGCTGAGAAATAGTTATATGGATTGCACTCTTAAAACAGATTAAGTATTTTATATAAATAACAAAGAAATATTATTTAATACAATTCACGTTTTTATGGAAGAAATCTAATAGAATATTTTTGTGTCAAACATCACCTAAGAGAGTTTAGATCGAAACTTCTCGGCTAACTGCAATACAAATTATTGACTAATTTAAATACGAAAGGGTATTCATCAATAATATAATATACATCTAGTATTTGCTGGAAATGTTTTAAAAAATCACATCTTGATCAGTTTAATGTTATTTATATCTCAGAACATATCAAATATGGATCCAGCAGTTGTGATTAGGTGGGGTTCCAGCTTTTAAAAGCCTAAATACAAACCAAGAGAACGAAAACACTCTCAGCAAATTTTTTTTTTTTTTTAAAACTTAAGTGTGTGTCCAGCTTTTAAAAATCAACTGACTATAATGCAACCACATGAACAGCTTCTCTGTCAAACTGTATTGATTTGTTGTTGTTGTTGTTGTTTTAAATCTCAAGACGGGATACTATCTTTCCGACTAACACCGCTATGGATACACTTTCTGCAACAGTTTCTCTGCCAAATTGTATTGATTTTTTTTCAAATCTCAAGTCGGGGTACCATCCTCCCACTAACACCGTAGTGGAGGAAATAATCAGAATATAGTTGAGGTCGTGATACAAGTATGATATTGTGTACAGTGCTTACACATATTACATTTAAACGAAAATATTCTGAGTCAATGTAATTTCGACCATTTTCAAGATGGCCCCTAAAAATCCAAGATGGCGGACAAAATATTGTAAATATAAGATACAGCTGCATTTTAAGGTAATATTTAATCTCATTAACAATGTTTTGGCTTCGACTGAAAAATAACATTCATGGTCGCAAATATGTTGACCTAATTATGCATTTATTCAAAATAATGATTTTATTATACTCCGACCACAAAAAATATATGTTCAATCTATGCATTATATTTTGTAGTGGTTATCAGATGTTCTGGTATTCATATTTGTATTAAAACATATAATACGAATCTGTATGTGTTTATTAATGTAATTCACTTACTAGTTACTATTTATTATTGCCAATTAAATCGTTAACCCAGCCAACAAAACCATAACATACGAAAATACTACCTATATTGACATATTTTAAAGTTTGTATTTTGTGTCATCTTAAACTTAAGTTTGCTCTAAACTATCTTCCATAGACCATTGTTTTACTAACCGTTCCAATGCGGTACTCTTATTACCAGTACCCTTATTATCAACTCTTTTATGTTTGTGTTGTCACATACTTGTTTCTATTTTTTCTTATAATTATGTCTTCCCAACTTTGTGGAGGGAGGGGAGATATATTGTGTTCGTGCTGTCTGTCTGTCTGTCTGTGTCTGTAACTTTGTCTGGACTAGTTCTCCAATTTCTCCGGTTAATTGATGTTTAACGGGGTTACGGCTCTTTAAAGGTTTTTATACACAACATTTGTCCGGACTACTTCTCCTGAATCCCACTCCGGATTTCAACGAAACTTGGCAATGATGATCACTACCAAGCCTAGTTGCACATATCGTCGCCACGTTTAAGTTAATTGACTTTTAGCGGAGTTATAACCCTTTAAATGTTTTAATACAAACCTTTTGTCCGGACGAGTTCTCCTGATCCCTAAGCCAGATGTCAACGACTCTTGGTAGAGATAATTATTGCCAAGCCTAGTTGCGCATATTGTCGTCGTGTTCCGGTTGAATTATTTTTGGCAGATTTATGGCCCTTTCGATAGTGGGGGAGACATCTGTTTTAACTAAAAACAACCTCTAGTTGTTGTTTGTTTTGTATGTGTGTTTTGATTGACTGTGTTCTGTGTAAGCTACATTTCCTGTTGGACTTGTATACCTACTTTTATATTTAGTCCTGCTTATCTACTCTCAAGTTTGCATTCTATTCAAAATGGCATGAATAGATACATAGCTTTGTACAAAAAGAGTATAAAAGGAGAAATTTGGAAATCGCCGAACACAATAAGTACAAAACATATTGCAGTCTCGGTTTGATTGATTGTTCATGAATGGTAATGAAAAGTGCTTCAGAACTCAATATTTAAAATGCCAATAGTATACAATTTTGAGCCATCCCGAAGATGGTTTGCATGTGACGATGGACATGGACCCTTCAATGAGGTATTTTCACACCATTTCATGGCCAACAGCGTATGGTCACAGTTTCTAACAAAATTCTTTTCACTAAACGAGAAAACAATAGGCGAAATAAACAAAATGGTATTAAGTTGGGAGTAGAAGTTATGAAGCCTGCGTATCACAGGTAAGAGTAAAAAAACTAAATAAAAAGCAGGACAAATATCCTTAGGGTGATTAAACCATACTCAGAACCGTTAAAGACTGCACTAGTGGAACCACCTATTCGAAATTAAAAGCAGTATGGAAACATTTGCAATTGCTATTTATATATTGTTTTTCTCACAACCATATTTCTGAAATATTTGACCTATAACGCAGGGAAGACTTGTCCAATACGGTTCCAGTGGTTCCAGTGGTCAAGTGGTAAACAGCTTATTTTCAAACCCATTTGGATGGATAATGCATAACTTGATCTTGAGTAAAAATGCACCTATCAATGTTTTACTGCACATGGGGTGGCGGGAACATTCCCCGGGGATTAGTCAAACGTAAATTCCCCGTGGTAGGGAATCATATGCCAACATGGAGAGATGTGATCTTAATCATTTACCCCGGAGAATTATACGTAAATCTCACCCCTAGCGATGAGAATAAGACAATGTGTAAAGAAATATAAAAAGATCGGACAGGGAAAGTCGCATTCAAGGAGGACAGTCAACCACAAAACACAGAAACAAACACGCAAACAGACAAACAAGAAGGCAAAGGTAATAATAAATGCAAACGACATCACAAACACAAAAGGGTTGACAATAAGGCTACCGCCTTGGAACGGTCAGTGGCAAAGTAGGCCATTGGGGTTTAAACCGGTTCTAGGATGCACCAAACCTCACACTTACCCTACTGTCATCCCATTAAAACAGGACAGTGTAAATAAAGAAATCCCCGCCATGATCTAATCTCTAACCAACAAGGCAGCATCAATGGGCAATATAAGTAAAACACAAATATACTCGTGTAAATATAATACAAAAGAAACAATAGCCTAGAAAGCCACAATGAAGGTTCTCAATGACTTGGCAGAAGCCAGAGCAACAAGAGACAAACATCAAACGCCACCGTCCCAAGGGCTTTAGGTAGGCGTCATCATAGGGTCCACAGGCTGTCCAGTCATCGTACAATTAAAGAGGAAAGCATAGTGGCGAACTGTAAAAGGGTCCACCACCAAGCATGCAGTACGTTGCAAAATGATACGAAATTATGTAAATTTGTCTAATACCCCTGGGTATGCTCGTCGACCCTCAACCCACCAGCCCCACCACGTTGATAGGTGCACCATACGTGACTGAGATTATTCACATTATGCTTGATAGCCACGTCGATATGCATGCTGTATTTGTCACAAAATGTCACGGGTAGAGCGTACTGGTCGTATATAGCTCTTGTATCGGTTACACCCAAAATCTATTGTTCGAGTTGAAACAATTTCACAATATTCATGATCTATTCATGTAACACGTAAAAGCGTGCACATTTTAAGTGGCCACCAGAGAGGCCGTGTCATAAGTTTAGTTTTGTGCTAATGCATGTAAACGTATAGGTATATTATCCTTAAACGGCAAAATTGTATATGGGGCCTCGCCTGTAGATTCAATACTGTAGATTTAGCCACGTTTGTCACGGACTGAACGGGGGAAATAATGATTTGGGCGTAATGTTTGCTATAAAACCAATTGTCTTCTAGCTATCGCCGGGATCATCGATAGTACTTTGTTGGAACAGAGATTGGACGGCAAATTTCACAGGCAACATGTGGTTAGTAATTTTATTAAACTTTTATCGTATATTTGTATTCAGTGGGCGGCGCCATCTTGTTTGGCGGTTACGACATCCGGTTAGCATTGATGTTTCTCAAACATAACTTTAGACTAGCATATGATTTTGAAGTTACTTTATTAGATGTAATTATTGTAATTGATCATTAATTGTAAAACAATATTAATTTGATAACAGTGGATATTAGGTGCATTAGTTAACGTTGGCGTATAACTCAGTGATTGTAATACACGATTGTTAACATTAGTTAACAATGAGATGAGTGACAAGAAGAAATGTTCGACGTGTATGCATAAGTGTATAATGTGGTCATTAGTTGACATGCGTGCATGCATAACTCAGTGAGTGTAATATATGAGTAATTTGATCATGTTTATATTACATGTATTAGGGGCATTGATTAACAGCGACGTACATAGCGTATACATGGCGTTGTAGAATATGTATACATTGCTACTCATCATTAGTACAGCTTACATATATTGAGTGAATAATGATTTGTTTGGGTAATGATAATTATGCAAGATTGTTATGTTTGTCAACCGACATCTAAAACGTATGTATAATTACAGCCTAAGCAATCCAGGATATAAGCCATCCAGGATAATCCAGGATATAAGCCATCCAGGATATAAGCCATCCAGGGTTGGAGTAAGCCATCTAGGTTTGGATATCCAGGAGTGGAGCTAAGCTTCCACGACTAACGTTACAAGCGGTGGAGACGGTCCCCGTACCTGCGCAGCCAGGTTTTACTAACGACAACCCCCGGGACACAAGGTGGGCCCGTTACCAGTCCTCACTGGAGGAATATCATTCACAATCTCAGTGGAGATTAACTATCATTGCATCGCGTCATCAACCCTTACAGAAGGCATTTGATGACAATCATCCATTGAATTCGCGCATCATCATCTTCATGAGCTCTCGCGCATCACCGTTATCGCGCTAGATCAACATTGTTATATCTTTAACAACACTTTAGTGTCTTAGACATTCAGTATTTATAACAATACTAAGAACGTCTTAAACGTTCAGGAGAACATTCTTTTCATAGTTCATTTGTGTATTCGCTTGTTTTTTTAGATAATTGTATATATATTAAACATATTTTAAAAGTTGCATTAAACTTATGTAAATGCATTCACCGTCATTGATTCTTTCCTGAGTTAGCCCAACCACTAAGGTCATCCTGTGACAACTGGTGTCAGAAGTGGGATTTTTGGGCGACTACGGAGGGAAAGAATCAATAAGTGATCTTTATAATGTTATACTAAATCTCTACTTATTATTTTAGAATTGTGTACCACCCTCTGATCCATCAAGGCGACTGTCGACGATCACGGCCACAGCTTGGAAGACAAGTCAAGACACGACAAGGGTAGGGTGAGTCCAAACTGTTGTTTTGTCCGTTCTTTCCTTGGCGCGAGGTCGCAGTGGTCTACACGAGTGGGTCTGAGGCACTTTTGCTCAATAATTTGGGTGTTTGTTTTTACCTCCCTTGATATACACATAGTATCTAATTAGGTTGGCGAACAAGACGTTCTACTCATGTTGTGACACTCGAGTATACTTATATTAATGGGAGAATTAAATATACATGTACATGTTATACACATTTCGATGATTGTTTAAGGTTTATGTCCAATATCAAATTAAGATATTTTATGTAGTGTATATGTTTTGTGGAATCTAGATACTATCTATACATAACCGTTAGTAGTTAGCGCTAGTACAAATGTGTATGTAACTTGTCCTATGATGATGCCCAGGTATTTACTGAGGACACAGTGACTTACCATTAGTAGTTAGTTGAGTAGAATTATTAGTGACGTGTGTATTGTAATTATTGTAGTGTGTAGTTCACAATGTCCATAGACATGACGTCCATAAAGGATCTTACGGAAATGGGTAAGGAGTTAGGTTATGCTAGTGAGGAGCTTAGAACCTTTGTTAAAGACGAACAGGCTAGGGAAAGGGAATTTAGACTTAAGGAAAGAGAATTAGAGAAAGATAGGCTAGAATTCGAAAGTAGGTTAGCTAAAGAGAAGCTAGAATTAGAAAGTAGATTAGCTAAAGAGAATTAGATGCTGATAAAGAGAAGTTAGAATTAGAAGGTAGATTAGCTACAGAGAGGTTAGAATTCGAAAGTAGATTAGCTAAAGAGAAGCGAGATGATGATAAAGAGAAGGTAGAATTAGAAAGTAGAATAGTAAAGGAGAAGCAAGAGTTAGAACATGAGAGGTTCGAAACAGATGGTAGACTAGCTAAGGCTAAGATGATAATGGAAAGGGAGCAAAAAGAGTTTGATCATAAGTTAGCTTTAGAGTTGGAAGCAGCTAAGACACATAGTAAGGAAAGTAAAACTGAAGGGAAAGATAGTTATTCTGGGAAGTTAAAAGGTTCGAAGTTACCATACTTTGATGCTGACAAAGATAACATGGACAGTTATTTGTTACGGTTCGAGCGTTATGCTGAGTTACAGGAATGGACCAAAGATAAGTGGGCAGTTCATTTAAGTGCGTTATTGAGAGGCAAGGCCTTAGATGTATTTTCTAGATTACCTAGTTTAGATGCTCTTGACTATGACAAGTTAAAGGATGCTCTTTTAAAGAGATTTGAGTTAACTGAAGAATGTTTTAGAAAGCGGTTTAGAGCTTGTCTGCCTGAGAAAGGCGAGTCATTTATTCAGTTTATTAGTAGGTCTAGAAATTACTTAGATAGGTGGTTAGAGTTAGGGAAGGTAGCGCAGACTTATCAGGGCCTCATAGATTTCTTGTTGCGGAACCAGCTATTCAATGTTTGTTGTAGAGATCTGTTCTTATTTCTGAAAGAAAGAAAATTAGCTAGTGTAGGAGAAATGGCAACACAAGCAGATCAGTTTGCCGAGGCTAGAGGTGGAGCTCATAATGTAGTGTCGAAAGACAGAACTTTTAGAGATAGGCAAGGGGACGATCATAAACAGAAAGGCCAGAGTGGAAACTATAGAGGTGGAGGTAGTTCGATGGGTTCTCGAGGAGGTAGCAATAGTGGTAACATAGGTAGACCTTTTATTCGTTGTCGTCACTGTAATGGGAATCATGCTTCACATGAGTGTAGGAAAGCGGTGAAAGTGTCCGCTGTCGTAGACAATTTTAGTGACAATAGTAGAGGGGACAACAATGTAGGTAGTCCGAACCAAGGTTTTAACAACCCATGGAATTTTGGTAGAGGTAGAGGTGGTCAAAACCGAGGTAGAGGTAGAGGCAGAGGTAGTAATAGTCCGGTTATTAAAACCGAGAGTAGTAGCTGTTGTGTTAAAGCGTATGGTGTAATGGCGAAGATCGGAACATGTCTCTTTCCGTATGCAAATCTTCCAACGGCAGATGGTAGAGTGAATGGCACGGACGTAATTGTAATGAGGGATACAGGTTGTACAGGTGTGGTAGTTAGGCGTAGTTTAGTTACGGATGACCAGGTGGTAGGTAAACAGTCACCGTGTATGTTGCTAAATAAGTCGGTAGAGCACGTGCCAATAGCGAGAATAGATGTAGATACACCTTTCTTTAAAGGGACTACAGAGGCACTATGTATGGATGACCCGATGTATGATTTAACGATAGGGAACATAGATGGGTCAGCACTTCCGGTAATGTCCGATTTTAGAAGTAGCATAAGTAATGCAGTAGAGACTAGAGCGCAGGTTCAGAAGCAAGCTCAGGCTTATAGAAAATTAAAGGTTCCTGCAGCTGTAGGAGACATATCTAAAGCGGAGTTTATAGAAGCACAAACTCAAGACGAGTCATTAGGTCCTTGTAAAGTGAAGGCCAAGGATGGGGTAGTGAAGAAGTGTAAAGGGTCCGGTAGTTGTAAGTTTGTACATAAGAATAGGTTATTGTACAGAGAATTTGAAGATAGTGGTAGTAGACAGTTTCACCAATTAGTGGTACCTACCCAGTATAGAACGACAGTGCTTAAGGTAGCTCATGAGTCGATTATGGGAGGTCATTTAGGCGCAAAAGAAAACGTCAGATAGAGTATTGGCAGAATTTTATTGGCCAGGCGTTAGTGGAGATGTAACTAGGTATTGTAGGTCCTGCGATGTATGCCAAAGGACAGTACCAAAAGGTCGAGTGACCAAAGTACATTTAGGTCAGATGCCACTGATAGATACACCATTTAAGCGGGTAGCCGTAGACATAGTTGGACCAATTTTTCCAGTGTCGGATAGGAAAAATAGGTACATTTTAACCATGGTAGACTATGTAACTAGGTATCCGGAGGCAGTCGCATTGCCCTCAATTGAAAGTGAGAGAGTAGCTGAGGCATTAGTTGATATGTTCAGTAGGCTAGGTGTACCAGAGGAAATGCTGACTGATTGTGGGTCACAGTTTACGTCAGAACTTATGGCTGAAGTAAGCAGGTTATTGTCTTTGCGTCAAATCATGACAACACCATATCACCCTATGTGTAACGGGTTAGTCGAACGATTTAACGGGACGTTAAAGCAAATGTTACGGCGTATGTGTACCGAGAGACCCAAAGATTGGGACAAGTATCTCAATGCTTTATTGTTTGCATTTAGAGAGGTTCCACAAGAGAGTTTAGGATTTTCTCCGTTTGAGTTATTGTACGGTAGGTCAGTTAGAGGTCCCATGAGGATTCTTAGAGAGATGTGGGCAGGTGAAGTAGATAGTGATGAGGTTAAGACTACATATCAGTATGTTTTAGATCTGAAGGAGAAACTAGAGGAGACTTGTAAGATAGCTCAAAGTCAGTTAGTTAAGGCAAGTACCAAGTATAAACGGTACTATGACCAGAAAGCTAGAGCTAGGAAGTTTAAGATAGATGACCAGGTGTTACTGTTACTCCCGACCGACAATAACAAGTTGTTATTACAATGGAAAGGTCCGTTTTACGTTAGAGGGATAGTGAACACTATGGATTACCGTATCGAGATAAACGGAAAGTTAAAGACCTTTCATGCGAATATGCTGAAAGAGTATATCAGTAGAACCGATAATGGGCAACAAGGGGTGTTAACCGTAGTTAATGTTGCAGTTATTGAGGATAGTGAGGAAGACAGTAGTGAGGACACGAGTCCCATGTATTTTCCCACTAGTATAGGTAAGGAGACAGCAGCCGATGTAGACATATCGGGCATGCTTAGTGTAGCAGAGAAACGAGAGGTAAGCCGTTTAGACTCTGAGTGTAGTACTGTTCGGTCCGATAAGTCGAGACCAACAGATGTAGTGCAGTGTAGCTTTAAGCACACGTTAGCAACTCCGATTAGGGAATCGAGAGACCCTACTCCATTTCGCAAACAGTATACTGGTAATGCGATGGATGCAATGTGTAAGGTTGGAGTTCTTGTAGTGGCAGGAAGTAGTGTTATTAGTAACAGTAGAGTCGGGGTAATAGACCGAGGAAAGGACAATATTGGGGCAGACTATTTAAGTCGCCGCACATAATGACCGGTTTAATACAATAGTGTATTGCAGTGTATTGTACAATAGTAGTATATGTTATGACAGGGTAGTGTACAATTGTAGAATAGTGTTGAAATTGTAATTACATGTTATAGTTAGGTTATAACGGCAGTGGTAATAGTTAACATACTCAAGCGATTGAGCGATCAGCTTGTACGTGTTGTCGCTCGTTTGCTCAGAAGAATTAATAGTTTCTTAACGTGTAAATATTAAGTTATCATTTTGTTGAATTTTAAAAGTGTAGCACTTTCTTTAAGTGGGGAGATGTTGTCACAAAATGTCACGGGTAGAGCGTACTGGTCGTATATAGCTCTTGTATCGGTTACACCCAAAATCTATTGTTCGAGTTGAAACAATTTCACAATATTCATGATCTATTCATGTAACACGTAAAAGCGTCCACATTTTAAGTGGCCACCAGAGAGGCCGTGTCATAAGTTTAGTTTTGTGCTAATGCATGTAAACGTATAGGTATATTATCCTTAAACGGCAAAATTGTATAAGGGGCCTCGCGTGTAGATTCAATACTGTAGATTTAGCCACGTTTGTCACGGACTGAACGGGGGAAATAATGATTTGGGCGTAATGTTTGCTATAAAACCCATTGTCTTCTAGCTATCGCCGGGATCATCGATAGTACTTTGTTGGAACAGAGATTGGACGGCAAATTTCACAGGCAACATGTGGTTAGTAATTTTATTAAACTTTTATCGTATATTTGTATTCAGTGGGCGGCGCCATCTTGTTTGGCGGTTACGACATCCGGTTAGCATTGATGTTTCTCAAACATAACTTTAGACTAGCATATGATTTTGAAGTTACTTTATTAGATGTAATTATTGTAATTGATCATTAATTGTAAAACAATATTAATTTGATAACAGTGGATATTAGGTGCATTAGTTAACGTTGGCGTATAACTCAGTGATTGTAATACACGATTGTTAACATTAGTTAACAATGAGATGAGTGACAAGAAGAAATGTTCGACGTGTATGCATAAGTGTATAATGTGGTCATTAGTTGACATGCGTGCATGCATAACTCAGTGAGTGTAATATATGAGTAATTTGATCATGTTTATATTACATGTATTAGGGGCATTGATTAACAGCGACGTACATAGCGTATACATGGCGTTGTAGAATATGTATACATTGCTACTCATCATTAGTACAGCTTACATATATTGAGTGAATAATGATTTGTTTGGGTAATGATAATTATGCAAGATTGTTATGTTTGTCAACCGACATCTAAAACGTATGTATAATTACAGCCTAAGCCATCCAGGATATAAGCCATCCAGGGTTGGAGTAAGCCATCTAGGTTTGGATATCCAGGAGTGGAGCTAAGCTTCCACGACTAACGTTACAAGCGGTGGAGACGGTCCCCGTACCTGCGCAGCCAGGTTTTACTAACGACAACCCCCGGGACACAAGGTGGGCCCGTTACCAGTCCTCACTGGAGGAATATCATTCACAATCTCAGTGGAGATTAACTATCATTGCATCGCGTCATCAACCCTTACAGAAGGCATTTGATGACAATCATCCATTGAATTCGCGCATCATCATCTTCATGAGCTCTCGCGCATCACCGTTATCGCGCTAGATCAACATTGTTATATCTTTAACAACACTTTAGTGTCTTAGACATTCAGTATTTATAACAATACTAAGAACGTCTTAAACGTTCAGGAGAACATTCTTTTCATAGTTCATTTGTGTATTCGCTTGTTTTTTTAGATAATTGTATATATATTAAACATATTTTAAAAGTTGCATTAAACTTATGTAAATGCATTCACCGTCATTGATTCTTTCCTGAGTTAGCCCAACCACTAAGGTCATCCTGTGACAGTATTAATGTAGCTTGTTGGTGGAATTGCGTAATACAAGAGTTTCTTTGTATCCTATATTCGTTTACCATCCGTGTACTGCTTGATTTATCATACATAACCCTGTGAATTCTTCCAAAGCATCAATATCTGATTCATCATTAATTTTAGGCATGTTGCTGAGATTTACAACGTTTTCTGAAGCAATTGTATGTTCCAAGTTAGCCATGAATAGTTTCCCCCTTTTCCGTAGAAGTTTGAAACGGTTTTTGCAGTATGTTTTGGACCTAGCTGGAACACGATGCCATGTAATGATAATCATTTTAAATCCGTCTCTCTGCCATAGGCAAACCGTAGTTGAGCTATGCCAATATTTGTAAACGAGGAATCTATAATAACAACCACGTCAGTGTCAGACATTATAAAGTCCATACACTCATTCTTTAATTTATGTTTTCCAAGTATAAGTATTTGTGTCAGCCCCTACGTGGTTACAGGGTTCACATTCAGCTTTCTATATAGACTCATGTGTCAGTTTGTTTGGTTACAGGGTGCACATTCAGCTTTCTAAATAGACGCATGTGTCAGTCTGTTTGGTTACAGGGTTCACATTCAGCTTTCTAAATAGACGCATGTGTCAGTCTGTTTGGTTACAGGGTGCACATTCAGCTTTCTAAATAGACGCATGTGTCAGTCTGTTTGGTTACAGGGTGCACATTCAGCTTTCTAAATAGACATATGAACTGTTTTTCCCCCATCTACTGTTACACAACTTGGCTTCTTCGTTAAACATGCCTATAATTGATTTTGCGATTAACAAAGTCAGTTCATGTTTTATTTCCAGCTATTCGTAAAAAAAATATTCCAATTAGGGAGAACTTTGATTGAACCTGCATTAACCTTTGTCCTGATATCAGAAACTCTCGTACTTAACATTTCAAACTATCACTCAGATATCTGTCAAATGTGACGTCAATATAGGTATGACTCAAAAGTTGGTCTCATATATCTTGAACAAATGCATTACTAGTAAATATATCGTAGTTCAATTAGGTCCTTGAATTGACCGTATATGCGCCATCTATAAAACTAGCTCTTCTCTGGGGTTATATGACACACTTTCAATAAGAATAATAAGCTTATTTTGTTAATGGATTCGAGTTTTTTTGCAGGTGACACGTACTGATTTTCATTCCGGATTTAAATCGAAACAAATATTGATGATTCTGACTTCTCATTTGACTTCCTTTTATGCGGACACGTGTTTCTTATTGCTTGAAAGATATGCATGTGTAGCTCTGTGAAACATGCAAAGACGTTATGTTATTGTCTTGAACCAAAAGCCCTCATGGATGCATAAACATATGCTATTCGTTTATCTCCACCCCTTTATTATCAATATTGAAATGCTACTAGAATCGTCAAGGATTGGATCTCCTGCAAATTCTCTATATTTTTATTTGGATGGGGGCATTTGACTGGTATTTGTTTGAATAAAATTGATGTTGATACCATTTTCCGGTTCACTTTCACCATAGTGAATATCACGGTTCTACAAGGCTACACAGCTATCCGCTATCCAACTCCTTAAAGCAGATTGATTATGTGTCAATCCTATTATCCAATCAATTTTCTTTACTAGCATTTTGTTTTGTTCATGAACCTGGTTAACAGATTGCTGTAAACATTTTCTTCATTTTACGCTCTGAAAATTACCATTTATGAATTTAGCAGCACTCACTGGATACTTGCCGATCAATCAAACGAATCCATTTAGAAAGACCAAGGACAAATACGTAGAGGATAGGTTCTGGAATGCACTTTTTGTATAGCTGAATATTTTTTTCTATACGAGCACACTAAGTCCAGAATAATAAATACTTCAGGAACGGATTCCATAACTGTAATTGTGGACCTTCTTTTAATGATATAAAACTATTTTCATCCCATCGATTCTATTAAAATATACATTTCCTTAAGTTTTAAACAGGCACATTCGGTTACCTGGTGCTCCTTAACTTGCCTTTGCAACATTTGAAGAAGATATAAACGACCGACCGTATCTATTGATTCGATAGGAGATTCAGAGGAAACAGTTATCCACCCATTACATTTCGGTACATTCCGTAGTACCTTCCAAACTGTCATTTCGATGTACAACCTTCCCATAACAATAACAATTATAATAATAATCTGTTTTTTCCCATCATAACATTCCGGACATTGCTGCTGACTAGTTGTGCCAATGTCAACAACGGAAGATTTGCTGTTAGTACCGTCCCGTCATTTGTACAGGACAACCTCCTTGGCCATATCTATAGAATGTTTGACTTAAACTTATATTCGCTCCATTCAAAATGGTGAAATAATTAGAAAAATATATGACAAGAGAGATGATTTTAATTTTGATATTGTTAATTATCCCCATTTAGATGGGGATGTTCCCCGAGCATCTATGTGTCTCAACTTATTCGTTTTTCTAGAGCTTGTACTCGAGTTGAGGACATTAATATTCGAAATCTTTGTATAACTAAAAGCTACTCCATCACGGTTACCGTTACCATAAACTTCGTAAAACCTTTGCAAAGTTTTAGTATCGTAACCTTGATCTTTTTTCCAAATATAAAAGTAATTTAAGAACTCTTCTGCGACAAGGACTATCACAACCTGACTTGTGATTTACAAACTTCATAAGATCCTTGGTCATGATCACTTTCATAATATCTTTGTTATACTTGTTAAAAGGTTTATCAAAAAAAGGTTATGACCCTATCATTTTGCAACGCACTGCATGCTTGGTGGTGGACCCATTTACAGTTCGCCACTATGCTTTCCTCTTTGATTGTGCGATGACCGGACAGGCTGTGAACCCTATGATGACGTCTACCTAAAGCATAAAAGGACGGTGACGTTTGATGTTTGTCTGCAGTCTTGTCTTGTCGTGCCCTCAATGGTTTATTCTGTTGTTGCTCTGGCTTCTGCCAAGTCACAGAGTACGTTCTTTGTGGCTTTCTATGCTATTGTTTTTTTGTATTTATATATACACGAGCATCTTTTTGTTTTACTTATATTGCCTAGTAATGCTGCCCTGTTGGTTAGATATTAGTTCATGGCGGGGATTTCTTTATTTACACTGTCCCGTTTTATTGGGTTGATAGTAAGGTAAGTGTGAGGTTTGGTGCACCCTAGAACCTGGTTTAAGCCCCCAGCGGCCTTTT
This sequence comes from Cyrtodaria siliqua, assembly GCA_037043455.1. Taxonomy (NCBI): domain Eukaryota; kingdom Metazoa; phylum Mollusca; class Bivalvia; order Adapedonta; family Hiatellidae; genus Cyrtodaria; species Cyrtodaria siliqua. The sequence goes on along the minus strand of JAWPHD010000879.1, from coordinate 10,142 downwards.
TTGCCACTAACCGTTCCAAGGCGGTAGCCCTATTGTCAACCCTTTTGTGTTTGTGATGTCTTATTTGGCCTTTTATTCATCTTTAAATTTGTTCTTTGTTTCTCTGTGTGTTTGTGGTTGACTGTCGTCCTTGAATGCTGCTTTTTCTGTTCGATTTTTATATATATATATATATTATATTACTTAATCAAGAGTGAGGTTTGTTGCAAGCTAGGACCTGGTTTAACTCCCCACCCTACTCCCCCAGCGGCATCTGTGCCACTGAACGTTCCAAGACGGTAGCCCAGTTGTCAACCTTTTTTTGTTTTTGATGTCACATGCCTTTCGTCTTATTAACATTGTCATAATGTATTGTTGTTTTGTTTTAGTGCTTTTTGTTGGTTGACTATGTTCTTTAAAATCTACACTTCCTGTTCGACTTGAATGCCTAATTTTAAAAATATAAAGCCCACCTTGCGGTTGAATGACATGTCGGACCGGCTTTGAAACAGCTGTGTTTACATATTGAGGTAGATATTTTCAATATTAAAGCTTGATATGTATTTTAAAATAATACATTCAAACGTTGCAAAATTGAAATTTTAGAGGTGTGTGTGGTGGGGGTGAGGGTGGAGGTCGGAAGGGTAATACTTAGGTATAAGGTATATAATGTTGTTTGGGTATGTATTGTTTCAGCTAAATATGGTACTGACATTGTACACTGCATTACAGCCAATTTTCATAGGAACCATAAAAGAAACGCCGAAATAAAGATGTAAAGAAATAATGTAAAAATTCTACTGTATAATTTGATAACATTTCCTAAAGTGAACAACGTGATTAGTGTTCGGTATATTTCATCAAAGAATATTTTCGTAATATATACTTAAGGAAAAAAGAAACGCAACTCTGTGTTTATTGGCAACTCTGTATTTATAATCAACTATATTCGCGTGTATTTAACTTAAAGCAATAATTATATTTCTGTACACAGTATTGATGTCTCATATTCAAGTTCTGCTATTTTTGTGTGGATCCGACTGTCAGATAACGAGTATCCGAGTGTCAGATCAACGTATGTTAGCGAAACCAAGCATTACGTTACCCGGGCAACGATGTCCTTTAAAAATGATCCTTGCACATATTCGGTTGTTATATTCACGGTCGTTTCGCGGTGGTTTTTGCAGAGGTTTGACCTAGGTGTATGAGGCGAATATACGCCTAATCAAAGCGTGACGTAAAACATTAACGTCCTTAGTTAGGGCAGTTATTTGTCAACACAGTCTCTCTTAGGCGTTAAAACAGTCTTGTTATGGTGCATTGATGCACGGCAAATGTGTCAGAGGTCAGCAATTTTAACGCCTCTTCACGTTGCTCTTTGCGTAAACGTGACTTAAAAATACGTTAACAAATTTGGAAAAAAATATCTGGATTCCTAATAATGGATGATTTGGGACACAATTTAGACAGAAAATGAAATGGCACTTGTTCTCGATTACATTTGCCATGACCTACGCATCATGTGCTTTTGTTATTTTTTTTATTTCATGATTAATCTGAGAGTAACGTTTAATAAAAATATGGTGCAGGCATCGGTCAAGATGTTCAATCACTATTACATATAAAATAGATTATTATAAAAAAATAAACTTCATATATGTTGACCTTAAAAAAGTTGCGTTTCTTTTTTCCTTAAGTATATATGCGTTGATACCATCAATAATTTTATTTGTGTGCAAGTCATAAAACGGTTTATTCGGCGGAACATGTTCGCTCTTATGCACTTTAATGTTTGGTCTATTGTGATCATTCGTATCATTCTAATCACATACTTAATATAATGTATATATACTCTGTAAAAAAGGTTTTGGACCATGGCAGTGTTCGAACCCGTACAATGATCGCTGAACCATGACATTTGACCATAACCCTTAGTATCTCAGTTGATAATTCACAATAGATCAACAATCAACAATAATTATCGTTTACAATGAAAGTTTGCGAAAAAAAATAATTATTTTTATTGGTTACTCGAATGTGTCCGTAACTGTTACTTTTTATGGACTTTGCAACATTTTTTACAGACCCTTTGTGTGTTCGCGATATTTTTTTTAAATCAAATCTTGTTTGGAATTTAATGTTTCTGGTACCAAATTAACCGGGTAGGGTAGACCTTAGTTACTAAAAAAGATACTTAAATTTTGTCCACTAGTTTTATTTTTATATGACTTTATATACCCTGGTCCAAAACTTTTTTTACCGAGTATATATATATGAGTATAGTTTGATTAATAAACTGTTTGAAACAATAATATACTGTAAGAATCACTATTTATCAAATTGTTACTTGCTCAACATTTTACAATTCACGCTATTTTATTCATAATAACTAATTCACATAAACTCAAAACAGATGTACTTACATGTGCTTGCTGCTTAATAATTCATAGACGCTAGCTATGTGACATTGTATCTCAATTGTACTAAGAAATCGGAGATCATTTGGTTTTGTGAGACAGCTGTCCGCCATTTTTGATTCCAGTTTCTGTCACCGGTCAAGGCACGGATGTAAAATTCTACCCCATAAATTAATCCCATGTTATTGTCACAGAACAGACAAACTCTTATTATCATGAACTTTCATAGATTTTATATTAAACCATGTTTATTATCTTAACTTTTATGCATTCTTTGAAATAATACTGTCAACCTTGACAAACGCTTACGTCACTGTCATCGTCTGAATTTCCGTCGACTGGAATTGTTTAACTTACTCAAACTCTTTACCTGATAAAGTTGGGTATCAGCATGTTCGACTCTGTAGTAGGAATCTATTGATGCATATAGTATTTGTCATAGTTTTATATTTGTTGTATATATAATTGTTAAGAAAATATTGTCCAGTGCTAGCGGAGGACCGGTGAGCAGGTGCTCCCAGCCCGGCTTGACTGGATCACCGGTTGCAATACGATTGGCTACCGGCGATACGGGACACAGACGATTGGTTGAGACTGTTCACCGGGCTTTCCTGGCACTGATTCATTGGTTATTCTTGTCACGTGTTACTACATAGCCTCTATATATAGCTGGAAAACAACTATTAGTCATCTCCATCGTCAGTACGAATATTTGCACCGGTACCAGTCCGGTCAAAGTCTGGTTGCCCGGTAACATATAAACAAATAGGCCTAACGATAATCTACAGATCCGTTTCCACAGCTAACTTAAGTTTAAGGTTTATTGCTTTAATAGTCGTCCTAGTTTAGCTATATGAGAGGCTCGCGCTTTATAATAGAACGGTATTTTCGGTTATTCCAGAAATATTACATAATTTACTTGTTATTAAAAGAAGTGTTAAACAAAAATCTTTCGGCTTTCTCTCTGTTATTTAAAACCTGTGTGAAGGTTGTTACAATACAATAACGTTTTACTACCAGTTTCTGCAAAATACTTTGATATGGTAGCATTTCTTGAATTTTAAACCATTTTGATGGCTATTTTGAAAACGGATGGCCATTTTGAAATCATGGGCAACGGAAGTGGCTCATGTTCTTGCCCTAGGGGATCATTCTGCCGACTTTCATGATTGTATCACAATTTGAACTAGTTTGCCAAATATCGCAGTTATTTCCTCCGCTATAATTTAAATACGAATTTAGAAATGGTATTCATCAATAATAAAATATACATCTAGAATTTGCTGGAAATGTTTTAAAAAATCACATCTTGATGAGTTTAATGTTCTTTATATCTTAGTACATATCATACATGGATCCAGCATTTGTAATTAGGTTGGGTTCCAGCTTTTAAAAACCTAACTACAAACCAAGAGAACGAAAACACTCTTAGGTAATTGTTCTTCTTTTTTTTAAATTTAAGTGCGGGTCAAGCTTTTAAAAATCAACTGACTACAATGAAACCACAACAACAGCCTCTCTGTAAATGATAACAGAATGTACAAACTTTCCAGCTTTGCTGCTTTAATATCGCGTAAATGATCAGGCAATATCTGACTTGAACAGAGAAACGGTTACTAGGCTTCTATTTGATATCGATTGAACCGTTCACATGTTTTACGAGTCGCGCTTTTATTTTACGATGTTTGTAGCAGGAATGCCGCGACCCTTGAACACACAACAGCGTTCAAAGATCTTCTGCGCCTGACTTAAATTTCACACATGTTCGAGAGCAACTTAATTTGTTTATGTTATTAACACTTACATGAGATTGTAAAGAAAATAAAAGTGCTCACATTTCCAAACGCATATAAGTGTATTGTTTCAGCACACACATTGCAATAATGGCCCAGTTGTTCAAAGATCGGTTAGCTTAATCCTTGGTTAGTGTAAACTTTCAAAGTACATTTTGTCATAAAAAAAGTTTTGTACTTTTAAAAGTTTTTAATTTGCAATTTCTTCTTAACATATTGCTTTCACATGCTCAATTTCTGGTAAAAATATTCATTGATCGGATATTCAGAGATATTTGAAATTTTGACTTAACGCTCAGTTAAGTTAGCCGATCTTTGAACAATGGTCCAATATTAATATTAAAAAGTCTCAGTTTGGATGTATATGGTCGTTAGGCATAATTTGAATTAGGACAATCTTCCCAATACGGATTAAAATACGCAAGGCATGCTTTACCACAAGCATAAACAAGGTTGAGAACAGGGGTAACGGCCAGTGTCGCTGGGTATTTATACAAGGTCCTAGGGTGCACCAAAAATCACTTTATTCTACTGTCATCCCATATAAACGGAACAGTGTAAATAAGAGAATCCTCGTCGCGCTATAACCAAAAGATAATAGGCTAGAAACGGAAACAACAAGGATGGTTATGTTAATGATATAAACAAAAACATTAAAAAGTCAAAAAGTAAGCATTTATTGACTTGTCAGAAGCCATAGCAACCAGAGAATAAATAAAAGGACATTCATCCGGGTCATAGTCATATCGACTACCTGTATATGCATACTTGTTTTGTTGAATGTTTTTGTTTTCGTAACAATCTAAGAAATTCCTGATTTGACCCATCATAGAACCTGTGTTAGGGAGAGGTCTTTTTTGTCCCAAGGTTCAAGAGAAATAATGGTATAAATTGCGGCCTTTCGAAAAGCAAAATGGCTTAGGGTTCACGGTAAATGACGGTTCTTCCGTGTGTGTGGGTGTGGGTGGAGATGGGTCCTGATGCGTTGGGGTTTGGGGTAAAACATTAGATGGCGTGAACAGTACACAATATAGAAGTGAGTGATCGGCCTCTCTACTACTACCAGTTTTACAGTTTATGCTGCTAATTTTGTGATACCACTTAGGAGGATCCGCTAGCCCATGATGCTTACTGTTAAGATTAAGTTAACCAAAGTAAGAAGCCACCTATATAAACAAGTATTGCACACGGAAGAAGCTAATTGTGAAAGTTAAATTATTGTCACTAATGGTTTATTAGGTCAGTTCATTGCTAATATACTTTGAGTTGGCATTGAATCGGAGCAATGAAGAAATAAGCTAATGACCCGAGTGATATTATCAGCATTTGTTTTTAATTTTTATTTTAAAATCCGGAGATCCGAAAAGCTAATGAAAAATCTGGAGAATCCGAATTTTATCCGGAGATTGGCAGGCCTGTTGCAGGAATATTTTATCTTATCACACTCTAAGTCGAGGTTTCAGTGCAAAACTATTGTATCTCCTTCTTTATTCATATGTAGTTACAATAGTTTTGCCTGACACCTCGATTTATAGCGATACAATTTGATGCAAAACAACTATTACGTGTATGATGTGATATGTGGGATTGCAAAACAATGTTAAAGGAACAGCAGTATGCATTTTGAATAACCACCGTCTTGAATTTAGATCAGAACTGTCGCTTGATGCATTTTAAAGTGCTTCTGCATCAGTACAATCCGCTATGAACGTTTCAAACGGAAGGCGTTCTTTGGCATGGATAGCAATCAGTGAGTTTTCCATACGTCATGGTTTGTAGAATATCCACTTTAATTGGAGCAACTTATATGGAGAGTGTGTTCACTTTTATTTGTTTTAGCCGATTGTTAACTAGCCCTTATCGTAAACATAACCGTAACCCTAACTCAGAAGTGTGCCAAACAAACTGAAATTATCTGTTTAAAAATCGCTATCAATAACCCGTCTGTTTAAAAACTGTATCTATTAAGCACGATTCAAAATCAAGTACATTGGTCCACATTGCTGATTACGTAACACTGTAACAAGCTACATGTCCTTTGGTACACTGTTGATTACGTAACGCATGTCGTCTGGTGTACTGGTGATGTGTAACACTGTTACAAGATACCTGTCGTCAGGTAAACTGATGATTACGTAACGCATGTCGTCTGGTGCACTGGTGATGTGTAACACTGTTACAAGATAACTGTCGTCAGGTAAACTGTTGATTACATAACGCATGTCGTCTGGTGTACTGGTGATGTGTAACCCTGTTACAAGATACCTGTCGTCAGGTAAACTGATGATTACGTAACGCATGTCGTCTGGTACACTGGTGATTATGTAACACTGTTACAAGCTACCTGTCGTCCGGTACACCGGAGATTACGGAACGCATGTCGTCTGGTAGACTGGTGACTATGTAACAATGTTACAAGCTATCTGTCGTCTGTTGCAATGGTGATTACGTAACACATGTCTTCTGGTACCTTGGTGATTATGTAACACTGTTACAAGTTACCTGTCGGCTGGTACACTCGTGATTACGTAACACATGTCGTATGGTACACTGGTGATTATGTAACACTGTAACAAGCTACCTGTCGGCTGGTACACTGGTGATTACGTCACACATGTCGTCTGGTACTCTCATGATAACGAAACACTGTTACAAGCTACATGTCGTGTGGTACATTAGTGATTACAAATACTGTTACAATCTACATGTCGTCTGGCACACTGGTGACTATGTTACACTGTTACAAGCTACCTGTCGGCTGGTACACGGGTCATTACGTAACGAATGTCGTCCGGTACACTGGTGATTATGTAACAGTGTTACACGCTACATGTACCTGTCGTCTGGTACACTGGTGATTGCGTAACGCATGTCGTCTGGTGCACTGGTGATTATGTAGCAATGATACAAGCTACATATCGTCTGGTACACTGGTGATTTTGTAACACTGTTACAAGCTAACTGTCGTCTGGTACACTACACACGTGGTTTGTGTTCTATTAAATGATTAGTGAAGGTTTTTATGAGTATTACATTATATATATTTGCTAAGTAGGGAGCTTTTGCAATCTCAGTTGTTGGAACTGTGCATGATGACCGGACAGAGTGTGGATCCTATGATGGCGTCTAACTAAATATTGAGAGTACGGTAACGTTTAATTATGCTTGTCTTTAATAGTGTATTGTCGCGCCTTTAATGATTTTCTCTCTTGTTGCTCTGGCTTCTGCTTTGTGGCATGTTATTCATATATACATGATCATATTTGTGTTATACTTCATATTAATGTTGCCTAGTTTGTCAGAGGATATAGTCTGTCTGGGATATAGTCTGTCTGGGATATAGTCTGTCTGGGATATAGTCTGTCTTTTTGTTTGATTTTCCTGCTAAATGTGGATGACAATAGGGTAGGCGTGAGGCTTGTTGCACCTTAAAATCTAGTTTAAAAACTCAGTGGCATTTTAATGTGTTTGGTGTCCCGTTGTTTACTTCTCAAAACATATTTATTCATTTCATTGTTGTTTGTTTTGAATGCGAGTTTTCTACTTGATCAATGACTTGTATAATATATCAGTTGAAACTGAATTTCCGTAAATCTGAACACATGTTTAGCTGGTGTTTCTTCAGTAACTACGCCATTGTTCCATTACACAGTGGATCTCTTGGTGCAAATACTATACCTATGTTATCTTAATGTCATCGGTATGCACGAGTTATGCATACGTTCAGACACTGATTGCATTTCTAGAGCAATAACCACTGCTGGAATGCTTGAATATTGACAAGGATAGAAAAAAAACATCAGTGTTTGTTAAACTCATTTAGCTGTAGTAGAAAGCGTAAGATGTATGTCATCATTCTAAATATTTATACGACAGCCGCCTGCTGGCATTTACATACACTTTCTGTTTGACAAGGTTGGCTTCATACACTTTGTATTTGACACGTAGGCTTCCTGACCAGAATGCATTTTTCGACGGTGTGTACATTACACAACATTTAATGAATCGAATGCGGGTACCAAATTCGATTGTAAATGGATACTCCTAACAGTTTACGACCAAACAATTTGCCTTAGTGTATTAAACATTGTAAAGATATCCAGTTGCGAAAAAAAAAAATTGAAACACTAATTCAGTAATCACAAAAATACACTTTTCAATAATATTTCATTTGCACGTTTAAATTTCATTTTTTCCGGTTATTATATAAAATAATCTTTTTTTTTTGGTTAATGTTTACCGATACTTGAGAATGATTGTTTCCCTGGTCTCCTGTTAATGTTTACCGATACTTGAGAACGATTGTTTCCCTGGTCTCCTGTTACAGATGTAAACTGTATCGTTCATTCGTTCACTTTATCTAAAGGTAACTGCGCTCGTTGATAATATGTATTTGTGTTTATGTTTTGCTTTCAAATCTTTTCCAAAATGTTTGTGTTTGTTTTTGTAGGTTTATGTATGTATACTGCAGAAGGCGATACAAGCCGAAAGCGCTCGATAAGAAAAGATTTGTTCATTTAAGCAATGTTTGGTTGATACTTGTCAAACACGCACGCACGCACAAGTATAACGCAGCACGACCGATTTTTCTTCTATTTGAAATGAACTATAGCTGCAAAATGATGTCCATTTTGTTATGCGGTTTTTAGGCAAATTGAATTTACATTACACTCTAAAAGGAAACCAACAACGTTTCAGCCCAGCATTTCAATTTAGATAAAAAATCAACAAAATTAATTCATGGAATGTAAATTGATTATTTTAAGTTTTCATTAAAAAATAAAGCCCTCATATCTGCAGATTGTGACGTGCTAACATTGTTCTACATTTATGCATTAGATGATTAATTGTTTTCCTTCAAATTAACGAAAACAATGAAAACAAAATACGTTTGTTGTTCCTTTTTAAGCAGCCAATAATACCCAATGTCTACATTGAAAATAAAAGGAAAATCGGACGTTTGCGTTATTTTATATAGTGTATAATATATAATATGTATATAGTGTATAATATGTATATAGTGTATATTATACAATATGTATATAGTGTATAATATATAATATGTATATAGTGTATAATATACAATATATATATAGTGTATAATATATAATATGTATATAGTGTATACTATATAATATGTATATAGTGTATAATATATAATATGTATATAGTGTGTAATATATAATATATGTACAGTGTATAATATATAATATGTATATAGTGTATAATATACAATATGTATATAGTGTATGATATACAATATGTAGACAGTGTATAATATATAATATGTATATAGTGTATAATATGTATATAGAGTATAATATATAATATGTATATAGTGCATACTATGTATATAGTGTGTAATATATAATATATGTACAGTGTATAATGTATAATATGTATATAGTGTATGATATACAATATGTAGACAGTGTATAATATATAATATGTATAATGTATAATATGTATATAGTGTATAATATACAATATGAATATAGTGCATACTATGTATATAGTGTGTAATATATAATATATGTACAGTGTATAATGTATAATATGTATATAGTGTATAATGTATAATATATGTACAGTGTATAATGTATAAAATGTGTATAGTGTATAATGTATAATATGTATAGAGTGTATAATGTATAATATGTATATAGTGTGTAATATATAATATATGTACCGTGTATAATGTATAATATGTATATAGTGTATAATATACAAATATGAATATAGGTGCATACTATGTATATAGTGTGTTATATATAATACATGTACAGTGTATAATATACAATATGTATATAGTGTATAATGTATAATATGTATATAGTGTATAATATACAATATGTATATAGTGTATAATGTATAATATGTATATAGTGTATAATATACAATATGTATATAGTGTATAATGTATAATATGTATATATTGTATAATATATAATAT